>OX439473.1:97389905-97854749 GCA_949320105.2 Crepidodera aurea
AATATTTAAAATATATTTATATATATATTTAGATCATATTGATGACAAAGGAAATATTTTATTGATAAATATCCCAGACACAAAAAACCACTCTTTCAGAAGCTTTGCGATTTCTGAGGAAGCTGAAAATGGAAAATTGCTAAATTTGTTTAGAAAGTATGTGAATTTAAGAAAGCCTGAAACCCCACATAAGCGATTTTTCGTGAAATATAAGAAAGGAACTTGCACTGTACAATGTATCGGAATAAACACCTTCGGAAAAATGCCATCAGAGATTGCAAGTTATCTGAAGCTTCCAAATCCTGAATTATATACGGGCCACAGTTACCGACGTTCCGCCGCCACAATGCTTGCAGATTCCGGAGAAGGAATAACAAATATTAAACGGCTCGGAGGTTGGAAATCTTCTAGCGTCGCAGAAGGTTATGTAGAAAGCTCACCAAGTTTCCAAAAGAGCCTATCGAATAAAACATTAAACTTCAGTGACGCTGTCGCTGGCCCTTCCACTAGTCAGCTGCTGTCGCCAGTAAAGCCTTCCAAAATGACCTCTTCCAGCCAAGTTCCCATCGCCACGGTTACAACAATTAGTGCTGACAAAGCAGTGGAAAACCGAAATCTGACTTCATTGGAAAACACAAGTTTTGGGTTTTTTATTGGTCTTTTATAACCATAAGCTGTACAGAACAATAGAAAAAGGTTTGGACAGGCCAAAAGCCCTGTGTATTAAAGATAACATAGCCGTATCTTAAGATTATTTTCAATAAGTACCTATTTGCCAATTTTGTTTTATTTTAATTCCAAGAATTTCTTACAGTAATCGAATTATAAGTAGATAAATCCCTTACCAACAAATTTCACCGAAAATGCGATTGTAGGTTTTCGATTTAGTAAGGAAGTTCAGTTGTGTATTCTTGACAGCTTACTAAATGTCGTTTAGTTGCAACATGCAAGGTGCAGTGTGCAGTCTATTGTGAATTCTAGTGTGATCGTGGAAAATTTGGAAGTACCGCGTAAACGACAAAAAATCGGTCCTTTAACAATTAATGAAAAAACATTAATATTTAATTGTTTTAAATCATTTACAGACAAACATTTATGTAAAAGTGTTGATGACACAGTGGAATTAGTTAGTAGTACGCTTGGTGTTGGGAAATCTACGATTTACAGAGTTGTTAAAGAAGAAAAATGTGGCGAGTTTCAAAGAGCACGTAAAGCTCCAGGAAAACCAAAATTTCAAATAGAAAATCATTTGAAAGAAAGACTTCGAAGGAAAGTGCATGCGTTCTTCTTTAGAAAAGAATTTCCGACAGTAGACAAAGTTCTTGCCACGGTTCGAGATGATAAGGATTACCCTGAAATGAGTCGAAGCACACTATGGAAACTTTTAAAAGAAATAGGTTTTCTATGGAACAAGCATTCCAGAAAGTCTATTTTAATAGAAAGAAGCGATATTGTAGTATGGAGAAGAAATTACCTAAGGACTATAAAAGAAATGAGAAACCAAAGAAGAAATATATTTTATTTAGATAAAACATGGATCAACGAGGGACATACACCAAATAAATTTTGGCAAGATGAAACTGTTACAAGTCGAAGACAGGCTTTTTTAAATAATTTATCTACTGGTTTAAATCCACCATCAGGAAAGGGGCGCAGACTGATAATAGTACACATCGGTAGTTCAAACGGTTTTGTTAAAGGTGGTTTATTGACTTTTGAATCTACTCGTACCGGTGACTACCATGAGGACATGAATGCTGATGTCTTTAAAGAGTGGTTCGAACAAATGATAGATCTTCTTCCTCAGAACTGTATAATAGTAATGGATAATGCAAGTTATCACTCGAGACTTACAGAAAAAATGCCCACAGCCAAGTGGTTAAAAAAAGATTTACAGAATTGGCTAAATTCAAAGAATATTAAGTTCCATCCCGGTTCTGTGAGAAGAGAACTGTATCATTTGTGTTCCCTTCATAAAGAGAAATTAAAAAAATAAATTGATGAAATTGCAAAAAATCGTGGGATGACGGTGGTTAGATATCATTGCGAAGTAAACCCGATTGAACTGATATGGGCACAGATAAAGGGAGAAGTTTCAAGAAAAAATAATTCTTTTAAAATGAATGATGTTAAACAGTTGTTTTTGGAGGCTGTAAATAATGTGAAGCCTGAAAACTGGGAAAGGCAGTAAATCATACGATTAAAGAAGAAGAGAAAATGTGGAAGTTGGACAATATTACTGATGAAATGATCGAGCCACTCATTGTAAATATTGGTTGCGACAGTTCATCTTCTGATTTCGATGCTGATTTGGATTTGTAGGTAAGAAGTAGTTTTTATATTAAAATTATTATTTATGAACGTAACGTTGTTTAAAAGTCAAAGTTTAAACTCTTATACCTACATAACCCGTTTGACACAATGTTCTTAACATACCTTGTGGAAAAATAAAATATTTTAGAAAAAATTGCACTTTTTTACCTTCAGCTGCTTAGAAGTTATAAGCAGGTTAATTAGGTGAAAATATAAGTGTACACCCGATATATTTATTATATTTATACAAAGGTTATTTCATACGAAAATACTCGAGGTATAACTTCACAAAATATTTTAACTGTCTACTAAAAGAAGTGGTATGGATTACGAACGCTTTATTATTTTAATACTCTCTCATACATAAAAATAGACTATAGATTCAAACCACCCGCCGCTTTTTCGCGCACGAGCTCTAGCTAAAATGCGAAATATGAGATGGGTCTATTGATAATGATAATAATAAAATTGTTATTCAATTGAGTTACAGTTTACAATAATAATTTTAATAAAATAAATGTAAATAAACATGGGTAATCACAGAAGTAGTAAAATAACTACTTGTACGGGAAGAGGGACATATGCACAAATAAGTCACCATTTTTCTCCACCTCATACAAGAAAGTTTATACAGTGAAGTAGATATAGTAGGAAAAAGTAAAGCTCTTTGTGCATAATTTTTTTATAACCATATTGAAAGAGTCAAACAAAACAATTAGTAACGGCACCCGCTAGAGAGCGATTTTTATTTGGCTCACAGGGTACATTTAAATTTTCAAAGTCACAAAACGCCGTCTTGGTCTAGGACTGCGCGCACCGTGAATTAAGTCAACTAGGTGGGAGAAATTTTGAGACGTAGGGACACTTCAGAGCTTAGAGGAAGAATAATTTTAAAATAAGATTTGATTTCTTTTCCTGCGATCCGAACCAACCAGTCGAACTTAAATTTAATTAGCCGTTCCGCCATTTGAAACTTTCAAGAAATATTCCGAGGTATAAAATTCTTAGTATTGTTTTCCGTAAATTTTTCATTTGATTTTGCCGTGTTAATAGGATAGATTAGATTTTAAAAATCAAAATACCGAATTGCGCGAGATTTTATTTTAGTTCCCGTTTCTATTTCCTGAATAATTTGGCTGAAATAGTTTGATTGTTTTTTCCGGTTTTATAATTTAGTTTACTTATAATTAAATTTTCACTCTCAGTAGCGTACCTAGTTTAATTTATAGGAGGGTTATTAAATTTTAAATATCATTATTTTTCCGAATTAGTAATTTGGGAATAGTTTATTCATTTTGGGGATCCGTAACTATTTTAATTTTAGAAGGAAAGTTATTTAAATTCTCAATTTAGAAGTTTCATTAAGATTTAACTTATTTTTTTATTTCTATTATTTACCAAATAATTAATCGAAAGTGATTAATTTATTTCTGGTTTTCTTGAGTTAGTTTGCTTTTACTTGAATCTCAAGTTAGTTTTGTTTCCTTTTCACGTCCGAAATTAAATACTAGTTACCGCTTTACTTGTTCCGACTGTCGCGTGAAGTAATTTTCAAAGCTTTGGGATCAGATCTTGTCTTCGTGGTGGCTTCGGCAAAACCCCCAAACAATATCTCCCCATTGCTAAGTTAGCTCGCCGTGTAATAATTTTCAACGCTTTGGGATCAGATCTTGTCTTCGTGGTGGCTTCAGCAAAGCCCCCAAACAATATCTCCCCACTGCACGGTTAGGTTGTCGTGAAATAGTTTTCAACGCTTTGGGACCAGATCTTGTCTTCGTGGTGGCTTCGGCAAAACCCCCAAACAATATCTACTTGAGTTTCGGCCGGTTTCTATTAGTTTTTACAGCTTCGGGACTGATCTTGTCTTCGTGGTGGCTTCGGCAGAATCCTTAAACAATATTGCTCCCCAATTCCCGCGATCTAAAATTTACCCTGTTATGTCATAAGATAAGAAAGCTAACTAACTCATCTTGTTTAAGTTAAATAATCTAATAAGATTAATTAACGTTTCCGGTTAATTAGCATTGTTTAAAAAGATTTTAATTTCCGAATTTGACAAGTAAATTTCATAATTAATAAGGTTAGATAACTCTCCTGTTTTAATTTAATGTAATATAAGTAATTGGGAATAAATTTATTGACTTTCTTGTTAATTTTAGAACATAATAAATTTTGACAAACCCTGCCGAATTATTTCATAAATTAATGAGGCTAAATAACTCTTCCGTTTTAATTTAGATATTTAATAAAACTTACTATATTTTTCCGTTTGCTTTCGTAATTTGATAAATTTAATTAAAGTCTGATTGAGTCACTCCGTCATTACCGTCAGTATAAAGCCGAATCGAACGTTTCTTTTAAACGTATTATTTTTTGTTCAGGGTTAAATTGGGTGGGCTTTGAAATATAAAACGAATTTTATTTTGTAAAAATAGTTAAAAACAATATAAGTGTCACGTTAATTTCCTGGTTTATATTCACAGACCTTACCTCTTTTCAGCGCTATTAAAGGTATATAATAAGTTAAAAATAATTGAGTCTGAAATCATACTGAGAATACCGTATCTCCATCTGAAGTTACCTGTGCCCCTAAGACGCCGTTTCTAAGGGTTGTGGAGCATACCACATAAAAAAACTGGCGCTCGAGCAATCTCCGTATTAAAGGCTTGTAAGGCATATTTTTCTTTGTGGCAAGAAAAAGCCTTACAAACTATAAATTCCACTTAAAAATAACAAAGTGACGTAAGCGGTAGATTTGGATCTTATATACTCAAATATGTTTAAATTAAAAAAAGGTAAAACTGTAGATTCGGAATGATTTTATACAATTAATTTTTAATAATAAAATTAGCAAGAAGATAAAAGAATATTCTTTTTTTCCTGACAGATGGATGAAAGAACTCACATAACTTATCACCCTCAACTTTCCGTTATTATTAGGTAGGTATATTAAAAGTGAAACGGTTGTTACAAGGCTTGAAAGGTTTTTGATGTTAGCTCAGAAAGAACTGAAGACCTGTTTAATTTGTTAAATGGACACTTTAAAAACAAAAATTAGTAGAAAAAATAAGATGGCATCAGTAATGGTTAAAATAAATCTAATTTTTACCCACTGTCATGGACATTCTTTAAATTTAGTCTTAGTTCAATTAAACAAATAATTTCATTATTTTTCACAAAATCAACAAAAAAGACCAGCGTTCTTGAAATTATTTGTTTAAAACGGTTACCGACAATAGCACTTACTAGATGGAATTTTTGTTCACTAGCAGTTTTAACAGTATTTTTTGTAAAAGAGCAATGAATTGATATAATAACATACTGGGTGTATCAACGATGCGTGCGTGGAGGATAGCTGCTTCCCTTTTGAAGATAGGAAAAAATGTTTCAAATAAAAGTTGTAGACAACAATGAAAGCTATGTTCCAAAAATAACTACCAATATACAGGGTGTCCCATAAAAGTGTGACTTATCAAAGTTATGTTTTTTTAAATGAAACACCCTATATATTTTTACTCGATTGAATTCCTTCGGAAGAGTGCTTCTCAAAAATATAGGGTTGTATGGGATTATACCAGGTGGTTCTGAAGTTATGGTGACAATATGGGTTCATTCAACACCAAATATCTCAAAATCAATAACTAGGAATAACAAAATCTTTTCACCAAATATCCTCGAAAATGGTGTATTTTGATTTCATATTCATAAATTTACCGAATGGCACTTTTCCCATACAGGGGCAACCAAAACTCGGTATCATTTTTTTCTCAGTTTTTTCAAATGAAACACCCTGTATATAGTGCCATACCAGAATAGTCAACACTATGAGCTTCCAGAAAATGTAGGGTTTGCATACTTGATTTTCACCGGAAATGCATCTAATTCTTAAGGAAAATATGGAAAATGTCATAAAAGCAATAATGATATTTTTTATTCAATGATGGACAAACATGGAACAAAATATACTCAAAAAAATGTAAAAAACCGTCATTTCACAGTAGATGTTCAAACAATCACCCGTTTTAAGCTATGCATAACCGGACACGGTGGCCTAGTTGGTAAGGCGTCTGCCGATTCAGCTTGGTCAGTGTTCGGGGAGTAAGTTCGAATCCTGCGTATTCAAGTGGAATTAAAGTCAGATAAGACTTTGGGCAGTGTAAAAAGGTATTTGCGTCATACGCAGTTTCATTCACGCCGGTAAACAGGCCGGATGAGATCGGATGTCTCGTGGAACTGATAGGGGTTGGTGACACAATTACACACTTGTTAGTCGGTAGATCACCTGCATGACCAAGGCATAGTCCTGGGTTTAAGGTGATTGAGGACCGTGGTTCGGAGCCCACGATAAGCTGTAGGTCCTGTCCAGTTTAGGTCATTAGGTCAGAGAAGAGACGTTAAAATTAACAAACAAACAAACAAGCTGTGCATAAATTAAGTCTATCTACGACTTCAGTTAAAGCTGATCTTGTAGTAGAGCGAAGAAATCCTCTAATTCTATTTTTCCTTCAGCGTCGTTGGTTTGCCGCTAATTTATTTTTGTGCTCACTTCTTGTGTTTCACTTTTCTGTTTCCACAAACCTCTTCTTCGAAAACTCTCGAGTCGAATACATTCTACTGGCTAAATGCAGTTTCTGTAACATCTATCCGGAATGTCGATCATTTTATCAATTATATCAAATAACCCTTGGAACATTTGAATGTTACAGGAACTGTCAACAAACATGACATTTTATTATCGAAGTGAATTTATAGTTTAAATCTAATATTTTCTCGTTTCGAAATGAAATTATCCACCGAAGAAATGATAAACATGATCTACATCAAATATTATGGTTTAAATTATAAATTCACTTCGATAATAAAATGTCATCTTTGTTGACAGTTCCTGAAACATTAAAATGTTCCAAGGGTGATTTGATATAATTGATAAAGTGATCTACATTCCGGATAGATGTTACAGAAACTGCTTTTAGCCAGTAGAATCTATGCAGTTCGATATGCGACTCGAGAGTTTTCGAAGGAGAGGTTTGTGGAAACAGAAAATGTGAAACACAAGAAGTGAGCAAAAAAATAAATTAGCGGCAAACCAACGACGCTGAAGGAAAAATAGAATTAGAGGATTTCTTCGCTCTACTACAAGATGAACTTTAACTGAAGTTGTAGATAGACTTAATTTATGCATAGCTCAAAACGGGTGATTGTCTGAACATCTATTGTAAAATGACAGTTTTTTACATTTTTTTGAGATTATTTTGTTCCATGTTTGTCCATCATTGAATAAAAAAATATCATTATTGCTTTTATGACATTTTTCATACTTTCCTTAAGAATTAGATGCATTTCCGGTGAAAATGAAGTAGGCAAACCCTATATTTTCTGGAAGCTCATAGTGTTGACTATTCTGGTATGGCACTATATACAGGGTGTTCCATTTGAAAAAACTGAGAAAAAAATGATCCCGAGTTTTGGTTGCCCCTGTATGGGAAAAGTGCCATTCGGTAAATTTATGAATATGAAATGAAAATAGACCATTTTCGAGGATATTTGGTGAAAAATTTTTGTTATTCCTATTTATTGATTTTGAGATATTTGGTGTTGAATGAACCCATTTTGGGACATAAATGTCACCATAACTTCAGACCCACCTGGTATAAAGCCATACAACCCTATATTTTTGAGAAGCACTCTTCCAAAGGAATTCAATCGAGTAAAAATATATAGGGTGTTTCATTTAAAAAAACATAACTTTGATAAGTCACACATTTACGGGACACCCTGTATGTTGGTAGTTATTTTTGGAACATAGCTTTCATTGCTATCTACAACTTTTATTTGAAACATTTTTTCCTATCTTCAAAAGGAAAGCAGCTATCCTCCACGCACGCATCGTTGATACACCCGGTATATATTAGGGAAACGAATGCGTTAAGAAAACTTTTTTCATTAATCATCGTTTAATTTTTTTTAGAAATATTTATGAATCTTGCTCAGACAGATACCATGTTTTCAAATTTGACAAACGAATTAACCGACATAATTTATACAAAATTTCGTTTATAATCTCTTCTTGCAAAACTTTTGAACTTTCGGCAACGAACGGTATAAACAAATTTATTTTGAACGTTTATGAAAATGGAAAAGGTTTGCTTTGATTTATTAATAGTTACCAATTTTCAAAATTTTCAAAATGTTAGGCTATTCATAATTTATTGAACCATTAAAACAATATATTTGATTTTATGCAACTTACCAACTTTGCGTTCTTTATTCCGATAATATTCTCTGAAATTCTGAAACGTCTTATGAAATGCTAACATTCATTAATGAAAGAAGTCTTAATAAACGTTTGCCAAAGCTGTACAAACTTATTTGTGTCATTGTTACAATACCTGTTGCCTCTACTCAGTTGAGAGAAGTTTTTCGGATCTTAATAGGATTAAAACTTACTTACGTAACACCATAGCCGTGGAGCTCAGGAACGCCTAAATAATTTCCATTAGTAAATGTCTAGTGCGAGATTTATCTCAAGTAAATGCCTTTTATGAAAGTATTATTGATTGTTTTGTTGAGAAGAAAGAAGAAACGAATTTCTTTTAAATAAGACCGTTCAATTTTTTATTTTACTTTCCTTTGTATTTTTTTGTAGATATTTTTATTTGCCTAGCAAAACCTTTTGTTTTGTTTTATTTCGCTAATAGAATAGTCCAGCAAACATTTTACTTGGAAGTGAGCTCAGCTTTGTTATTTTAAATGTATATTATTAATTTTTAGAATTCTACATTAAATTTTAATGTCACTTTGTGTATAATACCCTATACCTATAGTTTATACTTATCGAGATATTCATTTTTTTAATAAAAAATTGACAGGTGCAGACCTTCATATTGAAAATTCTGTGTGAACATCCCCAATACCAAATAAAAAACATCTTGTCTGGTTGATTAGTAGGACGATCAAGGTAATTGATGACATGTCGAAAACTTCTTTTTTGTAAAAAGTTCAAGTTCAAAAATGTCAAATATCTTCATTTTTTTAAATGAAACAGCCATATTTTTATTATTTTACTTAATTCTAAGGCCGAAAATATTAAACAATTTAACACAATTTGGTTGTTTTCAAGCAAAAGTTAAGAAAGTGAAGCCTTTTAAATTGGGAAATTGGAACCTTTGGTTTATCAACTAAGTTGAAAACTATCATCAACTCCTGATGATAGATAGACTATCATCAACTCCTGATGATGCCAACATAGTTGACGAAACGCGCGTAGAGTGTGTGGAAATTGTGTTTTGGTTGAGTGGTCGACGATAGTTTTCATCAAAGTTGTAGATAATAGTGATAATGAAATCAATGTTTTTGGATACTATGCTGCTTATCCCGAAGTGTCATTACGTTGTGGTGCGAGAGATTTAGGTGTACCAATGTAGCAAATAAAGCACATGTTCTAGTAACAACTCTGTCACATTCACCATGTATTAAAAGTAAATTTAGATAATATTCATTGTTTAATTCCAAACGAGCCATTTATATCACTGTACGATGCGATTGACTTCAAATAATGACAACTAATACTGTTTAATTATGACAGGTAAATACACAGCCTGCTAAAATAAAAGAATAAATAACACGGCCGACGCCGATACAATAATAAGACTGAAATAATTAATATTTTTAAATACATGTTAATATCTCAAAAACGCTTAAGATTGGGTATAGGGAAGTGAACATAAACTGCCCTTATTTTCGGCCTTAGAATTAAGTCAAATAATAAAAATATGGTTGTTTCATTTAAAAAAATGAAGATATTTGACATTTTTGAACTTGAACTTTTCATCATTTTTTTAACAACCCTGTATACAAAAAAGAAGTTTTCGACATGTCACCAATTACCTTGATCATCCTATTAATCAACCAGACAAGATGTTTTTTTATATGGTATTGGGGATGTTCACACAGAATTTTCAATATGAAGGTCTGCACCTGTCAATTTTTTTATTAAAAAAATTAATATCTCGACAAGTATAAATTTTAGGTATAGGGTATTCTACACAAAGTGACATTAAAATTTAATGTAGAATTCGAAAAGTTAATAATATACAGGGTGTTCCATTTAAAATAACAAAGTTGCTGCTCACTTCCGGTATAACCGGAAATGTCATGTCTTTCAAAATATTTTCAATGAATTCGCCTATATCCCAATTTTCATAAAAATCGTCCAGGTAGTTTCCAATATACAGATAGTGTAAGCTCGTCGTGAAACACCCTGTATATGATTATAACTTCAAAAGAATCTTCAATGTGCAGAAATCAGTATCCCCTATTCCCTTCTAGGAACGTTATAATATTTTAAGAGGTTTAGTTTATAAAATATTATTCTCTTGCCCCACAAAATATTATGATCACCAACCGCCACTGATGGACTTGCCAACTAATCATAATTGATTTTTGAGGAAATTTAGTTCATGTTGATTGTTTGGTTGTTTAGGCCAAGACTCCCAAAAAGTGCTTTTTTTTAATATATGCAAACTTGCTTTTCCTAAACTGCCGTATTTACTTTGACATTTTTACTCTACTCCTAAGAAAAAGAGCCGCAGATTTTTATCTGCCATTTAAATAATCCGATTTAAGAGAACACATTTTTTCGCAGCCTTCGGTAGACCGTAATGTTGTCATAATAATAAATAATTTTGATTTATATGATCCCCTTTGGACCCTTTTCTCGCCTGGAAGTGACTGAATAATTGACGGCTTCCCAGGATCCAAATAAAATTTTGGTATTTCCACGATTCAAATAAAATGTATTAAGACTTTTACACGTAATGGTAGAACACTTCCACATATGTACTGTACACTGTTAAAATAGTTACAAATATTTATACAGGGTGTTTCATTGGAAAAGGGAAAGATATTTTTCCATATCTAAAAAGAGGACGAAAAATTGAATTTAACGATATAGATTTAATTTTGGCACAGATGATTTTTTTTTTTTTTTTATTTTTTTTTTCCATTTATTTGCAATCTATAATAATTATTATAATAGGCAAATTATGTGATAAAACAATACAATTGACATGCTCAAAAGAAATCCATTGATTCCTTTCTCTTACAGCTATAATTAATGACTAGATTAATTAATTTTGTCTATTGGGATCGCACTAACATTCATTAAAACCTATTAACCAGGTCGCATGGAACATGTCGTTTAAGTCTACGCTGAACTGCTGTATGTACCATAAGGTTAGATACCAGTCTATTGGGGTGATGGCTTAATCTATTTTTATAACTTATGGATAAGTTTTTTATTTCCGTTTTGACCGATGCCACTTGGAGGTCACGAGCTATAACAAAATTTGGCACAAACCATGGAGCGTCTACCATAATTCTTAACACCTTTGATTGGAATCGCTCCAAAATTTCAATATTGGAGTTGGCAGCTGACCCCCACAATGGGCCGCCATAGGTCCATATGGGCTTGAGGATTGCTTTGTAGATCAGTATCTTGTTTTTTACTGATAATTGAGATTTCCTACCCAACAACCAGTATAAATCTCTTAGTTTGTGGCCCAATTGCTTGCGTTTGGTGAAGATGTGTTTCCTCCACGTTAGGCGCTTGTCTAGGTGCATACCTAGATACTTGACATCTTCCCTTTGAGGTAGAGCTTGGTTGTTTAGAATGACTTCTGGGCATTTGTCTTTGCGGTTGGTGAAGGTTACCTGGACAGATTTCGATTCATTCGCTTTAATGCGCCATTTCTTCAGCCACTTTTCTATTTTATTGAGGTGGGACTGCAGTGTATTTGATGCTATTATAGGGTCTTTGTTTGATGCTAATATGGCGGTGTCGTCTGCAAATGTAGCTGCTAATACATCATTGCTTGTTGGTAGATCGGCTGTGAATAGGAGGTAAAGTAACGGCCCCAGAACACTGCCTTGAGGAACTCCGGAGTTTATTTTGAACAGTGGTGTTTGTTCATCAAGGTATTTAACAAGGAAATAGCGATCTTTGAGGTAGGAATGAAGGATTTGATAGTAGTTAATGGGCAAGGATTTTCTGATTTTAAATAAAAGGCCATCATGCCAGACCTTGTCAAATGCCTGCGTGATATCTAGGAATGCGGCAGAACAGTATCTTCTATGTTCGAAATCTTCGTTAATTTTTTTTGTTACACGATGAACTTGCTCGATTGTTGCATGCTCATGTCTAAAACCGAATTGATGATTTGGTAGTATATTTCTTTGGTCAATGATTGGTTGTAGTTTTTCGGCGAGTAGTTTTTCTAACAGCTTGCTCATTATAGGAAGCAGACTTATAGGTCTATATGACTTCACTTCTTCCAGAGGCTTACCCGGCTTAGGAATTAGTATAATTTGTGCCACTTTCCACTGCGATGGAAAATGTGCTGTTCTTAGTGTAGCATTATAGATGTATGTTAGGTATTTTATAGCTTTGGGACTCAGTTCTTGCAAAATTCTAGCTGATATAAGATCATACCCTGGGGCTTTACGAGGATTTAGCTTAGTCTTGATAGAATTTGTCACTTGCTTTACTGTGAATTTTTCAATTGGAAGTTCTAGCTGAAAAGGAGATTGTAAAAATTTGATAATTTCAGCATCATTGTTTTCTATAGGATCTGCTGGGAACGGCTGAAAGACTGTCTCTAAGTGTTTTCCAAAACGTGCTGCTTTCTCGCTACTAGACTTAGCCCATTTGCCATCTTCTGTTCGGAGTGGAGGATGGTAGATCTGTTGATGATTTATTTTTTTTGTTGCCTTCCATAATGAGTAGTCTGTGGTTTCCGTTGCCGTTAAATTACTCAAGTATCTTTGTATCCCGGTATTTTTGTGTTCATTTAGCATTCTTTTCAGTTCTTGTTGTGATCTGTTAAGTTTCGTTTTATCTTGAGGAGCTCGTGTATTCTGCCAGATTTTTCTATATCTTCGTTTAATGGCTATTTTTTCTTTTATTATGGTAGGTAATTCCTCATTATTGTTTTTTCCTTGTTTATTGGGGGTAGCTTCCCAAACACTAACTTGAATAGATTTTGTAAATTGTTCAACCGCTTCATCAATATCTTCTTTCGTTTTTAAGAGTATGTTTAGATCAATTGTATTATCAAGGGTCGTACGGAATTCATCCCATTTAGTGTGTTTGTTGCTTAGGTATAAGGGCTTTTTTTTTCTATTGCTTCAGTGCTTAGTAGAGCTAAAATGGGTGAGTGATCGGATGATAAATCCAGACATGATTTGAGTGTGAACAAGTTGTTAGGAATACCTTTTGTGACGCAGAAGTCTACTAAATCTGGCAGTTTATTCGGGTCTGTAGGCCAGTATGTTGGTTCTCCAGTAGAATACGATTTTAGATTATTCTTTTGTATGGCCATATACAGTTGTCTACCTTTGGGTGTAGTTAGTCGCGACCCCCAATGGGTATGCTTTGAGTTATAATCTCCTCCAGCAATGAAACGATTACCTAGTGTATTGAAGAGATTTTCAAATTGTTCTTTTTTAATGTTATGTTTCGGGGGACAATATACTGCACTTACTGTTAGTGGTCCATACCAGTCTTCAATTTCAACAGTAGTGGCTTGTATATATTCTTTATTATGTTTAGCCAGCTCTTGATGTTTAATAGTATTCTTAATGATTATCGCTGTTCCTCCATGGGCGGTACCGTCAGGGTGTAGAGTATTGTAGACTGTGTAATTGGGTAATCTGAAGTAACTTCTGTTGGTAAAATGTGTTTCTGATACTAGCATTATATCTATATGTTGATTTACAAGAAATGTCTTCATTTCGTCGGCATGTTGTGTTAGCCCATTTGCATTCCATATCCCAATGCTTAAAAATTTAGCCATTTAATTAGTAAGTTTTGTTATTACTGTTGTAAATAGGTTTAACATTGTGCCCATTTGTTCTACTAATCCTTTGATCATATTTTTAAGCTCGGATAATTCATTTGGTGGCTGATTTACTATATTATTTGGTGAATTAATGTCTTGTTGGTTATTTGCGACTTGTGCGTAGCTGGTGTTTGGTCTTATACTTCCTGATCCATGTCCTCTAGGAATATTCTGTTTTGGTCTTAACGGAGGATATTTCTTCTTAAGTAATTCTTTGTAGACTGTGCAACCTTTATAATTTGCCGGATGATTCCCTTCGCAGAGTATACACTGTACGTTAGATGATCTTTCTTTTCTGTGACACTGTATGGTTGGGTGGTCACCGGTGCATTTTACACAACGTGGTTTGAGTTGACAGAATTTTTTAGTGTGCCCGTATCGTTGGCACCTGGCACATTGTGGGATCTCCCTTTTTTGCTTTGGGGGTTCCACTTTTATTTTAGAATTCATTAAATATTCTATGTCATATATTTGCTTGTTGTTTTCTGCTGGTTTAATATCTATGTAGAACATAGGCAATGGGCTCTTAGTTTTAAAGTGTTTGATATTGTATATATTTTCAACTGTGTGTCCAAGACTTTCTATTTCAGCTTTTAACTCTTGTTGTTCAACAGAATAGTGCATATTTTTTAATACCACTCTGAAAGCTCTGTTTTCTTTAGCTTGGTACGTATGAAATTCAGTTTTCTTTTCTTCAAGTGCTTTCACTATAATTGAGTAAGCTTCTTTTGTTTTTGGTTGTATTTTTACTTGATCAAAATTTAAAACTTTTATCTCGTAATTATCTTTGACTTCAGTAGTTAGCAGTCCTGTTAAAGGGGAAATATTTTTGACACCTTGTACAAAAATAGGAGGGGGTTTAGGAGTTTTATCTTCTTTAACTTCTTCATTGTCAACTTTCATTGTATCTTCATTTTCTAGTCCATCAAAGCGATTCGATGTTGTAGGTGAGTTCAACCAATAATCGTTAATTCTCGTTTGTTTGACTGTTCTCTTTTCTGGGCTTGATCTGCTTCTTTTTTTTTGTATTTTCAACGACGGTCCATTCTTCATTTTGATTTTGGCTTTGTAATGTGGGCTGTGAAGGGAGGTGGGTGGTGTATTGGGGTTGTTGGTGGTACATGGATGTCAAGTTATTAGAAATTATAGGATTACCTTGGTATTGCTGAATCTGTTCATTTGAATTTTGAAACTGTACTGGATACGCCACTGGTTGTTGTGTATACATTCCTGATGTTGTTGGTTGTTGCGTTTGATAAACAAACATCGGAGGATACGACATTTCTAACTATCACTAATCTTTATATTTATATTTTATATTTTACCGATTGTAGTTTAAAAATAATCATTATTAAGACCGGAACTTTTATCAATTTAACTGAATTGTTTTTACTGAACACTGATAAACTAATTAGTTAGCAGCAATCGACTGTATTCTTCGAAAGTCAAATGAATACTGATGATTTGACTACTCATAAGTTTTTCTACATTTTTGGGGCACCAACGTGCTTAATTAATCTTATATTCATCTAGGCCTATGAAAACAGAAACTAGAAACTGAATGTCATATTAGATTTACCTATAAACCCATTTTATTTTATTTTTAACATTCCTTATGAAAAATTGTGTAATTTGGAGTAGAAGAGTAAAAGAAACTAAAATCAAATTTTTGTAAAGGTTAAAAGTATATAAAAAGCATTGTGAATGTGACGCGTTATTTATTTAAAGTTGGGAATGCGCTAGACTATTTTTGAAATTTAATTGATACGTCAACAGCACACGATTCAGATAAATAAAAATCATTTTTTTTTATGACCCCCATTGAGATCATGTTGTTGCTCGCTTAATAAAATAGTAGAATAGTACCAGTGTATAGTCTGTCTAAGAGATAAGTCAGAAAGAAAGGAACACAACGTCAAAGGTACCGCTGAGACCGAAGCACAAACGGTAACACTCAAATAGTGCGACATAGGCGTGCAGGGAAAATTAAATTTAGTTGCGTATTTCATTATACTGTATTTGAAAATCAAGAGAGAGTAAATTCCCAGAATAAAAAGTAATTCGGTATGCAAAACTATAGTACAGTACGTGCGGTAAAACTTCAATATTTGTAATGCATTCTAAATTGTTTTTGTTAATTTCAATACAAAATTTATTAAATTTCGTGGACTATCACATTATTTTATGATCTTTCATTGTTACTACAGTCGGCCTAAGAGGATTAACGTGCGTCATAGGCGTAACCAGAATAGAAAGGGATAATTGTTATTTAACAACCTCCGAATGGCAACAGCTTCTAATGACAGATATTTTGACTTAAATAGTTTCTAGAAATGCAGTTATTTGATTTTCGATAAACGTGACAAATAGTAGTGACTAAAAATGGAAGCAGTTTGTGAGTATACGCCAGTGAAAAAATTAAAACTAGACCATTTATCGCTCAATGAAAAGAGTGCTGTAGTGAATGTGTACCACTATTTTAAACATCAAAATCCCTCAAACACTATTGACAGTGTAGTTGAAACAACATCTAAGGCAATGGGATATGGAAAATCTACAATATATAGAGTTCTAAAGGAGGAAAAATCAGGTGGAGTAACCTCACCAAAGCCGAAACCAGGTAGACCAAAACTATTAAAAGTCAACGTGGACGAGTTTTTTAAAAATGCTATTCGTAAGCTTGTTCACTCATTTTTTATAAACAAGCAAATACCAACTTTAGATAAAGTTTTGCAAGCCATTACGAATGATGTTGATTTACCCACAATAAGCCGGGATAAACTATGGAAAGTGTTACATGAGTTAAACTTTAAATTTGAAAAAATTGGCCGACACTCAATGCTAATTGATTCTGAAGAAATTGTATGTTGGAGAAGACAGTACCTCAGAAGAATACAACAAGTTAAAGCTCAAAATAAAAACATTTATTATTTAGATGAAACATGGGTTAATAAAGGACATTGTGTAGGAAGAGTTTGGAAAGACAAAAATATAAAATCATCCCATCAAGCTTTTCTAGAAGGATATACTACTGGTTTTAAGTAACCTATAGGAAAAGGTAAAAGATTAATTATTTGTCATATAGGCAGTACAAACGGTTTTTTTGAGAATGGTTTACTCTTATTTGAATCAAAAAAAACCGTTGATTATCACGAAGAAATGAATGGAGACGTGTTTGAGGAATATTTTGAACAGATGATTCAATTCATACCAAAAGGATCGGTTATTGTAATGGACAATGCAAGTTACCACTCCAGATTACTTGAACCTTTACCAACCACTAAATGGAAAAAGGGTGAAATTGCAAAATGGTTATCTTCTAAAAATTTAGCCTTTGACAATACAATGCTGAGGGCAGAATTGTTAACTATTGCTAAAAAACATAAGCAAAATTATAAAAAATATAATATTGAGGAGATAGCCAAAAAACGAGAAATTGAAATCCTTCGTTTACCACCCTACCATTGTGAGCTGAATCCGATAGAATTAATATGGGCTCAAGTTAAAGGTTATGTTGCCAGAAATAACACTACTTTTAAATTATCAGATGTTAAAAATCTCTTCAATAAGGCAATATCTGAAGTAACAAGTGAAAATTGGCAAAAATGTATTAGACACGTTACAGAAATAGAAAAAAAAATGTGGGAGCTAGATAACATAATTGATATTACTATAGAGCCCATTGTAATTTCTCTAGAATCAGATGGTGAATCTTCTGACACAGAGTGCGAGGAACCATAACTTTAAAATTATTAATTTATGTACTTTAATTTTATTTTTAGATTTTTATTTTTTAAGATTTAATATTGTCGTATTTTTTGCATGTTGTTCGTCAAATTTTATCCTTGCGGTTGGTTTTTTTTTTCTCATATACCTACTTAATTGTTTTTTTAGCTCCTCATATTAATTTATAAATAATTGTAATTATCTGTACATATTATATACATATTTTGTAAATAAACATATGCCTAAAACAAAATGCCTAAAATAATATTGACTTTTTCTTCATTTTACCCAAATTAAATTACTACTTACGAATTATGTTTATCTATCTAAAATTGGTAATCTAGGTATAAATAACTAAAACAAATTAAATATTTCTATTTCCATATTAATTTAATTTTGAAAACGCACGTCTATGGTTTACTGCCTTTAACACTGATAACTGCAAAACATTTCTGGGAATTTACTCTCTCTTGATTTTCAAATACAGTATAATAGATTATTATTAAAGTTATATACGTAAACGTTATTTCCGTAATTATTGATATATGAAAAGTCGTAAAGTAAACAGCGGCATGCATCTGAATAATGGGGAGAGATTTATAATATATGTAAGTGATGGTGAAGATGACGATGACGATTATCTTATTAGTGATGATGAGAAGAAAGATCAGGAAGAACAAGAGCAGGAAAATGAAGAAGAAATGAAGAACTAGCAATGTAAAAGTAATTTTTTTTTTGGGATTTAACTTATACTCTTACTTTATAATTTGACTAGAAAAATATTTTCTGTTTTAATATTATTTTTGACGTACGTATATTTGCTAGTATACAGTTCAATATCGACTTGTATGTAACAAAGCTCGCCAGAAATCCGTTGTTCGTTACGCCTAACAAGCTCAGGGAAAATGGGTACTCACTTGTTTACTTAGTTTTGTGTGCTTTTATGGGTAGGTAATAGAAGTATAACAATACCCGCCTTTTAATTTCGCGTTAAAATATGGAGCAACCTTTCATTGTTTTTTTAACACAAATCGTTTTGTTTGGAACTTACAAGACTGTAAAAGATACGTAACAAGTGCTCGCCACATAAAAGAAAACATTTATTATTTATCTGATTTTTTTTGTACTTTATTTTCTATGATATTTTGTACTTATCTATTTATTCCACATTTTTATTAACATTTACTGGCTGACCGGTGTTTTACCTCTTTTTTAGTTGTCGTACTTATTATTAAATTGGGAAATTGGAACCTTTGGTTTATCAACTGAGTTGAAAACTATCGTCGATCACTCGACCAAAACACAATTTTCACACACTATAGACTGTCTATCATCAACTCCTGATGATGCCAACATAGTTGGCGAAACGCGCGTAGAGTGCGTGAAGATTGTGTTTTGGTTGAGTGGTCGAGGATAGTTTTCAACTTAGTACTTATTATTATCATTAAAAAATAATAAAATATTATCATTAGGTTTATTATTCAAAATTATCACCAAACATCACATACGAATATATAAAAAGTTAAAATTAAGGGTAACGTCCAACTCTATCCTGTAAAACCTCTTGTCCGTCCTATAAAATGGAACTTTCCACACGAATATGGAAAACCGGGAGATATTTTTTAATTATGTCATGCTACCCCCAACTTGATGTTTTAACTTATATCTCATTTAGGTAATTTTACTACTTTTCATATGTCAATAAGCAATAACTACGGAAATAATGTTTATATATATATATATATATAAAAGGTCGTTTTTGGTGCCGGAACGTAGGGTTACGTATATATATATATATATATATATATATATATATATATATATATATATATATATATATATATATATATGTATAAAAGGTACCTTGTCACCTCAAAATCGGAAACACAACAGTCGTTGTCACCTCATATATAACGTTGTCACCTCCGTTTTCGGAGGTCACAACGTTTTGCCTTATTTTTCTTTACAAACATGTTTCAGGGGACATTTCCAACCAAATATCAAAAATTTTTCTGGAGGTCACAATGAACCTCTGGTATCCTTAAAAAAATCTTTTAGTTCGTTCATATATCACTGGCGCTAGTGTTGGTTTCATATATTTAACGGGCTAGTCGTACTGACCTCCGTTAGTTGAAGTGCGTTTTGTGTCCTCCGTAATTTGGCAACATTGCAACAATCAGTCATAATGTACCTATTCTAAAGAAAACAAATTGTTTCACTTCAAATAGATACGAGTGTCCTTCTTTCCTCCAATCTATAATAGTAAGTGATAAATAATTAGGAGTCGAAGAATATTTCAAATGGCCTTGGACACTAGTAAGTACTTTACAGAGATGTAGACGAGACTTATTTCTGGGGATTCCCGCGTTTTTTATTTATAGCGTAGACAGATAATGAATTCACCGTTCTCATCATTTCTAAAATCGTTTTAAAAACAGTAGGTTTAGAAGCTTGAAATTTGGCGCGAAGTGTAGTCAGTAAGGTAAACGAAAGTTTACCTTATATAATACGAGACACAAGTTTGCATTAAATAATTTTAGTTTAGAGAATTTATTGGTGCAAATAGCCCTATATATTTCAAATAATTCAAATTTTCGGAAAAGGGTAAAAGAAAAGCACGTTTCAAAAATAAACCTTTATTACTATTGATCAGACCGACCGTCGAATACTCTATATTTGTTAATCTCGGTCTCACTTCCCATCGAGTTATCCGAGTTATTCTTTATCAGCAAAAACGTATTGTATAAACATCTCTTAATATATAAAGAGCGTTCGATAAACATATGTATAACAAGTATTATTTATTAAATGCTGGAATCTAACACATCTTTCTCCGAAACTAAGTAACATTTTCACTTCACAATTTCAGTACATATTGATAGTATCATGTTAAACAAGGTATACATTGTTTTGAATTAATATTTTTAAATTTATTAGATCTCATGGAAAAAAATTGATATCGAAAAAAAAATAATCATACCCTCTTAAAAATGTGGAACCATTTCGATTTCCAAAATTTGGTTATAAAATTGATCCATAAACAATAAAAAAAGTGGTTCAGAAGTGAGAATTACGGTTTCTTTCTTTATGTAGGTATATATTTTTTTATATTTCAATAGCCAAACAACAAAGGCACTATCAGAGTAATCGAACCTAAATAATTATTTATGTACCAAGGACGAAAAACTGTCTATTATAGTCGAGCCTGCAAATTGATAGCCGAGGCTAACAAGCAGGCGAGACAATACAGATGCCTACTGGACTATACAGGTTATACGACCCATCGTCATTTAAAACTAGGAAATAATTATTATCTAGCGACAATTATTTGTAGAGCAGCGTTGTGTGCAGCCAGTGGGAATCGACCTATTTTTCAAGAATGATATCGAAACCTAACATTTTGGTTTTTCATTAAAATATTTTTAAATTTTTAAAATATTACGGAAAATGTGGATTTTAAAATGTAGCCAAATCTTTATAAAAATATCCAATTATTAAAATGTTTTAAAATTAGTACCTACCAAGTAATATTATTTATTTAGTAAATACTATTTCATTATGCATTTGTAACTTTTTAAATACCCATTTTAAAGTTTAATTTTTTAATTTTTCCATATTCAGTAGCTTCAAAATTTAGCCTAAAGCATCCTTTTTGTTTCTGTGCCTATTTTCAATTGTTTTTTTAAATTTATTTTTATTGATAAAATTATTATGTTTGAAGAGGTTGTCATGTTGTCACCTTTATTTTAATTAACATTTACATTTAAGGGGTGGATTCACCAGCCAAAAAGAACAGTAAACTGACCTACGCCTTTCTCAATAATGGGAAATGTATTTTGAAAAAAATTTTTAAAGTAGTTTTTAATAATATTTTATTCTATAGCTGTAAAAAATAAGTCAAAAATGCACACTTTTTATCGCTCATTTAAAATAATTTAAAAAGTGATTCGTTGGGCTCAGAATAATCTCAAAATTATGTAGTTGAGTAAACATAAATCTTGAAAATTGTTTTTTTTAATTTACAAGTAGGACTTGGTCTTAAAAACACTTTTAGTTATATCTAAACTAACAATGGTAAAAAAAAATATACACGGAGAAATCGCAACGCGTCATTATTGTAAAAGTTCACCTTACCACTGAATATTAATAAAGGTCTTCGCAATTAATTAAATTTATCGAACACTAAATCAATACGCAACACTAAGGCCGATTTTAAAAATAATACTCGTTAGTGCCAGAAGATGTTGATGACGCAGAAGATCGTCTTGATGAAGAATCGTTTCGCAGCAGGAACAGTTGCATTGAAAAAGTACATGTAAGTCGTAATTATTTTTAAACACAAATAAATCTTTTTCAATTTGGTATAATAGCTTTCACAAATATTTCAAATTAGTCCAAATAATATAATAGATATAGTAGACTGTTTTACCTATAACGGTCTAGGTCTCGGTTTTTAGATGGAGTAAATTCAATGTCTGATGGTTGTATTTGCGGTTTTAGACCATGCAAAACTTTTTATAAAGAATAACTTTTTTCCATAAAATTAATAATAAAAAAGTTTCCCATATGGTGCCGAATTAATTGGATACACTGTATATTATTCAATTTTTGGAAACGCCATAAAAAGTTGACTTCAAAAATATATCACACATAAGGTCTGTATACAGTGCGTCTGTTACAAATACTACGTGCTTTCGTAAAGTAGTGGATAAATTCGATAAAAATTCAAGAAATAACTATTACAAAAACGCCTAAATTAGCCGGTTTTTATTTCACTTGGGCCTTCTTTCACATGAAATTAATACAAACAGGATGATTCCTGTTAAAGGAATGACGTCATCGATACGTTTTAATGGAAACCCCATTTTTCATAACGGACGATGTGTGATTTCAGCTTTTGATGGCTATTCCAAAAATTGAATAATATATAGGGTGCCCCATTAAAAAAATTGTCGCTGGCTTCATTACTCACATGTTTCTCACCCTGTATATATAATTTTTTGTTTAAAATGTGGAAAATTGAAATTAAAAATCGACGGGTTTACTTTTTAATTAAAGAAATAATAATAGAAAATCTGGGAAAATGTCATAAAATAATCGTCATTATTATTATTATTTTAAGTTAAAATAGATAAATTGAGAGGGAAAAGTAGCAGATTTGTTGGTAGAAATTATAATAAAAGTATGCGTGTTGTATTGGTACATAATTTTTAGTTACATAATACTTCCGAAATAAGTAATTACGATAATACGATTTTATAGGAATGGGTTAAAAATAACGATTTTACAGTGCCTCCATCAACAACTACTAAGAAAGAAATTGAAATTTTGTCTACAGTATCGGCAGTCCCCGTCTTTCTTTCGTTTCGTATTCTTTCCCGCAGGCGCTAATGCTAATTGTCTATAGTTTCAGTTTGTCGTAAGCAAATCTTAGAAGAAGGTATATACAGATTCATTTTAAATGCACCCCCTTAATATTTTTAAAAAATTTAAACAAAGTTTAATGGTTCAAAATTAATATCTATAAAAACTTTTTTTCACATATACAGGGTGTTTCAGAAAGTCTGGGAATTGTTTTCAATGTTCGATAAAGTCGGGGAAAAACTGATCAGTTTCACGAATTTTCACCCAGTTATTTTACTGGTCGAAAATCATTTTCTGCAAGTAGAATATGCTGTTTTCGTCACTCATTAAACAGTTTTCATACATATCTGCGATTTTATATTTGGACATAAATATTTTTCCTAAATAAGTTTTTTTAAATACCTAATCTTTTTCTGTATTGTCAGATGCATAGTTTTCGGCTTTCCTCGTAAATGTTAAATATTTTTTTAAATATTGAATATTGTTTTTTAATCAAAGCACAAACTTTCATTAATTGAAAAATTATGAGAAATTAACAATAAAAAAGTCATTCACGTGCCACGTGGACAAAGAACTATCAACTAAATTATCTTTATCTTCAGAAAATAAACAGTAATAACTATCATATATATCAATATACACACTATAGATACCTTATGACCTCAATACATCTGGCAACTTTGCTGGAGGACACAAAATGCACTATTTGTGAGTGCAAGCATATATATGCGGAGGACACTTTGTATCTTATATATATACAAAAAAATGTAAATATAAAAAAATTATATAATAGAAAATCTTTACCCCTCTATTGAAAACCAATATAAGGGAGTTCCCCTCAGCATATATATCTAACTTTTATATAGTTTAAGTAACCCCTTCACGTGGAGGTCAGGTGGCCTTCTCAACTTAACGGAGGTGACAGCTTAACAGGAATACATATATATATATATATATATATATATATATATATATATATATATATATATATATATATATATATATATATATATATATATATATATACCGGTAATCTTACGTACTGGCACCAAAAACTAAATCGACGTATACAAACCCGGATTTGTAGAGAGATAAGAGGTTCTACCGGCACCGTATATATGTTTTGACTGTATATGCTGTCTGGCACCATATATATTATTTCAGAATACACTTTTCAATTTTATCTTGGACAGACATATTCGCCTCGAACGCTTAAGGAGGTTGGGGCGTTAGACAAGAATAATGAAAAATCTGAAAAAATATTTTTTAACAAATTAATGCGTATGACAAAATTTTCTATAAAAAAAAACCTAAAGTCAAAAAGTTAAAAAACTGTTAATCCTTCATTTAGGTAACATACAAACAGTACATTTTTATTCGAGCAAATAACCAATAGCCCAGTTTGACCTCTTCAAAATGTGATATCGATGAAACTTGGCATTTAAGTACTTGAAACGGTTCAGAAAACGATAAAAAAATCTTTACAATTTCGAAAATAAAATCGTAAATTTGGTCTTTCCATTATATCTCGAAAAAAAATTCGAAAAACTAATAGCACCACGTGAAAGAGCGGAAAATTTTACTAAAATTATATTATTATTATTTTTAAAAAGAATTTGTATTACTATAAAAAATTTTATTTAATATAAATCAATTTCTAAATTATTTTTAACTTTATTAAAAAAAAATAATTTCTGATTTATATAAACACTATTTTGAAAATAAAAATTTGCGTCGAATAAATATTGTAAAAAAATGAAAATTTTAAAACAAAGTTTTACTAAACCCAGATAATGTTCATCATTCTAATTATATTTAAATCAAAAGTAAAAGTATAATAATGATAAATCTACAAGTATTTTTTTTTTGTTATGCCTCTATTAATAGATATCTTCACTTTTATAAAAATCAGTGAGAATTTTAGAAATTATAACTGCCGGTCAAATTTTCTATGAGAAAACAAAAAAAAAATTTAAAAATTAATGGATTCCTGAGAAATCTTAGAGTTTCCTCTTTAAAATGCTTTCTTTTTTTCTTTGCGTACATTTTAGACAAAGATACTTTAATTTTTCCGAACGCCTTGCATGAATATTTGTATTCAACGGCACGGCGCGCGTAGAGTTTTCGAATTTGCTTTCTTATTTTTAATAATTTTTTACAGTAATACAATTTTTTTTTAAATAACTTATAATATAATTTTTAGTACAATTTTCCGCTCTTTTGGTGCTATTAGTTTTTAGAAATTTTTAATTTTTCTCCAGATATAAGAAAAACCAAGTTTTCGATTTTATTTTCGAAATTGTGAAGTTAGCATAAACTTTAGAGCAGCAAAGATTTTTTTATCGTTTTCTACACCCATTCAAGTACTTAAATGCCAAGTTTAATCGAGATCACATTTTGTGCTACAGTGCGAGCTGTTGGTCAATATCCTTCTCTGGCAATGCATATTTTAATATTTATTCCAATTTTATAATGAGACTTTTAATTAATAAAAAATATTATTAAACGTTCGTAAACCTTTTAATTAATAATTTCTATTAAGTAATTTTAATTTGTCTTGCAATTTTTGCCAAAATCGCGTATTCTGAAAAATGCTCTAGGTTACAATATACAGTATATCCACAAATGGAATCGAAAAGTGGAAAAAAATATTATTTTAGTTTATTCTAATCTTACTAAAGTTCATAAAATAAGATCAGAATATCCAAATCTTAGAATACCTGTACGGTGTGTTAAAAAGTAAAAATGTATCAATAGAAAACTACTATTACTTATTATTATTCACAAAATGTTTAGGAATTGAAAAAATTGTATGCATCATTTAAAATAAAATATAAATATAAATTTTCAAATTAAAAATTAAATTTCAATTTTTAAAACATAAAAATTAGTCTTATTGACAAATAAGATTGGCAAATCCAAATTTTAGTTCATTTGTAAAAACACAAATGTACTAAGAAATTAATTAAATGAGAAAAATTATCGAAATTATTTATTAATTGACACAAATTGCACAATTCTTAATATTTTAAAATGAGCCACATTGTTTAAACAAAATTGCACTATTTAATATATATAGTACAAGTGAACAATAATTATATTATTTCATTTTGTTAATGCTTTCTTTGCAAAAAAATAAAATTTTAGAGATTCCGTAGATATTGATGTAAGTAAAGGTTCCATTTGAGGGTTTTTGATGTAAAAATTTGTAGTTTGGACAACAACTTACTTATATAAACATTTTGAGTAAAATACTAAATAATCTTAGTTACTTTTTAATATTCTTACACATTTTCTTGATTTTCTACATGTAACTTAACATTGTGATATACGAATCTTATTTTTTTTGACAAACATGATTTTTTTATAACGAATAACTTTCTGGTAAAATTAAGATTTTTTTTTAGTGGTTCTTGATAAAAGAGGGGTTTTTAATGCCCAAATGTTATTATCTATATAATTTTTAATTAAAGAGCTTGCACCGCAATCCGTTAAAATCCCTACCAAGTTTTTGTAAAGATTTTTCAACAATTTTTTAGTTTTTACGCGGAATACACAAAACGCTTCTAAATGGTGCCTAAACGTTCCTTCCTGCGTGGTGCCACAAAGTTTATATAATATAATAACTTGAAATATATATCCTTTTGGCACCATATATTATTTCAATTTTATTTTGAAAAGAAGTATTCGCCTCGGAGGTTGAGGCGTTAGACAAAAATTGTTTTTTATTAATTATCCAATTTTTAAAAACTTAATTTTACTTTAAAGTGCTTCTAATTTTTTAAAATTATTACCTAATTTTTATACATAAATTTATAAATTGCGGATATTTACATAAATTTAATTTTTTTATTTCTAAGTTAGGACAAAAAATTCAAAAGATTCAATGGATCTAAATAAGTAAATAATTATAATCAATGGAGTGGCGAACAAAAAACTAAAACTTATTAATTAACCAACTAGTTGACATTTAGAATTATTATTTGTTTTTTTAATATTATAATATTTTTGATTTAAAGCTTAAGTACTTGTTTTGTAAAAGACAGATTGTATATTTCTAGGAAGTTAATAAAAAAAAATTAAAGCTTTTTTTTGTAAAAAAAAAATAAAATTTTAAAGATATAGCATCGATATTATTATAAGTAATTGTTTCATTTAAATAAAAAAAAGGTTTTTGATTATTAAAAATTTTTGTGTAAAATAATACATAATCCTTATTACTTTTTAATTCTTTTACACATTTTCTTAATTTAAAAACATATCATTTAAGACTTTCATATGCAAATCTTATTTTTTTTTAGAGGCACGATATTTTGTAGACTGACTTTATGTCATAAAGTATAAATAATAGTATATTCTGTAACAAGGTTGGAATGAGAATTCGACACAAGTGGAGGAACCACGAGTGTCGGATCTTCATTCCAACAGAGTAACAGACTGTACTTTCTCCACGACCACAGAAAGTAGAAATTAAATATATTAAAATGAAACAATGTCTCAACATTGTGGAGGTAGTATTTTCATTTCAAGCTTGGACTTTTGCGGTAGCAAATTCTACATCTGAATCGTTTGATTTTCTTTTCCTTTTTAATAAATTAAAAGTTTTTACAAACCAATATTAAGACCACGTCAACTAATTCGACATTCATGGCAAACCTTATTTTTTTAAACAATTATGGAATAAAGAGTATCTCTAGTGATAGAATGAAGTACGTATAAAATACATAAGCGACAAATGTTTCAGAATTTTCTTTCAATCTCAAGAGCGAGAATGTTTCTTTTCTGTTATTATAAGTGGTTTCAGAATAACTACATTCAGTAGTGGCCGTGGAGAAAATTTTTTAGTGATTCTTGATAATTCCCAAATGTTATTATTTATATTATTTTTAATAAAATAATTTATGAAACATTATAATTCTACATATTAAAGCATGAATCGCAATCCCAAAGCAAGATTTACCTCTTAAGCTTACACCGCAAATATCAAGTTGTTTATTTTTACATCGCATTAACAAAACACGACTAAAAAGTGCCTGAACGTACTTTCGTTCATGGTGCCACAACGCTTCGGTCGCGTCCTGGTGCTTGTACGTAGCGTATGCTATAGACGAGTCGGGGTGACCCCTGGGGAGTATACGGATTAACTAAAATCGGGTTTTTACATATAAATGGTCCAAGTGGCACCTTCCTGAAAATTGCTGTGGGGCATCCTGGGGTGCTCAAGATACCAAAAATGATTTAAAACGTTGTGGCACCAAAAATTGGTGCCACAACGTTTTATATGGTGCCTCAACGTCTATATAAGGTCGTTTTTGGTGCCGGAACGTAGGGTTACATATATATATATATATATATATATATATATATATATATATATATATATATATATATATATATATATATATATATATATATATATAGTTTAAGTAGAAAAATTCGTGGGAATCAGTCAATATAAAATAAATTAGTTTGATTTCTTCGTTTTGGTCAAGCTTTCGAAAACGTTTATTTTCTTTTTCAAGACTAATAACATGAAATACGGAAAAAATTAAATACAAAAAGAAACATCGGTGTTAAAATATTTTAAAATGACAAAATGACAGTTTCCAAAAACTTCAGAATACAATTGTAACATACAGAGTGTGATTATAAAAAGTATAAGAATGTGTAAATATATATATAAAAAAATAGTAATAAATATCAATTCAAGGAGGACGAGTTGAGAAATTTTCTTTATGTTTTTTTAATAGAAAAGTGTATATTGTACTCAGGTCATTGATGTCTGTTCTTTTATTCATTGAATTTTGATTGTTATTTATATGAACCATTTCAAGAAAGAGAGGCTATTAATGAAATACTCAACTGAATTTAATTTTCCCCGCACGCCTATGTCGCCCTATTTGAGTGAGACGCCGCAGGCTTCGGTCTCAGTGGTACCTTTGACTTATCTCTTAGACAGACTATACTTATACTGATGCAGGTAAGACTGTCTTAATGCTAAAAATCAACCAGTTAATTAATTAATTAATTAATTTTATAATCTACAGCTAGGTGCATCTAGGTATTTGTTAAGTCTGAGGGATGAATTCTCTTCACTTCTTCGTTCATTTGGTAGTTTTAGCTGGAAAGTTTTAGGATAGTTTTGCAAATTGGTGATTTTATAGATTTCGACATGCTCTTTCCGAATTTCAACTTTGCCACCTCGTATTGTTGCCGCTTTCGCCGCCATTTTGAAAAAATGGCGCCTAAAACAGTTTTTTGATAATATCTCCTATCCGACTCATTTTACGATGGAAATAGTAATAAATTAAACTAGAGAAAATTTTCTATAATTTCTGTAGTAACTTTTTTTGTAAAATGAATAGTTTTAGCGTACCAGCGGCGAAAAGACTACTCGAACACGAGTTTTGGCCAAAAAACTAATTTCCACACCACCATGAGGTAGAGTAATTTGGCGCATTTTTTTTATTGTGCTATCCCCAGTAGGCCTAATCCACACGCAATGCACTATTGCAAAATTTAGTGCATTCTCCTTTGCTTCGATCTTCTTGGTAGACCAGGTGTTGCGAGTTCATCGACTTTATACTGTATTTGAAAATCAAGAGAGAGTAAATTCCCAGAAATGTTTTGCAGTTATCAGTGTTAAAGGCAGTAAACCATAGACGTGCGTTTTCAAAATTAAATTAATATGGAAATAGAAATATTTAATTTGTTTTAGTTATTTATACCTAGATTACCAATTTTAGATAGATAAACATAATTCGTAAGTAGTAATTTAATTTGGGTAAAATGAAGAAAAAGTCAATATTATTTTAGGCATATGTTTATTTACAAAATATGTATATAATATGTACAGATAATTACAATTATTTATAAATTAATATGAGGAGCTAAAAAAACAATTAAGTAGGTATATGAGAAAAAAAAAACCAACCGCAAGGATAAAATTTGACGAGCAACATGCAAAAAATACGACAATATTAAATCTTAAAAAATAAAAATCTAAAAATAAAATTAAAGTACATAAATTAATAATTTTAAAGTTATGGTTCCTCGCACTCTGTGTCAGAAGATTCACCATCTGATTCTAGAGAAATTACAATGGGCTCTATAGTAATATCAATTATGTTATCTAGCTCCCACATTTTTTTTTATATTTCTGTAACGTGTCTAATACATTTTTGCCAATTTTCACTTGTTACTTCAGATATTGCCTTATTGAAGAGATTTTTAACATCTGATAATTTAAAAGTAGTGTTATTTCTGGCAACATAACCTTTAACTTGAGCCCATATTAATTCTATCGGATTCAGCTCACAATGGTAGGGTGGTAAACGAAGGATTTCAATTTCTCGTTTTTTGGCTATCTCCTCAATATTATATTTTTTATAATTTTGCTTATGTTTTTTAGCAATAGTTAACAATTCTGCCCTCAGCATTGTATTGTCAAAGGCTAAATTTTTAGAAGATAACCATTTTGCAATTTCACCCTTTTTCCATTTAGTGGTTGGTAAAGGTTCAAGTAATCTGGAGTGGTAACTTGCATTGTCCATTACAATAACCGATCCTTTTGGTATGAATTGAATCATCTGTTCAAAATATTCCTCAAACACGTCTCCATTCATTTCTTCGTGATAATCAACGGTTTTTTTTGATTCAAATAAGAGTAAACCATTCTCAAAAAAACCGTTTGTACTGCCTATATGACAAATAATTAATCTTTTGCCTTTTCCTATAGGTTCCTTAAAACCAGTAGTATATCCTTCTAGAAAAGCTTGATGGGATGATTTTATATTTTTGTCTTTCCAAACTCTTCCTACACAATGTCCTTCATTAACCCATGTTTCATCTAAATAATAAATGTTTTTATTTTGAGCTTTAACTTGTTGTATTCTTCTGAGGTACTGTCTTCTCCAACATACAATTTCTTCAGAATCAATTAGCATTGAGTGTCTGCCCATTTTTTCAAATTTAAAGTTTAACACTTTCCATAGTTTATCCCGGCTTATTGTGGGTAAATCAACATCATTCGTAATGGCTTGCAAAACTTTATCTAAAGTTGGTATTTGCTTGTTTATAAAAAATGAGTGAACAAGCTTACGAATAGCATTTTTAAAAAACTCGTCCACGTTGACTTTTAATAGTTTTGGTCTACCTGGTTTCGGCTTTGGTGAGGTTACTCCACCTGATTTTTCCTCCTTTAGAACTCTATATATTGTAGATTTTCCATATCCCATTGCCTTAGATGTTGTTTCAACTACACTGTCAATAGTGTTTGAGGGATTTTGATGTTTAAAATAGTGGTACACATTCACTACAGCACTCTTTTCATTGAGCGATAAATGGTCTAGTTTTAATTTTTTCACTGGCGTATACTCACAAACTGCTTCCATTTTTAGTCACTACTATTTGTCACGTTTATCGAAAATCAAATAACTGCATTTCTAGAAACTATTTAAGTCAAAATATCTGTCATTAGAAGCTGTTGCCATTCGGAGGTCGTTAAATAACAATTATCCCTTTCTATTCTGGTTACGCCTATGACGCACGTTAATCCTCTTAGGCCTACTGTAGTAACAATGAAAGATCATAAAATAATGTGATAGTCCAAGAAATTTAATAAATTTTGTATTGAAATTAACAAAAACAATTTAGAATGCATTACAAATATTGAAGTTTTACCGCACGTACTGTACTATAGTTTTGCATACCGAATTACTTTTTATTCTGGGAATTTACTCTCTCTTGATTTTCAAATACAGTATAGTACCGGTCGAAATGTTACAGATATAAATTTCTTCCACATCATCTACAGTGGGTTTATCAACTTCGTAATCCACTTCTTCCTCGATTTCATCGTACGTTTGCTCGAGAACAGTCTCCGTTTCATCCTCTTCATCGGTATCTTGTGACGGAACTTGCGAATTATCACAGGTACCACTGCAATTTGTGCATATAACAGAGCACTTTAATCCAGCCTTTCTGCATCCACAGGCTTTCCCACATCCCTTTTCACTCCAGTCGACAGGTTGAAAAAAGTGGGGTTAGGTGGAAAAAGGTCGGAAGTTAATGAAACTTTGGGATGTTGTTCAAGGATGGATAATTAACATTTTCTTAAGTTTTCGACCTCGAGGACCCTGTGCTAAAAGGGAAGGGGGGGAAAATTTTTATACCTTCCTCCGGTTTTCTCGCAATAGAGCGTACATCTTCTTTCATACGGCAAAAACATTCCTATACTTTTTTGTAGATCATTAAATTTCCTACAATATGGACTATTCAAACATGTTTATATGTTAAATCGTTACCGAGATATGGCGCTTCGAAGAAAAGGTCATTTTTAAAATTTCGTTGAAAAATGCCAAAAAATTCAGAATTCCAACGTATTTCTTCATTACACCAGAATTATGATGAAATGTTGTGATTATGGTTCCTGATTAAAATCACCATCCCCGCTCCCCCCTTCCCCCGCCAAACCCAAATTCAAAAAAGCTAATTTTCTTCTATGTTGAAAGCCATCCACATTCACATCATGTTGGTATTGATATTAGTTACTTTTCACCACTACACAATTATTATATTTAACACTGAACGAAAAAAGTACGTGTAATTTATAAAAAAGTACATCAAATCAATGTTCGTAAACATTAATTTTCAGCCGATGACAGCAATCATTAATACAATAACCGTTCGTACGTAAATTTTCTTAATCCTTAAGTTACGATTTTTGTACGTAAAATCAATGATAGCCGGTTATCAATGTTACGAACGATGGACATTAACATTTATGATCTCTGTACATTAAAACAATAAATGAAAAGCATGGGTCTACGATCATCGGTTATTAATTAATCTACAGGGTGTTTCCAAATGACACTTACAACGTTTGGCTGTAGATACTTCTCGTAAAATTGGACAAAATGATATAAGGAATGAGGGGTCCAACTCGATTACTTTTCTAAATACATGGCGTTAAAGTTAAAAAAAAATGTTTTTATTTAAAAACTTTGAATCGGATTAATATATTAATTTGAAATTTGACAGGTCGTTTTTAAATGTAAAAAGACATATTTTAGTAAAAAATCATGTTTTATATCTAGATCCAGTGGTATGCAGTTAGAAGAGTATGTCCCCTTTTCCAAACCATTTTCTACGCCCATGGCATTTGAAGCTATTTTTATTTTTTTTTGTATTGCTGAACAGTTTTCACGTAAAAAACGAATAATCTTTACATATTGAAAATCTTGTGGTTTTTAAGATATTTAATATTTTTATGAAGTCTGTAAGATCTTTTATTAATGAAATAACCAACAATATTTTTCTTGGATTTCTTATTTTTTTATAACCACTAGACATGTTTCTAGTGTCTAGTGTTTATAAAAAATAAGAAAAAATTATTAAGGAAATTCAAGAAAAATATTGTTGGTTATTTCATTAATAAAAACAGACTTCATAAAAACATTAAATATCTTAAAAACCACAAGATTTTCGGTATGTAAAGGTTATCCGTTTTTTACGTGAAAACTGTTAAGCAATACAAAAAAAATAAAAATAGCTTCAAATACCATGGGCGTAGAAAATGGTCTCTTCTAACTGCACACCACTGGATCTAGATATGAAACATGATTTTTTACTAAAATATGTCTTTTTACATTTAAAAACCACCTGCTAAATTTCAAATTAATATATTAATCCGATTTAAAGTTTTTAAATAAAAACATTTTTTTTAACTTTAACGCCATGTATTTAGAAAAGTAATCGAGTTGAACCCCTCATTCCTTATATCATTTTGACCAATTTTACGAGAGGTACCTACAGCCAGACGTTGTAAGTGTCATTTGGAAACACCCTGTATAACACCAGTACATTAAAATAATAAATAGTGAACATTAATATTATTAACGACGAAGTTTTATTTATCAGACTAAATTAGGTATACTGGTAATTTCTTTATCAAAAATATTAAAACAAAACGATACTTATTTCTAAAAAAAAAATCTAAACATCTACCTACCAATCATTGGCTCAAAATTATGGTCTATGTCCATTGATTTGAAGTGCCGCATGTTCCCAAAACCTAGATTTTCGAATTTCTGATATGAACAATCAAGATTCAACCAACAGGAAGAGGATAATAAAAAAAGTATTAGGTAGTTATTTTTTATTGGTCTGTTATTGTATCATAAAGCATTTGCACCCTAGGGCTTTCAATTGGCACATCGTGTTTAAAAAAACACTTTTCCAAAAAGTTCCAAAACATTTTACTCTGTTGTGGAAAGTCTAAATTAAATAAATAAATAATTTTAAAACAAATATCGACTGCTTTAAGTAGATGGAAAAATTTGAAACGAATTTCGTCGAAATACACACATATATTGGAAAGTTTAGTGATGTCGTCTCCCAAACATAAAATAAATGGTTAAATTGCAGATCTTTGTGATTTTCTATGCACAATGTGCTCTTCTAACTCTTGTTGCGTTTTTGCATAAAATAAAAACGATTCCTGGGAATCCTTTATAGTACATTTTATGTGTGTCGTCTTTCCAGCAGCATTTTTTGAACAAAATTTGGCCGATGGAACCAAATACCCGTGAATGGCCAATAAAAATGAAGCATATCTTCCATCTGAAAAAAATACAAAATTATTATGCTACTTTTTAGCATATTATAATTTGAACATACTTTCATCGCACGTTTCATTAGAGGCGTCATCTAACAGTGCTCTAGCAGCTTTATCTTTAATATGCCCCTCTTTCTGCAAAAAAGACATCATTTGTGGAAAACATTTTTCAAAATTTTGTAAGCACCAGAAAAAAACAAAACGCATTGAAATGATGACGTCTAAAATAAACAGCACTTTTACAGATTTTATTATCTAACAATATTTAAGTTCAGAATGTACCTTCCTTCCTTTGTCGATGTCCAGTTCACTAATTTGGCACAATTATTAGTTCACTATCCACAAAACATAAACTATATACTATATCGATTTCCAAACACCTAATCTCTGCAAGTGGTTGCACTTATATGTGCTTTGGGATGTGACCGGCGCGAATAGTTAAAGATTTACGTTAGCTATTCATAATATTAATGTTCGCAGACATTGATTTATGATTACGTAGCATTAATTTGGAGCGTTTTTAAGGAGTCAATGGTGGCGTTCATAAATTTAACGTTTAGTGTTCATCAAAACAATGAAAATCGTTAATTAATTTTTAAAGTTTGTAGGTACATAGGTTTATAATCGCAAAACATTGATTTGATTAATATTTACATTATATTAAGGATACAGTTAATTAGTTTTTGATGTTTTGCGTTTATTGATTTAACGATTTTTCGGTTATTGTTTTAATGCACTAGTTCATTGTTTTATGACGTGAAATCATTGTCCCAATCACCGAATCATAGAATTAATGTCCAAAAAATTGACGACGATACATCATTGATTTTACGTACAAATATTTTTTCAGTGAATACATCTTTACGTCCTATTTGAACATCTATTCCAAAAATGAAAGATGTAGAGAAATAACCAGACATAGACTGGAATGTACGAACCGCGAAAATCTAAATTTACACTTTGTCGCCTTCTTGCGCCAAAACACATAGAGATATTAAAAAGCGGTCTTCAACAAAATATTTCTACATCCTTTTTCAATATCTCTTCTTCCAAAAGTGAAAGATGTAGAGTTGTTAGTTTTAGAGAAATAACCAGACAAAGACCGGAATGTTCGAACCGCGAAAATCTAAATTTACATTTTGCCGCCTTAAAAATGACCTTTTCTTCGAAGCGCCATATCTCGGTAACGAATTAATATACAAACATGTTTGAATAATCAAAATTGTAGGAAATTTAACGCTCTACAAAAAAGTATAGGGATGCTTTTGCCGTATGAAAGAAGCTCTATGCTCTATTGCGAAAAAACCGGAAGAAGGTCAAAAAAATTTTGCAAAAAAAAATGCTATTTTCGGGACGATTTTTTTCAGTTTCGGAACGATTTCTTTATTTTCAGTACGATTCGTGTTACTTTCGGGACGATTTTGGATATGTAGTAAGCGTTTTTGACAATAACATGAACTTGTATTTTATTCTGACAACGCCTGTCATGTAACATTGGTGTGTTTTTTCGCTTTTCAAATAAAAAAATGGAAATAAGTAGTGAAATGATTCCACATGAGATTAGTGAATATGCTAAAGCGGCTACTTATGAATTATTGCAAATGTAATGTATTCATAAGAGTGATTGTTATATGTAATTGTCTAGATATATAAAGTTCACACGTTATTATTCATCGATATCCTTTTTAATATACAAAAAGGCTGCAGAAAAAATATTGTACGTAACACGATCCAAAAGTGATTTCACGGGACTCGCAGGATTCTTGGACTCGCCTACGGCTCGTCCTGGAAATATCCTACTCTTCCCGTAAAATATCACTTTCGGAACTTGTTACGTAAATTTTTGGCGCCATATTTCCAAAATGGCGTCAAATAGGCGGCAAAATTGAAATTCGGAAAAAGCATGTCGAAATCTATAAAAATCACCAATTTGCAAAACTACCCTAAAACTTTCCAGGTAACCTCTTATTTGACTGGAGTAAAACTATTACGGTGCATTGACACCCAGTTTCGATATATTTCACTGAACTGAACAATCACTTCTTTGACAGTTTCGGAATCACAGAGTACACCATCTAACAAGAGGTGAAAGAAAGCTGTTTTCCTGATAACAAATTTGTATGCGTCAATGTCAATGTCAATCATCATTTCCATTATTCCGATTGTCGCGGTATTGCCGTTTTGCGGGTAATTACTGGCATTTGCCCAAAATGAGAAATTCTGCCAGGAAATATCTGAACTAAGATCCTTGAAAAAAAAGTGTATATTCAATAGGTATAGACCAAAATAATAAACTCTTCATTTTCTCAGAAATTGTAAGGATACTATACTAAAATTATGTATGCCGTGAATGCAATCAAGTTCAAGTTTCTCCAGTAATGTCATATTGGCAACACTGTCTTTTCATTCAAAAAAAGTTAAACCAAATAGTCGAGGAAATTTAACACAAAAATAACCCAGATCCGGAACTTTGGTACAGTTACGCTGCGGACACACACAACGATTTTGGACATTCCTTTAGTGGCCTGAAGAAAAATCGTTGTGTGTGTCCGCAGCGTAAGTCGGATTGAGATGGAATTTTTTGCACTCGCTTCGTTAGCTTGTGTAGAAATTTTGTGTCATATTTTGATCTTGTACTTTTTTGAAATTGCATCGCTGCATCAAAAAGTGCATTTTTCTTGTTGAAGAAAAAATTTATATCAGAATTACACGAATTTCAGTACCCAGGGGAGATTTGGGTCGCTTAACCTGAATATGATGGCCAAATAAAAAAAAACTGAAATAAAGCATTGTTTTTTATTAAAAGATAAATTATTTTTGTTAATCTATATCTTAACCACCAATTATAGCAAATTCATAACATTTCTGATTTGGTTTCAGAACAAAAATGTCCATGGCTGTATCCATTTGCTTGATGGTATAATTTTAAAGACTTGCCCTTCTACAGAGCGACTTCGTTTATCGGGTTTTTTTTCGCCAGATCGACTCTACTAAACGGGGAGGTATATTCATCAACACTATTATTTTTCTCAGTGTAGTTCGGTTTGTACGAATTTAAATAAATACATGTTACTTTGCTCAGTGTACTGTGACGTATTTCCTCTCAATATTGTGTCTATCCAACATCAAAGGAACCGATCAAGCTTTCGCCTCTTGTTAGATGGTGTTCTCTTTGGTCGGAATGTGTCGTTATTACATGATAACCGTAACGCCTCAGACACACAGATTAGCCCGTTTTCGAAGGTTTGCCCATTCTGACGCTTAACATAGACGTATACGTTAACTCAGCCGCTATTTGACGGCTCTCAAAAAAGTGTTTTCGAATCGTTGGAGACATGCCGTTTGCCGTTAACGGAAATCTGTCATCTGTGGCATCGTTCGTCCTAACCTAATTATTATTTTGACGTGTTGTTTATGTTTTGATGACGTTCCTAAAATCATAATTTATTTCTCAAAGCCACAAAAATTTCCTAGTGTACAAATACAAATAACACAACCAAAAACTAACCAAAACAAACTTAACCTTCAAACTTTCTTTCCATTTATTAATAAAAGAGAAATGTCAGATGATTTCCGTCTCAAGATTCAACTGTGCTGCGCATGCGTTTCGTTATTGCTACCGCTATGTCTCTCGTCCATAAGATAGCGGACGGTGTCGGTAGCGATGTACGCTAACTGACATTCAAATGTCATAATTGTCAATTAGCGGCTACCGGTGATACTTTTTAAAGGTTTCGAAAACTGCCTAATGATTTTGGAGGTACGGTAAAAAATCGTGACGTCCATATACCTTTAGTGGCGTGAAGAAATGTGGACGCCACGACTTTTCCCCGTACGTCCAAAATCGTTGTGTGTCTGAGGCGTTACACCTGCCAGGCCTTGCGGCACACACTTTGAGAAGCTCTGTCCTAGATATTTGGCGATTTCCGTTAATTTTGAGAGGAGTGCAAGTTTTCTTCAGTAGAACGAATGTAACATGAACTGACTTGGATTCATTCGTTTTTATAGGCCATTTTTCCTGTGTATAAAATCCTATGCTGCAGACCAAAAGTTAAATCGACTGATTTCCGAATGTAATGATATTTAAAATATAATTTTCAGACAAATTAAAGATAAAGGTCTAACTTAGGTAGTCTTACTATTTTAAATCGATAAATTTATTGTTTTCTATGAAAACGACAGCTTTAAAATCATCCAATTTTTTTAACCTTAAAAGTGGCATTTAACAATCTGTATCAGTCTCGATCGGTTCTTCAAAGCGAACATATCGCAGGTGTATCGATCAACGAAATAAATCGGTGATATCGGTGATACCGGTAAAAACAAAAACTTGATATAGTGTATACGAATTCAAAGTAAAGTTTTATTTACGAACAATAATTATGAGTGAAGAAGATCCCCCCGGAGGCGGGGGGAGTGACATCATGGAACTGGATGATAATGGAAAAAAAACAAATACTCCCACAATCAGCGCAGATTTAAGACCAGAACAACCCAAAAAAATTTTCAACACGCAAAAAGCCCATATTTACTCCGATAAGGTATATGTATTTATACAGAAAATAAACACAGAGGAGAATTTAGGTAAATTACACCCGATGAAGGTAGGACACATATTACATAAAACTTTAGCGATACCCAACATAATTAGTATAGAGAGTGTAGGTAAGAATAGGATAAGAGTACATTTAAAAACAATAAGAGATGCAAATAAATTAGTAAATGATGATAGATTAAAGGAAGAAAACTTATTAGCATTTATCCCAAACAATCTCTTACAAAGAAAAGGTATAATTAGAAATGTAGATACAATTTTTAATGAAAAATATCTTTTTGATAATTTAATTTCAACAATAAATATTACGGAGGTGTCTAGATTTAAAAGAAAAATAGATATTGACGGTGAAGCAGCTTATGTCCCGAGACAAATGGTCTTATTAACTTTCGAAGGTAATATTTTACCCAGATATGTATTCATCAATAGTGTGGCATGTTTAGTCGAACCATATATTCACAAGGTCATACAATGTTATAAATGTTTGGAACACGGACATGTAGCCAAACATTGTAGAAGCACAAAAACTCGTTGTATTAACTGTGCACAAGATAAATTGGAAAATCATTCTTGTAGGGATCCTCAAGACAGTTTTTGCTTCCACTGTAAAAATGATCAACATAAATCTATATCGAGAAATTGCCCAAAGTTTAAAGAACAAAATAAAATAAAGCAGCATATGTCTGAACAAAATTTAACTTTTTTGGAAGCAAAAGCTAGCCTTAACAATTCTTATTCGACCGCTTTAAACACAAGTAATAGATTCTCAGTATTAGATACACAAAATATAAATGCTTTCCCTCTTTTACCACCTTCAAATAAAGTCCAAAATGACAAAACAAAAAAAGTCACAACACTTTCACAGCCGTCTACTTCAAAACAAGTACAAGAAACGAGAACATATTTTTCGCAAACCTCAAACAACCCAAACAAAAGAAAAAAGAGTTCATCCCCTCTCCCAAGTCAAGCTCCTATGTTCCCATTCGTTTTTGGACCCAGCAACCCTTTACCACCACTAGAAAAAGAAAGTTATGAAAAAGAATCTGAAGAATTTCTAAAATTATTTTTTAATATTTTCCAAAGTGTTCTTGAAGATGTTAATTCTTTTGACGAGCTTAAAAATATAGACGCTAGTAAGGTGATGTCCAAATTATATACTTTTTATCCTAATTTTAATGTCTAAGGTCGAAAAAAATAAAATTAAAATTTTGCAATGGAATGCCAAATCTGCAGTCTCAAATAAATTAAGTTTGCTTAAATGTTTAGATGAACAAGATGTTGATATAGCTTTAATATCTGAGACGTGGTTTAAGCCTGGCAGGCAGATTACGTATAAAGGTTATCATGTTATACGGAAAGATCGGGACGATGGTTACGGCGGTGTAGCCATCTTGGTCAGGGATATTTTTGCGTTTAAGGAGATGAACCTTCAACAAAATTTTTCGTTAGAAATACAAGTATGTGGAGTCGAAATAATAAACCAAAATCACGACAATTTCTCTTTTTTATCTTTGTATTGCCCTCCCAATAGCAGAACAAGTAATTCCGACTGGGAAAACATTTTAAACCTTCTTAATAATACCGGAATTATCGGAGGTGACTTCAATGCACATCATACCGTATATGGGTCATATAAAATTAATGCGAGAGGTACACAAGTCTTAAATGTCATAGAGGATAGTCAATTAGTAGTTTTAAATACAGGTAAACCAACACTTATAACTAGAAACGGCAACAACTCAGTTGTAGATCTTACGCTGTCGTCACCAGATATCGCCGTCAACTGCATATGGGATACAATAGCCGATGTAATGGGATCAGATCACTTTCCCATTATTATTGAAATTAATAAGAATACAAGGTGTTATGAAGATGATTACCTTAATCCAAAAACAAAATGGAATTTACACAAAGCCAACTGGGAACTTTATCATCAAACAGCACACAATTTCTTTGATAACAATTACGTAGAAACAGATACGCCAAAACATAAGTATACTCTTTTTATGGAGGGTATAAATACTGCAGCTGATGCCGCACTTCCCATAAACAAAAAAAAGAAGAAAAAGAAAAAAATTCTACCTCCTTGGTGGGACCAGGCTTGCGATGAAATTATTGAAAGAAGAAAACATGCTTTACATTTTTATAAAAACAATAGTACAAATGAGAACTTTATATGGTGCAAACAAGAAATAGCTAGAGCCAAAAAAAGTTTAAAAGAGAAAGCTAAAATAAACTGGCGAGAATGGTGCTCGAAACTAAATAAAAGTACGCCAACTACGGAACTATGGAACCAGGCTAGAAAAATGCAAAGACAGTTCACAAAACCAAAACATGCTACAAACTCAGAGTGGCAAAACGATTTTTTTAACAAAATAGCACCTCCTCTGCCTCTACCAGATATGAGACATATATTGCAGACTCAAACACAAAACCCAAACAACAACAAGATCTTTATAGAACCCATCGGCCTTCCAGAATTAGAGTTTGCTATTCAAAAAAGAAAAAACACGTCTCCAGGCTTTGACGATATTCGATACCCCATGCTTCTTCACTTGCCATTGAATGGAAAAATAATCCTAACAAATATTTTCAATGAAATCTGGATCAATGGAGAAACCATAGAAGAATGGAAAAAAGTCATCGTCGTACCTATCCTTAAGGCTAGTAAAAACCCAAATGATCACGAATCATATAGACCGATATCCCTCCTTCCTTGTATTTTTAAAGTATTCGAAAGAATCATAAAAAACAGATTAGAATGGTGGTTAAAGCACATAAACACCCTCCCTCTCACTCAATACGGCTTCAAAAAAAATTTTGGTACGAGTGATGCTGTAGCACATTTAATTACAGATATACAATTATGCTTCTCTGACAACAATTATCAAGGGTCATTATTTTTAGATATAAAAGGAGCCTACGATAGTGTGGATTGGTTAATCTTATACGAAAAAATGATTAGTCTTCAAATACCCATAGAAATTGTTAACACAATATGTAAATTATACATTAATAGATTTGTCACCGTCCGACAAACAAGTGGACCCACCTTAGGGTACCGGCTAGCTACGAAGGGATTACCTCAAGGCTCAGTTTTAGCTCCGCTATTATTTAATATATATACAATCGATTTACACACGCTAAACCCCGAAGTTAATACAATTCAGTATGCAGATGACTTTGTCTTTTATGTCCAAAATAAAAAATTCGACCAATGTACGACAAACCTAGACAGAAATCCAACTCCAATTATTAATGACATCTTTAAACTAGGCTTTGACCTGTCTACTGAGAAATCAAAAGTGGTCATCTTTTCAAGGCACAACATCCCTAACATCTCATATGTATCAGTAGGAAACATTAATTTTCCCATGACAAACGAAATTACATATTTAGGCATCGCACTGGATAAAAAATTGACTTTTAGAACACATATTAACTCAGTCATTCAAAAATGTAGTAAGGGATTAAATTTCCTAAAGTCAATCATGCGTATTTGGTGGGGGGCAGACCCTCTAACAGCATTAACCTTTTATCGAAGTTATATAAGATCCCAAATTGATTATGGTTGTTTCCTGTATGGAGCTGCAAGCACTACAGAACTCCGAAAACTTGATATACTGCAGAACAAAGCGTTACGACTATGCATCGGTGCAATGAAATCAACTCCAATAGAACCTTTACGAGTGGAAGCCATTGAAGCACCCTTAGAATTAAGAAGACAATTATTATCCGAAAAAATGATAATTAAGTGCAAAATTAAAAATTCACCTATATTAGAAAAGCTGCAAAAATTAAACGTACAAGATCTAACAGGCAAATATTGGCTACACAAAAGAACACCGCCATTGTGTGAAGGATTACGAAATACCTCAGAATATATACCCCTACAACAGGAGATAATGTATAACGCATATCTCCTGGATATCAATGTAATCGTTCCAAAGTACACAGAAAATAACATCATAAATAACGCTATCATTAGACAGATTATGAGCAATTATCAAAACTATACTCCGGTTTATACAGATGCATCCAAAAATAACCAAGGCACTGCGTGTGCCTATATTGTACCAAACAAAAATCAAGGCTTATATAAATTAAATAACAATTCTTGCATTTACACCGCTGAAGCTATCGCCATTTTAAAATCAATAGAATATATTATCCAAACTGACATCTCAAAGGCCATAATATTCTCAGATTCCCTTTCTGTTCTAACCAGTCTAAAATCTTATTCCGAGGTAAACTCAAATCTTATAAACCCATACATTATGAAAATAAAAACTATGTTATACAATTCAAATGAAACAAAAAAAATAATTTTGGTTTGGGTAAAAGCCCATACAGGTATCACATTTAATGAAGCTGCTGACCAACTTGCAAAACAAAGCATATTATCAGGTGAACATTTAGATATACATTTGACATGGGAAGAGAGATTTAACATGACTAAAAACAATATAATGAATAACTGGTCTTATAGATGGAATCAGTACTGTTTTACAAATCCAACTCGCTATACCAAACTAGAACCAATTATAAAGAAAAAACACTGGTATCAGGACTACAATTACAATAGGAAACAAATTACAACAATAACTAGGATGAAGTTTGGACATGCTTGCTACCCTGCTCATTTATACAAAATAAACATTTATGATAATAACCTCTGCGACTTATGTCATGAAATCGCAGACCTAGATCACATTTTCTTTGGATGTCTCAAATATGAGAATCAGTCGAAGGAACTAATAGAAGGTTTATCAAAACTTAAAATAGCGACTCCCTATAACATTATGCACTTATTATCCTTAACTGCTTGCTACTATTCGTATACAAAACTAAACTAAAATTATAAAGGAACCTTAGGTCAGTGTTGATACCTTTAATCTTTCCCAAATGTATACCACCCATGTTTTCCGAGGTCTACCATATGTTTGTTCTGTTTAAAATGCCCTGAACGACCCCTGGGCGAGAAGAGAGTGTCCTCTGTCTAAATCCTTTGTATCATGTTTATATATAAAAAAATAAAATAAATATAAAAATAAATAAATAAAAATAGGATGGTGTTTAATGAAATCTGTCTGCCAGCATTAAATCTGTCTGCTAGCTCAAAAAGTTCGAAAAATATACTTAAATTGTTTCTGGCTGCATGGTCCTAAACCTAAAGCCAAAAAAAAAAAAAAAAAAAAAAAAAAACATTTCTGATGTGGTTTCAGGACAAAAATGTCCATGGCTGTTTCCATTTGCTTGATGGTATAATTTTAAAGACTTGCCCTTCTACAGAGCGACTTCGTTTATCGGGTTTTTTTTCGCCAGATCGACTCTACTAAACGGGGAGGTATATTCATCAACACTATTATTTTTCTCAGTGTAGTTCGGTTTGTACGAATTTAAATAAAGACATGTTACTTTGCTCAGTGTATTGTTTATCTTTAAATGCTGTGACGTATTTCCTCTCAATATTGTGTCTATCCAACATCAAAGGAACCGATCAAGCTTTCGCCTCTTGTTAGATGGTGTTCTCTTTGGTCGGAATGTGTCGTTATTACATGATAACCGTAACGCCTCAGACACACAGATTAGCCCGTTTTCGAAGGTGTGCCCATTCTGACGCTTAACATAGACGTATACGTTAACTCAGCCGCTATTTGACGGCTCTCAAAAAAGTGTTTTCGAATCGTTGGAGACATGCCGTTTGCCGTTAACGGAAATCTGTCATCTGTGGCATCGTTCGTCCTAACCTAATTATTATTTTGACGTGTTGTTTATGTTTTGATGACGTTCCTAAAATCATAATTTATTTCTCAAAGCCACAAAAATTTCCTAGTGTACAAATACAAATAACACAACCAAAAACTAACCAAAACAAACTTAACCTTCAAACTTTCTTACCATTTATTAATAAAAGAGAAATGTCAGATGATTTCCGTCTCAAGATTCAACTGTGATGCGCATGCGTATCGTTATCGCTACCGCTATGTCTCTCGTCCATAAGATAGCGGACGGTGTCGGTAGCGATATACGCTAACTGACATTCAAATGTCATAATTATCAATTAGCGGCTACCGGTGATACTTTTTAAAGGTTTCGAAAACTGCCTAATGATTTTGGAGGTACGGTAAAAAATCGTGACGTCCATATACCTTTAGTGGCGTGAAGAAATGTGGACGCCACGACTTTTCCCCGTACGTCCAAAATCGTTGTGTGTCTGAGGCGTAACACCTGCCAGGCCTTGCGGCACACACTTTGAGAAGCTCTGTCCTAGATATTTGGCGATTTTCGTTAATTTTGAGAGGAGTGCAAGTTTTCCTCAGTAGAACGAATGTAACATGAACTGACTTGGATTCATTAGAAAAATTAGAAAAATAAACATTAACTTGACCTAAGTTAAACCTTTATCTACAATGTGGTTTAATCAGAATACATCAAAATACTTTAATATATGAAATCAGTCGATTTGAAATTTTTTTGGGAACTTCGAATTAAATTGATAGTTTGGTCAAAAAATGGCGATTAACACTTCTTAGTCCATAAGTACGTATTATATATGTATATAATTATATATAGATCATATAGGTTTTAACACTGCAAGAAAGATGGTGCCCTAAGCAAATCTACTTTGCACCGCATGCAAATGGATTAGCTGGTATGTTTAGCGGGGTCATACCATAATTAGCCCAGTTGTCAGAGACTTTAACCTCTCATAAAATGTGATACCGCTTTAAAAGGTGTAGAAAGCGATAAAAAAATCTTTGCTGCTCTAAAGTGTATGCTAAATTCGAAAAACTACGTGAAAGAGCAGAAAATTTTACTATTATTTATATTTCAGACAACATTTGTCCATTTTAAATTTTATTTTAATGTAATAAACTTAAATATTTCTTTTCAAATTATATTGTTAATTTTATATTTTGTTTGATAACTGTTTTATTTTATTCATTGAATTGTTTTCATTATTCTAGAATAAATTATTGATATTTTGCAAACTATAAACGTCACTAATATTCTATCGACGGTTTACTGGTATGTTGATACTTAATAGCAAATTTTATCTCAAACTATAAAAATGCCATTTTTGGTTTTACTGTACAACTCAAGAAAATCAATAAACCCTGATTTTTTTTATCTCTAATATTTCCAAACAATTCAATTTTTTTCCCATTTCATCGTATTCCTATCTGTTATGGTATAGCAATGTTGGCACATAATAAAAGAAACATGAACTCAAAACACAAAAATAAGAACGCTGCAATTGTATTATTGTCTTTGTAAATAAAATTTTTTTATTTGGTTTGTCATTTTTATATGTATGCAATTTTTTTTATTAAACATTTAAAAAACTTTAATCAGAAAGAAACATTCTAAGTACGCAATAAAACTTTAAAATATACGTACCTATACGAATTTAATAATATATCATGAATTTAAATTTTCGCGGGAACTCACAGCTGTTGGTTGAAACAGTTCATCTGGCAACGTGGGTTAGATAACGTTTCGTCTGAAAGTTGACGAGATTTTAGAGCATTTATATTTGCATGTATATTTTTTATTACTCTGAACACGAGATGCTTGTTGCGCATGTCGTTTAACTGTCATAACGCGGGAATTTTTAAAAATAATTCAAAATTATTTGTGTCGATATGTTATCTATCCATTAAAATAAAAATATATAAAGTATTTTAGAAAAGAATTAGAGGTAATATTATAAAGTAAACGATAAGAATATATATATCCAAAATAAATGATATTTTGTATGACTTTCATAATAAATTAATTTTTACTTTTTAATAGTTAGTATGTGTAGGAATCATGATTTTTCTTAATCAGTTATAATCACTACTAAATTGTCAATGTTTCAAATCATAACTTTCCATGAAACACTTATTTATCAAATTAAAAAAAATGTAATAATTTTGTGTATAGACCAATATAATGAAAAAATTAAATATGCGAATTTTGTCATGAAAATCGGTATATGGGGTTAAAATAATATTCTGAACAACTTTTTCTAATGTTTTTCGATATCTCTAACGCGAAGCAAAATATCGAGAGTTTGAAGTTCTGATTTTATCTGATTATCTTAAAAAATGTGACCCGTCACTTTGTCCAATTGTGCAAAAATTTAAAAGAAACCTAATTTTCAATCGAAAAAGTTGGTTTACAAAGACTCAATTGTTAGAGTGCTCGTTTTCTTCGTAAAACCTCGGCTTTAAGATGATATGAAAAAAATATTGTTCGTATAGAATTTCAATTCGTATAAAATCTAAAAATAAATATTTTGCTTTGAAAAAATTACAGCTGCTTATTTAAAACACAAAAAAGAACGTTTTCACAAAAAAAATATTTTTCGGTCTTCCGTGCAGAAACAATAATATTGCATACTTCAAGGATCTTATTCCTGTGTATAAAATCCTATCCTGTAGACCAAAAGTTAAATCGACTGATTTCCGAATGTAATAGGATTTAAAATTTAATTTCCAGACAATTTTTTTTAATCTTTAATAGTACTTTTATCAACGCTGCTGTTGTACACTCTATGGAATATTTTTTTCAAGAAATACAGCAGTAACATTTTTTTAGGCTTCAAAGAACACTAAACGACAAAAGAATTTAACAGTGTAAACTGTAAACACACTGAAATCAAAACAAATCCCTTGTTCACACACGCATGCGCAGGCAGCTGGACTCTTGTGCAATTCCGGACCTGTGCCATTTATCACTTCGTGAATATTTTGGATTAGTAAAAAGTTAATATCTATAATACGGTAAGCGTATTGTAATAGGGAGGTTTTAAGCCACAACTTGAGCGTCATACGTTATATCCCTTTATCCCCTATTAAAGTAAACACAGAACGTTAATAACGTATTTCGAAAATAAGTTTTTAAGCCATCCCACTCTTCTGTTATTTACGTGACAGATGCCAGAAACATTTATAACCTTATAAATGATAACCCTCACTTTGTGATAGTTTAAATAATCATTTACGATTTTTTTTTATTTTAACTGCCTTAAATCGTTTTTTAAATGAAGCCAGAATGAAACAAATACTACAAAAGATAGGTTAGGTAAAAGACTTGTTGTGACATCTCTTCAATGTCCATATCCTATGTTGCCATAACACTTAATTTTATAAAATGTTTTCATTTCATATTTAAGAAAAAAAGTGGTAAGAATGGTGAAAACTATAGACTTACTCAAATCTTCTAAATTTCACATGTATTTATAATAGACTTTGGAGTTCACGATAAAACTTAAATATAAATGTTCTACATGCGGCACCATTGCGAAAACAATATCCGTTATTAAGGGAACCTTATTTCACCTCTAATAACGTAAAACAATATCAGTTAATAAAGTTTCCCTTATTTTAGCGCTATTGCGCATGCGATGTATAACGTTTAAAGTATATTGGTGTTGAAATAGGTGGCTTAAAACCTCCCTATTATTTGCCTCAGTAACCCGAGTTAAATAACGACCGCGCCGTCCGATTACTCACGAAATCTTTTCCGACCTTACGCCGGCTTGGCGGATAATTTGAATTTTGAGATTGTATAGGTACTGTGATTCTTCCATGATTGAGACGTTCACAAAACCATAGCATATATACCTTTATAGAGACAACGGCATAACCTATTACAGTGGAATGGGAGATTTTGCATTTTTTAACTCTATTTAGGTCTTAGTTAAGGAATAACAAATTAAACATTGAGCTATAGTCAATATTCATTTTCAAAGGTGTAGAAAATAATAAGCGTAGTTCAACAACAAAAATATAAGTAGATGGTAAAGCTTACTTTTTATCAGATAAAATCAAGGATCTCGGGTTCAAATAGTTTTCAAGAAAAATTCGGGAGAAAATTTGAACCAATAAAACCGAGGAAATAATATTGCTAAAGCGGCTTACTCCTTTGATACAATTATCTAGGAGTCTAGGGCCACCGTGAGCTGAACCAAAGTTCAAAGGAAGCCTGCCGCCTTGACCTAAAGAGGGGCTCTTTGATCTACAAAGAAGCGCCGATGCAACTTGACACGTGTCGATAGTTATCATAGCTATATACTAACTTTGAAATGAGGAATAACATCACTCTGTATCTATACATTTGAAAATGGCATTTTATTTCGAATTGTTTCCGACTTGTAAATATCTTTGACATGTTCACCTAAATCGTAATTATTCATCGTTCGCGTGGTTAATTTTTCTTTCGTTTCTCATATAATTAGGTAATTCATAACGAGGAACAAATAACTGAAAAGAAAATGTTATTTTGATATTATCAATGCCGCAGTAACAAATTATTCTAATTTTAAGAATTAAAAGAAAGATCTTATGGCAGTATCGTTTTTATTGAAAGGCTCTGTATAAACACCTACAAAGAAAATAAATGAAAAATAAAAAGTTAAGATTATACATTTTGATGATACTAAATATTGTTCTCCCCTTGTATTAAACATAATAAACAGTGAATTTCTAGAATGATTTCTGTAACGAGAAAATTTCAAAGGAAGGTTTCTGTAACTATTTTGTTTAATTTAAGCATTTATCACGAGATACCAGCACCTCCCGGGCAGCATCTTATTTGACATAATTTGGCTGATATTTGACGTACAAGACCGCGCCCTTAACCAGATCTGAGTCTCGTTTAGATTTATTTGCAAGTTTCTTGAGGCAGACACTAGATCATCGTACCTACATGTAATAATTATCTTTTTCTACTCCTGTACTTTAAATTACTTATTAAATGTGCGGTATTCGTTTTATATTAAACCTCATTATAGCACATTTTTTATTACAAAACTGATTTTGACCACTAGAAACCCATGCTTTCTATTATAAAACTGACTTTGCACAGAAATTTCTACGTTGTAATCAAGTAGATTGTTGATAGATATTAGATAGGTATTATTGATTATACAACTCATCATAAATTTAGCCAATAGCAGTTGCAATTTTTACTTAGTTACCATGTATTGATAAGCGAATATACCCTTGACGACGTTGTATAACCGTTTTTAATTTTCGCATCCTTCCATCTTGAAAAGTTTGTCATAGTAACAATACGTTTGACGTTTATAATGAGGAAACGTCACCAAAAATAATTATATAATTCGTTATATAATCGTATCGAATATCACGCGAGCATACTAATCGATTATACTTCCTCCTCGCTCGACGTATTTCTTTTAAAACACCACTCGAGCTCCGCTCTCGTGGTGTTTCGCCAAATACGTCTCGTGACTCGGAAGTATAATCGATTATTTTCGAAGCTCTTGTGATATTACTACTGACTATTTCACGCACTTTTCAAATGAACCAATCAGGAGCTCCAGTCAAGTGTGGATTATCGATAACACCTGTTTAATTTTCAGATAATTAAACATGTAAACTCATATTCGTTCAACCGGCAACGCCGTACCAAAATACATTGGCGAACGGTGTTCAAACCAGGAAGCGGTTTCATCAAAAGATAATTTTTTTTACTCTATTTCACAATAAAATGTCATGCCATAGTCTGCGGCGCGGTTCTAACCGTTTCGTCTAGACAATATAAAAAACCCACGCTAACGAACTTTCTAGAACAATTGCGCAATCCGGAAGGAATAAATCTGAAACCGAAAAAACTTCGCCGATCTTATCTCAGTGCGTCTCTAACTGCGAATCAGGTTAGACCCTCCGTTGACACCAGCTCAACGTAAAAATATTTTGTTTATCACAGTGGTACTTAGCTGCAATCAGGCGGTACACTTTATTGTTCACTTTATATTTTCAAAATCAAAACTCAGTGCTTCGAGAATTTAAACAGTGCGTCTCTAACTGCGAATCAGGTTAGACCCTCCGTTGACACCAGCTCAACGTAAAAATATTTCGTTTATCTCAGTGCGTCTCTAACTGCGAATCAGGTTAGACCCTCCGTTGACACCAGCTCAACGTAAAAATATTTTGTTTATCACAGTGGTACTTAGCTGCAATCAGGCGGTACACTTTATTGTTCACTTTATATTTTCAAAATCAAAACTCAGTGCTTCGAGAATTTAAACAGTGCGTCTCTAACTGCGAATCAGGTTAGACCCTCCGTTGACACCAGCTCAACGTAAAAATATTTTGTTTATCACAGTGTGTCTCTAGCTGCTAATCAGGCTAGGACCCTCCAGTGTCTTTTCATCACTCACGCAGAACACACGCAAAATAATATTTTCTGAATGATGTGATCATTTCTTTTAATTCATTTTTCATTAATATGTGTTAGTGCTTGTTAAGCACATATTAATTATAATACTTTGTTCATGATTACTAGTTTAAGGTAATCCTTTGTTACGTTGTTGTTTTATTCATTTATTTATTTAACAAGTTTAATAAATGGTTAAATAAAGGTGTTCATTGTTTTTGTTGGATGAAGTTGAGAAGACAAACCTACTACAGTACACATATATTCAACCTAAAAAATACAGTCCATTTGAAATTCGAACTTCGATGCAGTTTAAAAAGGCGGTAACACACTGTTGGCCGTCCTGGGAAACTGGCACAACATAGGGTTTATTCCAGAACCCTCAACAACACCAAACTTGACTCTTGACTCTGATTGGCCTGCCAAGTTCGGTGTTTTCAGATTTGTGTATCTGACAGTTAAACGTCAAATATAAATAATCACGCTATGCACCTATTTAAAAATGAGCAGATTTGGGATTTCGTTTGATGTCAATGTTTCCTGTTTATTAAACTTTATTAATTTTTCTGATCAACTTCTTACCCTTTTTGCTAATTTCAGATTTTTACCTTTTACTTGTTTGTGAAATAGTCTAATAAAATTAGAAGAAATTCAATCACTTGTGGTATTACTACTAACAATTCTGTGAAAGATAATGTCAAAATTATTCTTGTTGTGTAAATAATTTAATAATTTTCAGTTAAAGTACTTTGTAGAAAAAATAGCGTATGCAACTTTCATGTAATGGCTATTAATACATGATCGTTGAATAATATAGGTACTATTTTATGTGTGCTTTATTTTGATAAAAGAATAAGTATATACAAATTGGCTATTTTATCATAATTACCGAATGTACAAACAAGCAAGAGTTTGTGAAGAATATTTTTGTGTGACATTTTTATCATATTCCCCATTGGCACAGAATGGTCCCAAAGACATAATAGCTGATTTACTTTAAACAGCTGATTTAATTCTACAAAATAAATTACATACCCGTGTATTTATCAAAAATCATTCTAATGAAGTTAATTTCAAGATTTAAAAAAACATGAAGAGAAAATGTAAATTATAAGCGTAGATTCATGGGTCATAGGTGTTAAATTTAAAATTTTATATCTGATGTTTTTGCCGAAGTATTTGAAATATAGTAGGGAAAGTCTTCATTAATCTTGTTTTTAAAATCGCACAATGTGGCTTACCGCTAGGTCGGAAATTCTAAATGAATTTATGCAGAAATGATAAAGAAGGGGATTTAGTGTTTCCAGGTAAAAATATCTCAAGATATAATAACCCGTTTCAAGAGAAATTGCAATTTAATGAATAATTAGTATTAAATGTCCCTGGTAAATATAACCAATGGCGATTAATTTCGTCGATGTTGTCATTTCTGGGTTCAATTCTCTTAGCACGTGCTTACACCAGTCACCAGTTCGACGTAAGTCTGTCATAGGAAGTTGTAACGAAGTTACTAATTTCCTATTTTATTTGTAACAAAAATTACTATTTTTAATTTATCTATAACCTATTTAATATTTCCCAGTTTAATTACGTCTGATTCCAAACTCAAATACACCGTTAACATCATTCTTAGTCCATCGCGGCAATAAAAATTTAGATGCGCGAGCTTCGATCGTGAACGCGTCCGTTCCGCGCAAGATAGAATATATTCATTTGAGTCGCTTCAGACAATGACTCACTTCATCGACGATCTTCGAACGGCAAGCCACGCGGACTACGACGGCAGAACCGGTAAGACAATATTGTATTAAGTGTTATTAGTAGTTTGATTAAAAATATTCTAAGTCCGTATATTTAATTTCGCGAAATTTAGTCCGAAAACTTGAATTCTGCGCATGAGCCAATTAGAAAGTGGGGAATAGGTGTAGATAGTTAGATATTTGGGACAGTGAGGAGTTTTAGTTGAATACGAGCTGCTTAAACATTAACCACGTCCGTCTACACAAACCGGTAAGAAATTATTAGTAGTCATTTTTATTTAGGATTCCGGAAAAGAAGTCCAAATCCGTAACACCGCGCATGACTTAGAGAGAAACGAATGGTTAGGTAGGGTATTAGAGTAGATAGGAATTTTAGTTGCGATCCGACCGTCAGCGAGACTACCACGACCGACCAGTGCTCCGAAATTGGTAAGATATTTTTGAATAGTAGGGAACCGAGTTGTTAGAAAACTACTAAGTCCGCGATTATATTTCTGCGCATGAACCGAGTTAGGAATGGGAGAACCGATAAGATATTTAATAGAGTCACGCGAATAGAAAGTTCAGTTGTCCGCTAGCCGTCAATCAAGTTAACACGCCGTACCACGACCTATCTGTGCTCCGAAATTGGTAAGATAATTAATATCAGTAATAAGTCGAGATTTTGGAAATTCTCTAAGTCCGAGAATTATAATTCTGCGCATGTACCGAATTAGTAGTGGGAGAACCGGTCGATATATAAGACAGTAACGCGTATAGAAATTTCAGTTATCCGGCAGCAGCAAGCCAGCTAAAACCCGCAAATAAAAGAGTGCTCCACCGAAACGAAGCCCGGTAAGACATAGTAATTGGTAAGAGTTTATTATTATTTATTCTATTCTCCTATACTGAACCATTCCCGACGTAGCTTCTACTGAGTTTTTAGAGAGGCTACGCCGGGCTGATAGTGTGAGGTAGTTATCTGAGTTTTTAGTGACTACCGTTCACTATTTGTTGGTAAAATTAGTAATTCTCGCCCCATTCCCGACGTAGCTTCTACTGAGTTTTTAGAGAGGCTACGCCAGACTGATAGCGTGAGGTAGTTATCTGAGTTTTTAGTGACTACCGTTCATTATTTGTTGGTAAAATTAGTAATTCTCGTCCCCGTTCCCGACGTAGCTTCTACTGAGTTTTTAGAGAGGCTACGCCAGGCTGATAGCGTGAGGTAGTTATCTGAGTTTTTAGTGGCTACCGTTCGTTATTTGTTGGTAATATTAATAGTCCCCATCCCCGTTCCCGACGTAGCTTCTACTGAGTTTTAGGGAGGCTACGACAGGCTGATAGCGTGAGGTAATTATCTGAGTTTTTAGTGATTACCGTTCGTTATTTGTTTGAGTATTAAGAAAAAGCATTCCATATTTATAGAATTAGATCTGTTTGAGTTTGTAGAACATTTCCCTTTATAGATTTAGAGAATAGAACTTAGATTGTCATAAATTTCATTCATTTTCGCGCGCTTTAAGCATAGAATACACGGTAACTCCGATGAGCACTCCCGAATGGCTTATTGCTGTCAAAAAGTATTGTTGGCCGCGTTTTAATATTGCACTCCGTATATCATCCGCTTTTGCAGCGCACCGCATGTAAAGTTTGGTATCGCTCGTATTATTACAATCACCCATTCATATATCACCCGATTTTGCACCGCATCGCATGTATAACCCGTTTCATTGCATTTTGGTATTAGTTTTCGTTACATAACCCTTTTCCGCTTGCATCATTGTAAATATATTAATTTAGTGTGGCTTGGGGTTTACACTTTTTATTAATAAATATATTTGAAGCACTTGGTTGTGTTATTTTTTTACTAATTGGTTTTGAGAGTATTAACATTCCCGCAGCGATCCTCCAGGTACTCGACCCAGTTGGGTAATTAAAGCCTACTCTGCTGGCCACCGCATAAGTTGGTCAATCCCATAAAGACCCCTGGAACATTTATTTCTTCACTGAAGCTGCCCGAGTACAGTGTCCTTCGGCACTTAAAACAGAAGGTGGCGCCCGAGGCAACCCGAAGCCTGCGACGAAGGTGCCAAAAGTAAATCCCGAGACGAAAGTATGTCACAAAGTGTTGATTACTTATTTGTTATTGTCGTGTGAAATTCTGGATTGCTGTTTGCTGTGTAATTTTTTTATTTCTTGACTATTTGTATGATTTTAGTGTAGGTAATTATTTGTTTAAATTTAAAGATAAACCATATTTCGGAATAACAAAAGAAATAAATGAGGTAATATTTATATCCAAATGTCACGTCCGTCAGCTGATTCAGGTCAGTGTCTGGTTGGTTCTTAATCCATGTTGTACTTTCTATAAAAAGGTTCCGTGAAAGAGATTAGTAAATAATTTTATAATTTTACTTTGAAGGTTTAGCTTTTGTGTTTCAAAAGTCTCGACTTGAAACGTACTTAACAGTTTTTAATTTTTTTAATCCTTTAATTATAATACTTATAATTGCACACATTAATAGGGTACAATGGAAATTATTTTTTATCTCTGATACCTATTAAATTAATAAGAACTTTTTAGTAATATTTTATAAACTTTCTTTGGGTTTTGCCTACAAATATAAATTCAGAGTTTAACATCGGGAATCCACAAACATGATTAATAGTCGCATGTTTCTGTTAAAAGAAGTCTAATGTTAGACTACTCTTGAAGTATATATTTCGCTCTTTCTATTAATTAGAAAAAGATGATGCCAACGGGAAAAAGCTATAGAAATGTGGCAACTGGAATTATTTCATTGGTACATGTCACGATTTATAATACGTCACGATTCACAAATTTAAATTTAATTTCCCAGGCTTTAATAATGAAGCAGAAAAATGTTGGAAATGTATTCTACTGGTCATACAGTTTCATAAGGGTAAATAAAAAAATTTCATTACTAAGCCTCATTGATAAAATTAGTTTTTTTTATTTAAAAATATCGAGGGAGGGGGAGATAAGAGGATTTGTAGCGTAATTTAAACTGATATGGAACCCTTAGTGTTTATTTTTAATAGATCAGGATTTACACTATTCTTGCAAAAATAAAAATCGAAAAATTCGATATTTATATTAATAGAAATCGACTTTAGGGTTTGATATAATTTGACATACTTACACCCACTGAAACTTTCATCCAATAGTGTAATATGTGATTTTATCATTTTCCACACATTTGTAGCCCAGCTCCCACTAAAAAATTTGTTTTCGTTATTTTGTAAATGCCTCCTTAAATTATTTTTCTGATTACGTCCTTGGACAAAAAGATATAAATATACTGTTATGATTTGTCAGAAATCGTAACTTTTTTGTTATGATTTTTCGAAATCGTAACTTTTAATTAAATAATGTTTTACTAATAAATTTATTTGGTTATTGTTCTAATTTAGAATTTTAAATAATATTGTTATGATATTTCAAAAAATGTAAAATTTTAATAATTTTAATAATAAAATTTTTTTATACCACCACGACTATGCTCAATTTTATATCTGTCAATCTTCCAATCTCAGGGATTCTTTGATTGTGAGTTCAAGTTTTTCTAACTATTGATAGTTTCTGTATTTAAAAAAAAAAGTGTTGTTTCAAATTTAGAATGATTTTATTTAATATAAATTCGAAGAAAAATTTATTTACACAAAAGACTATTTACTATTATGAATTACATTCACGCCACACACACACTCAATGATATCTTATATCTAGAAATTCAAATTTTACGCAATAAATTTTAACTTTGTGAAGGTTGGTACACCCGAAATACAGTAATAAGAATGTCAGACTTAACCTCACTTAACCACACTGTTTGTTTCTGATCTGCAGTATGCTTAATTATAATAAATTTATACCTTGTGAATGTTCCTATTCCTTCTTTCTTTCTCGTACAACAGTGATGAGTTATAACCAGATTTATAGTTATGTGTTGTTTCTTAACGAAATTGATGTTCCAATGACTTCCGCAACAAACAAACAACCTCCAGGTAAGTTGTCTACGTGTTATTCAATACAATCACTTACTAAATCAAATACTATTAAACGAGCAAGGTTTGTATGTGTGTGTGTATGTGTGTCCAGAGGATCTCGAAATCCACTCGTCAGAATTCAATGAAACTTTCAGGGTAGACTAATTCCTATCTAAATCGACAGAAAATATAGGTCTCATGTCTGTGAAAATTCGATCTTCCGAGATATTTACAAGAAAAGTTAAGCTTTTAGTTTTATTTCCTGGCAACGGCAACTTGTTTCTATAGTAATATACTATAAAGGAGAGAGGATATAACGTCACATTCCATAGGCGTACTTTGCAAAATAAGTTTCTATAATATAAATAAGGTCACAGCATATAAAATATATATACCCACTTCGTAGATTAAATTTTGAAGTTATATTATTTACAAAAAATAAAAATAAACCTTATGCATCTGACACTTTAACATTGAACGAATTAAATTTAACCAATAAATAACAAGGAGGATTATATGTTGGGATTAAACTGTTTTTAATCTCTTGGCATTAAAAGTAACGCTTCAGTACTTACCTAAACTCAAAGATTAAAAAAAAAGTTAGTTCAAGAACTATCTATAAAAGTCACTGTCTTCACTAAAACTACTGGTATTACTATAATTGTCTTTTCTGAGGTTTATTATTATAGGTTCTATTAAATTATCCATTGATAGTGGATATACCTTCCTAAATGAATTTTCCACCTTTTTAACATGATCAATGCATTTTCCCCAATGTTGTCTATTTACATCTGAAAATGCCTTCAAAAACAAATTTCGCACATCAGGAAATTTAAATGTTTTATTGGTTTGAGAAACATAATCTTTTAATAGTTGTGACCAGATCAGTTCAATGGGATTTAACTCTGCGTGGTACGGAGGCAATCTGAGAATTTTAATTAGTTTTTCTCTGGCCATCTCATCTATAATATATTTTTTGAATTTTGAATTTGAATTACTAATAATTCTGCCTTCAAGGATTTAGGAGGACTGATAATATTTTTAGAATGAAGCCATTTTGAAATATATATTTTATTACAAAATTCCGAATCAATTAAAATACATACGATACGGCTATGAATAAATAAAGTCTGACTTATCTGTCAAAATAACAGGTTTATTACAGTAAAAACCATGGAAACAAGATTAAATCTAGACAAAAACTATATTAGGCCGATCAGATGTATTAAAATTTAAATTTTAACTACAAATAAGCATTGAAGGATGAGGTAAAAATAAAATTTCTACCTCTTGAACCTGTACTACGTTCTGCAAATTAAATACTGCACTCCTTTCTTCTGTATAGTATAGTACTAAAAAGGTTTGACTTTATTTAATTTCTGGCGTTTAAATCTGAAAGAATTCAATTTTAAATTTGCCGCTTTTTATCCAAATTTTGACAACTACTGACACGCACATCTCTGGTTAAACGTTAAGAAAATGGGACCGGCTGGGATTTTCATGAAATTTTCGCAGATGCTATAAAACATGATAAAATCAATATACCTACTTAGCAATAGAAATTTTTGCGCGGAAAAATATTTTTCACAGTTTTTTATTCTGCAAATGCCCAAGTAGCAATTTATAACCAGAATAAACCTGAAAAGTATAAAAAAGAAAAGGTTCATTTGACGGACATAAATAATTTGCTTGTCAAATGACAGCCATCTCATAAATTCTAAGTTGAAAATACAACGTTGCCAATTCAATTTCAGAAATCATGGGTTTAGGTAAATATTTATAGGAACGTTGAGTAACACTGTTAAAATGGACACTTGTCAAAACGTGACAACTGTTAAAATGTGATACGTGTCAGAATGTTACAACTGTCAAAATATGACACCTGTCAGAATGTAACAAATGTCAAAATGTCACACGTATCGTACTTTTCTTTATTTATTACACAGATCTAACCTAACCTAAAGCTAATCTATTTTTTTTTGGCGGGTGGAAATTCTTTATGCACATCGGGTAAAGGTTCTTCCCTTCCCCGATAGTGTGAGACTACCCCTTACGGTTACTCACTAAAACCACCCCACTGAAACCACTATGCCCTACACGCTGCTGTTGCCCGTCCCGGAAACGGGGCCTGTCCGCCGTGACTATTCGCTAAGATCAAGCATCAGTAGATGTTGCCCCAAAAGGGTGAAATCTCCAGAAACTAGGCAACTTTTAATGCATTTAACTAACCTCTGGGACAAGCAGTTGATAAACGTCAACAACACCTGCAGCAAATTGAAAATTAACACTGACAGCTTTTTTAATTTTCCCGCCTACTTTCTATTTATCTACCTTTCTGTAGTTCAAGTAGATGTCGCCCACTCCGTGATTTTCACGAATTAATTAATAATTTGTCAGGTTATAAATATACTTAAATTATATACTCATTGGACTGCTTAAAAATGTAGATTTGAATATTAAGAGCGAAGCTCGGTGACCAGATATTATAAACAATTCGCCGAAATAATTTTCCTCCAGAATATAAACGTACTTTTCCAAATATCATAATTTTTCTTGGTAAGTTTTTTTTTCCAAAATTAATTTTCTCAAATTCTCCTACCAAACTCCTTCTACCATTTCTTCAGATAAACTAATTTTTTTATATACTTTTTGAATTCAAAAATCTTCTTAATTTTTTCTAACAAGAAAAAAAAACTCTCTTCCTAATTTTCTTTTTTAACTCTCCCCAACTAACTAACTTTCTTTTTTTTTGTTGCTATGTTACCCTTTTACGTCATGCAGAAATTTTCAAATTATTTCAAGCTTTTGATTATGTTATACTTTATTTACGATTTTATGTATTTTGAATTTTATAATTTCAATTATAACAAATAAATTACTTTCCATCTATATTCTGGTGTTGAATTCTCTACATTTTATCAATTTACAACTTTAGTTACTAAAGTTGGTATGCTGTTATTTCATTTTAAATAGTTGTCACAACCCTTATTTCATTTTGCTATACAGATTGTCCTATGATTAATTTTTTATTATAAAGATCGTCCCAAATTAAAATGTTAATAAAATTTTGAATTTTGAATATGATTTAATTTTGATTTTAATTTTTTTTTTTAGGTTACTATCAGAGCTTTATTGAGAAAGATTTTTTTAATAATTAGGATCTCACAATAAATCAATCCCTTAGGTGAGTTCACCTTTAACGTTTCTCTTTATCTATAAGATATTATTTTGTTTATTTTTCTAAATTGTATTTATTTTTAGGTGACGTTCATTTTCTTTAGCTGACAAAATAATTCTTAAGAAGGAATATAGGATTGTGCATAGTCTTGGTATTTATTTTCTTCAATTTATAATTTAATTTTACCTGAATATTATAATTTTGATAATGTTCAATTTCCATTTCATTTTAAAATATTAAATTCCATTTCAATACATACCTGAAGAATACAAAAAGCTTCCCCAAAGACATAGGGATACTTCGACCATATCGAATAAACTTCAGGAGGCAAACCAGACACCAACAAAAGCAAATCGCTAATAGCCAGACTAAACAAATAATAGTTAGTCGCTGTATGCATGCACTTGTTTCTGGCTATCACAATGCAAGTACTGACATTGCCTAATATACCGCTCAGAAAAATTGCAACGTAAACGACACTGATTGGTATCACTATGAATAGGGGATCGCGTTTGGGACCCCAATCTGGCGTCTGATTTAGGAAAAGTTCAGGATTGGGATTGATGCTTCCGGTGACATTTTCTTGATCGTCGATGTGCCTGTAGAAATCGCTTTTCATTTTTCAGGTTGTGTTTGTGGGTAATGTCAACCACATCTTGGATGAGTCTGAAACAAAAACAAAAATCCATAAAATACGAAAGTACTGGATGGATCAAAATAAAAGAAAAACATACAGACAAAACACTTTACTATATTTGGCACACGGTTTTTTTATCAGATCTCAAATGTTATATCTCCTAAAATAAAGGAAAATAAGGCCAATTCCTTAATCCCGTAGATCGTTAAAATGTTTATCTGTCATGAGGGATATGTTGAAAACGGCCAAAAACTCCCCCCTAAAGGGGTTAAACGGGCAGCGCATCATTTGCCTGTAAAAAAACGTATTTTCCCCCGTTTTAAAGGATGCGGAGCTGGTGGATGTGTTAAAGATTACGTCCGAACCTCACCAACCCCTCCACCGACCAAAATTCACCCCTGACAGAGGTGTTTTTTTTCTTCTTTTTAACAGCCACAAAACGCCTGTGCCCTCGTTTTCGAGGATGATGAACACGATGGCGGTTTCAGAATTTCTCTTTTCGCCAGCCGAACTCCTAAAACGGACAAAAACTACCTTCTATTGGTGTTAAACGGGCACGACATTCTCTTTAAAATAACCTCTTTAACCCCCCTTTTCGAGGATGCTGAGCACGGTGGTGGTGTTGAACATTACTTCCGACCCTCATCTACCCCTCCACAGGTCAAAACTCACCCCCGAAACACCCCACCATGCTCGGCATCCTCTAAAATGGGGGGAAAGACGTTTTTTTACAGGGAAATGATGTGCCGCCCGTTTAACCCCTTTAGGGGGTAGTTTTTGGCTGGCGAAAAGAGAAATTCTGATACTGCCATCCTGTTCAGCAACCTCGAAAACGGGGGGAGGGGGGTACCGGGGGGGGAGGTACTCTCGATCACAAGGATCTAGCGACAAAGCTGTCTACATCGTTTCCACAGGTTCGCAATCTTGTTGTTTTTTGGATTTTTTCGAGTGTTTGAAACTTAAAATTTTTAATTTAGAGATTTATAAAATTTTTAATATTTAAGTGTTTGTGGTTGAATAGTTTTGTGTATTTTTTTTTATTTATAGTGAGTGTATTTTTGTTTGCTGAGTAACATTAATCGCTGTATAGAGTGTCACAAAAACCTTGCAAGTCTGGGCAATAATATACACATTTATTTTGTGTTATAAAATAACCAAAATATTAAGTATTTCTTAAATAAAATCTATTAATTTGGACAGGCATCAACTTTATTACCCTCAGGTAAACTATTGCACCCCTCGTAGATGCATCAATTCAGCACTTAATGACTTAATACTTATCCCTTTAATTCTTGTTAATTTGAATCCGAGAATCATTTTATTATTTTATGTCCGAAATTCCCAACTCTTCGGCATATATCAAATTCGGTGTCACCGAGTTCCTCCACTTTACCTGCGATAATAATCCATCTTGTGTTTCTAGGGATTATTTCCATAGCCGTGTTCCTCCACCAGGGGCCTGTACTAATGGGGGTTTTAAAACCCTAATTGCCATCAACAGGTAGGTGGAGGAACTGTATAAAACTTCAATTATTTACTAATAATTCAGTTGAAGTGGTAATTTATAAAGATGGAAGTCAAATTTATGTTGAGTGAAAAAGGCAAAAAAATGTTGTTGGTGGAAAATTTTAAGTTTTTTCAAGCTCATGTCGCGGTTTCTGGTATTGTTAGGTGGAGATGTATTTTTTTTTTTTTTTTTCGTAGCAAAACACTCTGTGGGAATGTTTTCTATAATTACAATCTGATCATGAAGATCAATAAGCAATTTTGTTCCAACCTAACTTAACTAGAATTCTTAAATACTAAGGTCCTACTCACTAGTGTACCTTAGGGTCTGATAATTTTAGTAACACTACCGGTAACGTGTAACACAAATCCACACAATACTCTGTTTGTAACTAGCACTGTCACTGAACTAGTTCAAAAGGTTTGGTCCTCTTGAGCCTTCTTACTAAATTGGTATTATCAAGGAGCTGGATGACCTCAACGTTCCCATGTTGGAGCAGCCGTTGTTCATGGCTGCTGGCAGATTTAGATATAGTCTTGTCAACAGTTTCTACATCCAGGTCCCTATGAAGATCACTGTTGCGACAGTACCAGGGTGCATCGACGATGTTCCTTAATACTTTCTTTTGAAAACGTTGGATAACTTGAATATTACTTTTACTGGCGCAGCCCCAAAGCTGACTACCATACGTCCAAACGGGTTTCAATATCTGCTTGTAGAGGAGCAGTTTGTTATGTGTGGACAACTTGGAGTTTCTTCCTAATAACCAATACATCTTTTTATATTTTATACCAAGCACTTCACGTTTCTTTTTAATGTGGACTTTCCAGCGAAGTCTAGCATCGAGTGTCATTCCAAGATATTTTGCTGTATTAGCATAGGGAATCTGAGCGTTATTTATTCTTATGGGAATGTGTTGGTTTCGTTTATTAGTAAAGTTAACATGAACAGATTTATTTTCATTTAACTTAATACGCCATTTTTTAGTCCAGGTGTTAATCTGGTCTACAGATGTTTGTAATTTTCGGTTGGCTTCTTCATGGTCTTTTCCAACAGCCAGAATGGCAGTATCATCAGCAAATGTTGCAATAGTATCGTGCTCAAGGTTAGGAATATCACTGGTATACAGTAAGTAGAGTACTGGACCTAGTACACTACCTTGGGGTACTCCTGCCTTAATTTCTCTTAGATCAGAATATACATCTTCCTGTTTTATTCTGAAGTATCTGTTTGATAAATAGGATTTTAAGAGTTCTGAATACTGACGTGGTAGTAACAAATTTAACTTGTGGTTAAGGCCCTCATGCCAGACTTTATCAAAAGCCTGGGCCACGTCTAGGAAGACGGTGGAGCAGACTTTCTTTTCCTCTAAAGACTTTTCAATTATGTCTGTGATGCTATGCACCTGGTCGATCGTTGAGTGTTTTTCTCTAAAACCAAATTGATGGGAGGGAATCAGGTCCTTTTCTTCTATTGTAGGTTTTAATCTCTTAAGAAGCAGTTTTTCGTAGAGTTTCGAAATAACAGGCAACAAAGAGATTGGTCGGTATGACGTTACTTCTTGGGGAGGTTTACCTGGCTTAGGTATCATTATAACCTCTGCTACTTTCCATAGCTGAGGTACGTATCTCATCCTAAATGATGCATTGATAAGGTTGGTCAGTTTGACAACAGCTTTACGTGGGAGTTGTTTCAGGTGGAGATGTATAAAACAAACGTGTTCTGCTAAAGTGTACTCCAGGAGTTTAGAGGACAATGAAATAATTGAAAGTTTACTAGTGCATAACCATGAAGAGGGCAAAAATGTTTGCAGACAAGCAGTAAGCAACTCTTTAAAGAGAAAAGCTACGGTAGATGTAAATGAAAAACCTGCAAAACTTATACATGCAGAACTTAAATGCAACGAGTTTGCAGGTAGTCTTAATACCAATGATATTGACTGCTTCAGAAAGAATATGTATGCTGCCCGAAGAAAAATTCTTCCGCCTTTGCCAACAAGTCAAGAAGAAGTTTTTAAAGTTGTTCAAGGTAATGCAAACACATTTTGAGTTTAACTTATTTGTAAGTATCTAACGCATATTTTATTGATTTCAGATTTACATCCAAAAACAAATAAGGGAGAAGATTTTTTACTTTCTCTAGATCAGACTCATCAAATTATAATTTTTACTTGTTATACAAATTTATTTTTTATGTGTTCTGTGGACACAATATTTATGGACGGAACTTTTGAAAATTGTACCAAATTTTTTTTACAACTATTTACAATTCATGGTTATAAAAATGGCCATTATGTCCCGCTAGCTTTCTGCCTTCTTCCTAATAAAAAAGCCTTAACATATATTAATTTATTTAGTATTCTTAAACGAAAATGCATCGAGTGTAATTTAGTATTTGAGCCAAAAGGAATAGTTATTGATTTTGAACTGGCTATACATAAAGCTGTAAAAAATAGTTGGCCACAGTGTAAAATAATAGGATGTAGATTTCATCTTGGTCAATCTTGGTTCAGAAAGATACAAAACTTGGGTCTTTCTGCCATATATAAATTAAAGGACTCTGAAGAAGGAAAATTCTTAAAATTGTTTTTTGGCTTGTCGTTCTTAAATCCAGATGATGTGAGAGATTGTTTTGTTGAAGAGCTATTTGAAAAAATTCCTAGTGGTAACGCAAAAATTCTCGAATTTTGCGACTATATTGTTGATAATTACATTAGTGAAGAAGCTATATTTCCTACTGAATTATGGGCCTGTGCTTCAAACGAAATGTTCCGATCAACAAATAGTTGTGAATCTTTTCATTCACGGTTTAATTCTCATTTTTATGAATCGCATCCCAATATTTTCAAATTTTTAGAAATCCTCACTAATTTCCAAATTGAAACATACATAAAAATTAAAACAGCTCACAATTATCCTAAAAAATACGTCGTGAGTTAAAATTAAAACAAGACCGCATTCAGAGTGAAATAGACCTATACGTATCTAAGAAAATAACGAGATATCAATTTCTAAAAAACATTTGTTGTTCGTATTTACCCGTTACCAAGTAAAAATTTAAAAGTGCAGTACCTACCTCCTACCTGCAGAATTACATAAATGATCTGTGCGCAATAAATTATTGTTGAGTACCTACATCATTGGAGTGTGTAAATAATATTCGCATAAAAACAAGTTAATAAATGATTAACTTATTTATAAATGAGTTATAAATTAAAATATTCTATAAATTTTATTTAGGAAAATTAAATTATAAAGTATATATTATTTATAAATTTATTTATTTATTTAAAAAATGACATTTAAAGTTAGTAAGCTGTTTAAGAATTTATTAATAAACAAATTAGTTGATAAAATGTTGTTTTTCGTTTTTTTTTTTTGTGTTTTCAGTACAATGCTTTTTGTGATCTTGGTAGGCCCGCCCTTTGACTATATATTTATTTTTTTGTCACAATCAGAAGTTTTAAATCATTGTTTTTCGAATTTTCCCTTATTATCTATTTCTTTGGTGCAACACTTTTTGTGAACATAGTAGGGAGATTTACTAAAGAATTGTTTGCCACAAACACAACTTTTAAAGAATTTTTTTAATCTTTAATAGTTAGTACTTTTATCAACGCCGCTGTATGTTGTACCTACGCTTGTAACGTTTAAATTCGGCATTAAGACCTTACTACATTAATTAGTTTTTCATACCTTGTAGATGTGAGCCACTGTAGGGATCGAATTATATTATTTAGGAACCATATATCACATAAGGTAGCCTCAATTTTTTTGACTCAGTTTATATCCATTTGAACGAGCTAGTTAGTTTCATATAAAGTATTTCGAACATTAAAATAGATTGCACAAATAGATTGTTTACGTCTAATTTTATCGATGTCATGTTTCCATCTGTCGTTTCGTTCATTTCTTCTGGTAACTTTGAGGTGTTGGAACGGCTGTGTTAGCCAGTCACCAGTTATTTGATTGGTCAGATCGCAAGTCATATTAAGTGACCCGTAGCGATTATTAGGTGAATCTCTTTCTGGTCCTGCGTGGTGAGATTCGTTCGAGAATGATTTCGAAGGAAATTTTGGGACGGGCCTTGTCTTTCTTTCTTGTGGGTGATAAGTATAACGTGGTTTAGACAAAATTTTGAGGAGTCGCCCGGTGTTTATGAAGATTATTTTGTACCAATGATTGGGATAGACGAGCGATTCCCGTATTGTTAGACGTGCAGGGTGCCTATTTGATTTGGTGTGTTTACCCTGGTCTGATTCTCTTGAAGAGGAACTGATATTTTGTATCGAACCAAACCACGTTCGTAACGACGCCATTTTTGTCAGGTAAGGCGTTTTTCATGAAAGTCGAGTTTTATGTTATTTGGCAAGTGTGTAAGGCCTGTTAATATTATAGGGATAGTACTTCCCACGTTAGACGATTTGATTCTCCGAGGATTCACCTTATACGGAAGCATCAGGAAAGTTTGCCGAGAATTCCCCTTCACTGTATAAAGGGTTTGTTGAGTTATTTAAATGTTTTTATTGTATATACTGTTAGAGTTTGTAATTTTCTTTCTGGGCCGAGGGGCATTTGATTAGGGGTTTAATGTATATTATTTTAGGGTTCTCGTATTGGGCGGATGATTACCAGCTTCTCGTATTGGGCGGATGATTACCATCTTCTCGTGTTGGGCTGATTGACGTCCAGATTCTCGTGTTGGGCTGATAGACGTCAGATTCTCGTGTTGGGCTGATTGTCAACCAGATTTCCGGGTTGAGCTGACCTGACCTGACGAGTTAGTAGCCGCAAGTTGCCGCTATTTAATTTTGAACAACCGCAAGGTTTTCCTTTTTTTTTATATTGGTTCATAGACATTATTTGTTAATTAGTAATTTTTACAGGTCTCTAAATTAGTATTTATATATATTTTCTCTAATTTTGTTGGTATTTTGTAAGCGACTTATAGGGGCGAGTGGTATTTTTTTTTACGCCCAATTCCAACGACCTTGAGAGCTCTCGCGGACGGTGTAACACCCCTATTGTTCGTCATTTAATTGATTAAATAATTTAATCGTTTTTTTTACTAGCGCAATTTTAGTGGGATCACTTGGATTCCTTTTTATTTTTTTTTGACCTGTACAATTTTATGTAAGTGCAATTATTAAACAGTTATTGAGTAATTAATTACTTTTTTTTCAATAACTAATAGTCACGAATAGTCTTGACCCGAACTAAGGGTAGCAAATTTTTGGTTGCGACGTAGTTTATTTTTTTTATTAGTGGGCTCAATTTAGATCCATTCTGGAGGTTGAGTGACTAAATTGACTGTATTTTGGATGAGGGTAAAACAATCTCCTGGCGCCCATTTTCTTTTTAGTTAACAACTTATATCGATCCACACCCCACTTCACTGTAATTAGCCGGCATCCAAAGCGGATTACATAATCCCACGGAGGAAAATCTTTAAACGAGAATAACTCGTGGCACGCTCCACGGATTTTTTTTTTCAAGAAATAGGTACAACATTAAAATTTTTTTAGGCTTCAAAGAACACAAAACGACCAACGAATTCAACAGTAAACACACTGACAATCAAAACAAATCCCAAGTTCACACAGGACACGCATGCGCAAGGCAGCAGGACTGTGCAAATCCGGACTTTTGCGATTTATTGCTTCGTGTGGAATCGATGTAGACAGCTCTGTCGCTACACCTTTGTCTCTCGATCCGGGTAAATTTTGGTCAAGTTTTCATGGTTTTTTCTGACTCAGAGACGCACAGTGGGGCCAAATCGAAAATTCCTGTCAAATATAGTGTTTCGAATGTTTTTACCAATTATGGTTTTATTGTGTTTTGGGATAGTCCTGGGATGATATTCCATAAAAATCGGGTTCGCACCTGCTTCGACTGGTCGGCTAGGTCACTCCGAAGTCGAGCTTCATCCGGAGCTCTGAATACGTGTTGCGAGGTAACCAACGAGAGCGAAGAGAGAAAATGTCACAAAAAAGCGAGTCTTGGTCCAATTTCAATTCTGAAAGATGGAAAACCTTCCTGGAAGTATGTATTTTGTGTTTATATATAAACATATGATCAATTTTTCGTTCATACAATTGAAAAATGTGATCGATGAAAGAAGAAAATTTTTGATTTTTTTTTCTCGAACTGGCTATTGAAAAGGTGTTTAAAAAAAGTTCCTCGAGGTTCCGCTTTGAAACTTTCAGGATCTATTTATAATATCTTTCTTTCCAACGCATTTCAATACCAGCTGCAACTTGCTGCAACTTTAATTGTAATATGAATTTTACTTTAGTCGCGCGCTTGTGTACAAATTAGGCAGGCATTTCAAGCAGAGGTTACTTGCAATTTTGTGTATTTATTTTAAATTAATTAGTATGAATTAATGGTTTTTGATTGTGAAATGAATAAATTAAAGTTATATGAATGTGAATAATAAATTCATTAATTTAAGAAGTTTTACAAGAAAAAAATTATGTAAATCACCAGTTTAAGATTTTATGGACAAAAATGAAGGAGCACAAATAGAGTCCAGTGAAATATTTTAAAAAAATATGAAGACTGGCTTAGCGTTAAAAAAAGATTTCCGGTTGTAGCATGCAATGAATATGATACATTACCATATTCAAGCCGTCATTTTGAATTTTGAAATTCTGTTATCTGATTTGTAATTAGTGACCTAGAAAACCCCGGAATTTAGAACAATTTGCAATACCTCCCGGGTTAAGATTTTAAAGTCAATTCGTTAAATTCTTCACTGCTTGCCAGAAATTTTGGATTCGGCCCCAATGTGATACGCCACTAAAACTGTATTTCGTGGTTTCAGGACCCTCATTCATTAGAAATTGACGCTTTCACAATAAACTAAGGAAAACCAATGTTTTTTTCATGCCTTTCCACCGTTTGCAATTGTGAGTAAAGTTCTTAGTCAGCAGTAGTCCTTAAATATTTAGAAAAGCTTTTTACACTAGAAACATTAACATTAGAAAATCTTTCAAAAAAATTGTTAGGATTAGTGGCAATTATATACTACAGCACAACGAATCCAAACTCTCTCTAAAATTAGAATAATGAAATTAGAAATAATTCGCACGGACTACAAAATCTTAATTACCGATATCATAAAAACATCTGATCCAAAACGAAAACAACCAATTATTAAGCTGGATTTCTTTAGCGAAAATCAAAAATTGTGCGTTGACCCAAACTTTAACTGAATATATAAAACGTACTATATAATATGGAACTAACTTCCTTACAGGTAAGTCGTTAATAAATAAATAAATAAAATAATAAATTGGCGTGGAGCATTTGTTACAAAACTAAACTTCATAAATATTTTTTATAATGCTCCTATTAACTGCATTTAGGAATAAAACAGGTCCACATCTATTACCTGAGTAGGTCAGACGAATCGCAACTATTTATTTTCGTCACACATGTCGTCAGGCGAAACGCTACCAAATCGTACAAAATTGTAATATCTGGCGAAACTGGAACAGGCGAAACGGGAACAGTTTTTGACCGATTCTAGTCAAACTGTCACTCACTTCTTTGTATCTCTTCAACGTTAGGGGACGTGGACATGGAAATTGAAGAGTTTCTAGACTTTAAGTTCCTCTATATGAAACCCACTTCACCCTTCGTTGATACGAAATTAAATTCAAACAGACTGTCCTTTTTACGTTCCAATATAGTTCACTTACAAGTCAGACAGAACGATTTTGGTACGTTGTACTAAAAAACAAGTTTCGAACAGGAGACATTCCAAACTGTTATTCTAAACCGATAACTGGCACTAAGTATAAAGATCTTCTGTCATGATTTCTATAAAAATCTTTGTCACATTGCAAATACAGCTTCATCCAATTATACATTAGATGAAGAATCAGAGGACGTGTAGTTGGTATTTATGGCCGTCGTTTTACTTTCAGAATTTTTTTTTATTTTTAGTTTTATTCTGTTCTAATAATTAGTAAAAATGCAATTGTAGAATTTGTTTTTTATTTGTTGCTATTATATCAGATTGAAGCATATAACTCCATGTTCGTTTATTTTTAATTGTTGCTAATATATGAGTCTGGAGCGTATAACATATGTCCTTTTATTTAAACAAAATAAAGTAATGCAAGAAAAAACAATATACTTAGTAGTAAAAACAACTCTATAATATGAAACATACTGAAACATACCCTAAAATATTACCGGCGTAACTCAAAAGGGATCGTGGAAGGATATTAAAATATAACGAATGTTACCGTTTTTTATTAATTTCTAAAAATTTTGTTTATGTGACATAATGTCTTATGCTTCCGAGGTACAGATATGAACAATGTGAACTAATTTTTTAAGCCCGGACCTGATTTTTTTTCTAGTTTGAATAAATCAGTTAATTAGGTGGTAGTAGTGTAATGTTTTATCAAAATATGAGACAGTAAGTAAGTAATGACCAAAATAAATTTCAGTCGAAATTCACAACTTCCCTGTATATTATTAAACAATGGGAGCAGACACTTTTTAATGGTCATTTGAGATTCCTCATAGCGGTTTCAATACGAGGTAGGAGGTATGTAGCATATAATAAAATTAATATCTGGTCACCGAGCTTCGCTTTTAATATTCAAATCTACATTTTTAAGCAGCCCAATGAGTATATAATTTAAGTATATTTATAACATGACAAATTATTAATTAATTCGCGAAAATCACGGAGTGGGCGACATCTACTTGAACTACTGAAAGGGAGATAAATAAAAATTTGATTGGCGATTGGCTTGAAAGTAGACGGGAAAATTAAAAAAAGCTGTCAGTGTTAATTTTCAATTGGCTGCAGCTGTTGTTGACGTTTATCAACTGCTTGTCACAGATGTTAGTTAAATGCATTAAAAGTTGCCTACTTTCTGGGGATTTCACCATTTTAGAGCAACATTTACTGGCGCTTGATCTTCGCGAATAGTCACGGCGGACAGGCCCCGTTTCCGGGACGGGCAACAGCAGCGTGAAGGGCACAGATCCCGTCAAGAGAAGATGGCTCAGCTCACTCTATTTATCACTATATAAGAAAAACTCTATGTTCAATTGATTTTATTATTTATTGATCTGCAGTGAAGGAAAATTATAGGTTTGATATTCATACTTGGGTAAAAACCTCCACAAAAACCTGTGACCAGACTCTCGACGTGTGGCAGATACTGATATCATATTTTTTCAAAAATTTTCAGTTACAAAAATAGTTCATTCGTACATTACATTACAATTTGTTTTTGGAAAATACAAAGTCACAATCAGTTTCTTGTAAAATAAAAAATTGAAATCGATGTTAATAGTACACGTGTACAAGCATTGATTCTTTTTCTCTCTCTCTCTCTCTCTCTATGATAATGAAAACTTAAATATTAAAACTGTCCGCATAATAAAATAGTAGCCCTAAGGGATAGTCTCACACTATCGTGGAAGAGAAGAACCTTTACCCGATGTGCATAAAGTATTTCCACCCGCCAAAAAAAAAAAGATTAGCTTTAGATTAGGTTAGATCTTTGAAATTAATAAAGAAAAGTACGATACGTGTGATATTTTGACAGTTGTTACATTCTGACACGTATCACATTTTAACAGTAAAATGTACTATAAACAGTTGTCACGTTTTTACAGGTGTCACATTTTGACAAGTGTCCATTTTAACAGTGTTACTCAACGTTCCTATAAATATTTACCTAAACCCATGATTTCTGAAATTGAATTGGCAACGTTGTATTTTTAACTTTGAATTTATGAGATGGCTGTCATTTGACAAGCAAATTATTTATGTCCGTCAAATGAACCTTTCCTTTTTTATGTAAAGCGGCAAATTTAAAATTGAATTCTTTCAGATTAAAACGCCAGAAATTAAATAAAGTCAAACCTTTTTACTACTATACTATACAGAAGAAAGGAGTGCAGTATTTAATTTGCAGAACGTAGTACAGATTCAAGAGATAGAAATTTTATTTTTACCTCATCCTTCAATGCTTATTTGTAGTTAAAATTTAAATTTTAATACATCTGATCGGCCTAATATAGTTTTTGTTTAGATAAACCTGTTCTTTTGACAGATAAGTCAGACTTTATTTATTCATAGCCGTATCGTATGTATTTTAATTGATTCAGAATTTTGTATTAATATATATTTCAAAATGGCTTCATTCTAAAAATATAATCAGTCCTCCTAAATCCTTGACGGCAGAATTATTAGTAATAGCAAGGCAACATAAAAACAAATTCAAAAAATATATTATAGATGAGATGGCCAGAGAAAAAGGAATTAAAATTCTCAGATTGCATCCGAACCACGCAGAGTTAAATTCCATTGAACTGATCTGGTCACAATTATTAAAACGTTATGTTTCTCAAAACAATAAAACATTTAAATTTCCTGATGTGCGAAATTTGTTTTTGAAGGCAGTTTCAGATGTAAATAGAGAACATTGGGGAAAATGCATGGGTCAAGTTAGAAATGTGGAAAATTGATTTAGGAAAGTGGATATATTGTAATGAAGTTATTTTTCACAAACTAAATAATTTGAATAATTTCGGGATTAAATGAAAATTTATTTAAAATTAAATAAAACGTTCGATTTTTATTTGGCTCACCGGGTACATTAAATATTCAAAGTCTCGAGCTAACGCCGTTTAAAGATAGTATTGCGCGCGCCGCGAATCCGGTCGCTTTGGAAGGGATTTTTCGGTAGTAGGAATTCTTCAGAGCTTAGGTGAAAAATAATTTGAAAATAAGAATTCAATTCGCTTTCTCCGATCAAAACTAACCAGTCGATAAAATAATTAGTAGTCCGAATTTTTCCGCCGCCGGTATAAAAACCTCAGGTATACAACTGATAAGATCGTTTTTTCCGTGTTTTGAATTTAATTTATCACCGTGTTAATTCGGTACAAAATCGAATCGTTTTATTTTTGCTTAGAAACGCGTTAAATATTTTAGCCGAAAAAGATTCTTTTAGTTTTAATCTTTTTGATTTCCGCTCATTTTCTTTTGGAAAATTTATTTCGTGGGGAATAATTTTCGTTTTATTTTATACGGAGAGTTATTTAAAGTTTGGAATTAAGATTTTCATTTTTATTTTTTTTGTATTGTTTACCCGGTTAGTATACTTGTAATTTTTTTTAATAATTTAGATTCGGTATTTGCATTTAGTCCGTTTATTTTATAATTAATTTAATTGGTGATCCGTAATCATCTTAATTTTTTTGGAGAGTTATTTACGTTAACTACAGAATTTTCTTTTAAAATATAATTTTAATCTTTGATAATACTTACCGAATAGTAGTATTCTCCGTTAACTAAGTTAATTATTTCTGTAATTTTAATTTCACGTTAGTTGTTTGAGTTATCTTGGTTTTTGATCGTAGTGGTTTTGAAATTGATTTATTTAATTGAAGGTTGAAATTATATTTTTGCTTTCAATTATTTATTTTATATTTTAAAACAAGCTACCTCTCCAGATTCTAAGACTTTGGGATTGATCTAGCTCTATTTTAGGCTCCCCATTACCACTTAGGCAATTTCAATCCCTTACTCACGCTAGTTGGGCATTGGCGTCAATCGTATTGACTGTCAATGTCGGCTAAGCTGAAAGTCTTAAGAATCCGTCCGTGAATTGATACTAAACTCCGACAACTTTGGGACTGATCTAGCTCTATTTTAGGCTCCCCATTACCACTTAGGCAATTTCAGTCCCTTACTCGCGCTAGTTGGGCATTGGAGTCAATCGTATTGGCTGTCAATGTCGGCTATGCTGAAAGTTTAGGAGTTCGTCCGTAAATCCGTTTTAAATTCCGACAACTTTGGGATTGATCTAGCTCTATTTTAGGCTCCCCATTACCACTTAGGCAATTTCAATCCCTTACTCACGCTAGTTTGGCATTGGCGTCAATCGTATTAACTGTCAATGTCGGCTAAGCTGAAAAGTTTAGGAATCGGTCGCGTCCCCGTTTAAAATCAAAGTAGAAAAGTAGGATAAAGTCATCCGTTAGACTGTATTTTAAATATAATAACTCTCCTGAATTTATTTATTTATTTTCTGAATATAAGTAATTAAGAATTAATTTATTTATTGTAGTTTGATTGATTTTTGAAGTTAATGAAGTTAACTAACTCTTCCGTTAATTTTTGATAAACTCCGCCGTGTCAGCTTATAGGTTAATAAGGTTAAATAACTCTTCCGTTTTAATGTAAATATTTAACTCATTAAATTCTTCCGTGTAATTTAATAATTGGGTAAATTTAATTATAGTCTGATTGAGTCATTCCGACAGTAACCGCCATCAGTCACTAGCCGAATCGAACGTTTTCTTTTAAAGAATTATTATTTTTGTTCAGGGTTAAAGTGGGTGGGCTTTGAAATAAAACAAATTTTTATATTGTAACGTAGCTAAAAACAATATAAGTGTCACGTTTATTTCCTGGTTTATATTCACCAACCTTACCTCTTTTCAGGGATATTAAAGGTATATAATAAAGTAAAAATAATTAAGTCTGAAGTCAACTAGACCCCTGGAGAATACCGTATCTCCATCTGAAGTTACCTGTGCCCCTAAGAGGCCGTTTCTAAGGGTTGTGGAGCATACCACATAAAAAAACTGGCGCTCGAGCAATCTCCGTACTAAAGCGTCAATCTTGTAAGGCAATATTTTTCTTAGTGGCAAGAAAAAGCCTTACAAATTGGCGCCCGAGCAGGGACAGTATTGATTTTCAGTTTAGGGTAGTTCCGTTGCCACTAGAAGCCCGTTTCTTTGTTTTCGTAAATTTTAATTTCCAGATTACACTTGTTTTTCTAGTATTTTAATTAAAATTTGTCTAAATTTTTTTTTCCGAATAAGCCCTAAAGCACTGAATATAAACCAGCCGAAAACTAGTTAGTTGTAAACCGTGGTAGATTTTAACCAGATTTCAAAGCCATCCCGTGTCCGCGATTTACCGTTGTGTTGTTTTGGTGTTGGACCATCCTCTTCAACTCCTTAATTTTCAACACCATTCGTTTCTGTTAAAAAACAAACCCGACCGCGACCGGATCTTCTACAGTTCATGTCCGAGTCAGATTCTGACGTTTCTTCCGAAAATACGGTGGGATACAACACTCAACCCAACGATCCATTTGAAACTTTTATCCAAGAAGTTCCCATTCTAAAGATACCCTCCGCCAGCTGGGCATATACGCTACGAAACCCAGATTTAACTTCCGAGCTAGAAATCCGTCAATAACCCGCCGAGGGATCCGTCAAAGAGAAACGTGCACGATTAGTTGCATTTTTACGAGAAACACAGCAAGCTACCGATTCACATTCCGGACCGTCTCGACAAATAAGTCAGGAAAATATGCCGAATTCTAGGGATGCTAGTTCCGAACCGATCCGAGTACACGATTGGAAAATTTCTTTTGATAACCGCGACGACCCAGTATCTTTTCTAGAAAGACTAGAAGAAATCTGCCTTTCTAAAGGCGTTGATAAAGACCGTTTGTTACCGAATTTACCTGAGCTTCTGTCTGGAGACCCCGCATTATGGTTCCGTAATAACCGACACTCTTGGAATACCTGGAACGACTTCGAAACCGACTTTCGTACCTTCTACTTCCCCGTAAATTACCAAATAGACTTAGAGGTTGAAATTGGTAGAAGATTACAGCGCCGAAATGAGACCGTTTCAAGCTATATAACAGATCTTCAGACACTAATGAGGCGGCATGGAAACATGACAACCGATCAGCAATTGGTCTGGCTTTACAGAAACTTATTGCCAGAATACCGACAACAGATCCGCAAGACCGATTATTCCAACGTCACAACATTCTGTCAAGTAGTCAGGGAATATGAACTATTGAGGAAAGAATTACAGAATGTTCCGTCAACCAGCGCCGCTCCGAGAAATACCGTTCCCCGTCCCTCACCTCCTGAATCATTCCTTCCCCCACCTCCTGAACAACCCCGCTATCCCCAACCAAACCCTTCTCGTTTTCCTCAGACCACCACACCCCGATATTCCCGTCCTGATTATCCTCAGAGAACCGCTCCTCCCACCGCCGCCGTACCGCAACGACTGGAACCGCAAAGAATCGAACCACAACCATCCACTTCCCGTGGAGAAGTGTTGTGCTGGAATTGTGGAGAAAAAGGACACCGTCGAACAGACTGCAGAAATCCGAGAAAAATTTTCTGCTCACGATGCCGGAAAGAGGGTGTATATTCCCGAAACTGTCCGTGTAACCAGTCGGGAAACCAGACCGGAGCTGTACGGAAGGGAGGTCCCAACAGCTCCAACCGACACTAGCCGCCCAAGAAACCATTGCACTACCCGATCATGACGTCCGCCCGCACCTAACACTGGAAATAGAAGGTGAAAATTTCTTGGCATTGTTAGACACCGGAGCTTCAAAATCATACTTAGGAAATCGACTGGCGGAACATCTTTCCCAGAAAAAGCAACCCAGAAAAGCAGTTCCGACAACTGCTAGGTTAGCAAATGGAATGATTATCCGTATTCAAGACACTTATTCCGTAAAGATGAAGCTTGGCAACCAAGAAGCGACTGAAGAAATAGTCCACTTCCCTAACTTGAGTGCCGACATAGTCCTAGGAATGGACCTAATGAAAAAGTATAATTGCCGATTAGAATTGGGAACAGGAAAAATAACAATGGGTGAGATACCGATGCTCCCTATCACACAAGCCGTGTCCTGTCATCCAATGGGAATTGTAGAAGAAGCCGTACAGAAAGATACCGTTGTTGATACGATTCCGTCCGCCGTTTTCAATCCGATTCCGTCCGCCGTTCTAAACTCATTTGTTGTCAAAGCCATGGTCCACGCCGAATGTGGACCACAGGATTTCCATGATTTGCCTGAAGAGAAAGAAACAGAAAACAAAAAGGACAAAGAGTCCCTTCCGAATGTTTCTCCTAACCATTCCGTCCCTATATGTTCTACAACCCCAACGACCAGCAAGAAGACACAAGACTTCGGGTCAGGGTTGGACGAAATAGAAATAGACGAAACTTACCATTCCAAACTCAGTGAAAGCTGTGATGAAGATGAAGAAGGAGAAAATATCCGGAGTATAGGATGTCCGTTGGAAGCTATCACCCCTGTTTCTGAGAGAACGTTAACCGCCGAACAATCCCGAAAATTGGATGAATTTTTAGAAACTGAACTGCCCGCATTTGAAATGATTCAAGGACCAACAGATTTAGTAGAACACGAAATCCGTTTAGTCAAATCAGAACCGATCAAACAGAGATACCGACCACAGAATCCGAGAATGCAGGAAATCATTAATGAGGAAGTAGACAAAATGTTAGACGAAAGGGTAATAGAACCCTCAAAAAGTCCTTGGAGTTCCCCAGTAGTAATTGTGAGGAAAAAAGATGGCAAACACCGTTTCTGCATCGATTTTCGAAAAGTCAACGAGGTTACGATGAAAGATGCATATCCACTACCGTATATGAACGCCATCCTGGATAAATTACGATCCGCTAAGTTTATTACCAGCCTCGATTTGAAGAGTGGTTATTGGCAGATTCCGCTGTCAGCTCGTAGTAAACCGATCACTGCATTCACCGTACCAGGACGAGGGCTTTTTCAATTCCGGGTTATGCCGTTTGGCCTACATTCTGCTCCGGCTACTTTTCAACGACTAATTGACCGCATTATTGGTCCAGATATGGATCCGCACGCATTCGCGTACTTAGATGACATCATTATTCTTGGCGAGACTTTCGAATCTCACCTAGCAAATGTGAAAGAAGTTTTCCGACGCCTGAGAGAGGCTAAACTTCAAATCAATTTTGAAAAATGTCATTTTTGTTTGCCCAGCATGAAGTATCTAGGACACATAGTAACCGGAGATGGAATCAGTACCGATCCCGAGAAAATTGAAGCGATTTCTAAATTCGAAGCTCCGAAAAATATTAGAGAACTCAGGAGATTTTTGGGCGTAGCTTCCTGGTACCGCAGGTTTGTGCCGTCGTTTTCCCAAGTAGTATCCCCGCTTACCAAACTACTGAGAAAATCATACCGTTGGAGGTGGTTGGAAGAACAGGAAGTCGCTTTTCTGAAAATAAAGACGATTTTAACTGAAGCTCCGATCCTCAGCTGTCCCGATTTCAACATTCCGTTTTCATTACAAACCGATGCTTCAGATCACGGCTTAGGAGTTGCTTTGACACAAAAGAAAGATGGCATCGATTATGTCATCGCATATGCCAGTAGAACGCTGAGTCCTGCCGAAAGAAATTATTCTGTGACAGAAAAGGAATGTCTAGCGATAGTCTGGGGAATTGAAAAGATGAGGGCATACTTAGAAGGCTACCACTTCACAGTGATTACTGACCATCAATCACTCAAATGGTTACATTCTATAGTGAGTCCGTCCGGCCGATTAGCACGATGGAGTATTTTCCTTCAGCAATACGATTTTGAAATACAATACCGCAGAGGAGCTCTTAACCGAATAGCCGATGCACTGTCTCGCAATCCGTTACCCGACAGCGAAAATCCGTCCAGCCTTCCTGATGTTTGCACTATGGAGGAAGATACTAATTGCAAATGGTATCTAACCAAGAAGGCAGAGGTTGAACGAAATCCATTAGACCACCCAGACTACTGTATCAAAGAAAACCGTCTTTACCGCCATTTTTGGGACATCAACGATTACAAAGAGCCTGAATTCTCCGATCCGTGGAAATTGTGTGTACCTAAGCCGCAAAGAGACAGAGTCCTGAAAGAGAATCATGACGCACCAAATGCAGGTCACACTGGCATAGCAAAAACTATCACCCGTATCGCCCGACGATATTATTGGCCTGGTATGTTCCGAGACATCACGAAGTATGTAAGAAGTTGTATAACTTGTCAAAAATACAAACCGTCTCAACAACAGACTCCAGGAAAAATGTTTCCGTCTCCGAATCGACAGCCATGGGAAGTTGTTAGTACCGATTTGGTAGGTCCCTTACCCCGAAGTAAGAAGGGCAATGCATATATTGTCATGTTCATGGACCGATTTACAAAATGGGTTCAATGCAAAGCTATCCGTTCAGCAACTGCGAAGAGTGTCAGTTCCGCCTTCTACGACGACGTCGTGACCACCTTTGGGTGCCCGAAAGAAGTCATTACCGATAATGGAACTCAATACACCAGCAAACTCTTCGAGTCTGTTTTAAAAGAGTTGGGAATCCGCCACCGTTGTACGCCAGCTTACACGCCGCAGGCTAACCCAGTGGAACGTGCAAACCGAACGATTAAAACAATGATAGCCCAGTTTTGCGACAATAATCACCAGAATTGGGATTTACACTTGTCCGATCTCAAGTTTGCTATCAATACGTCACGGCACGAATCCATCGGTTATTCGCCAGCCTTTTTAAATTTTGGGAGGGAACTTGTCGTCCCCAACTCCCTACGTCAAGAAGTTGAAGCAACTGATCCGCAAACTGACACCGAACAGACTGATAACGTTATTCCCGAAAATTTTGTGCAAAGGCTAGACAAACTCAAAGAGTGTTATGATTTAGCCCGGCTCAACCTCTCCCTTGCATTCACGTCCCAGAGTCACTATTATAATCTCCGCCGCCGTGATTGGAAATGTTCTCTTGGAGATCTGGTAATGAAAAAGGAACACACCCTCTCGTCCGCCGTCGATCATGTAGCTGCTAAATTAGCTCCGAAATATTCTGGTCCGTATACCGTTGTCAAAGTTGTATCTCCCGTCATATACAATCTAAAAGATGCAACTGGAAAGAGGCTGAATCAGGTCCATATCAAAGACCTTAAACCCGCCGTCGAGGGTTCCTTGTAGATGTTCCCGTAGACCCGACACCGGAGTGTCGAACTTCGATGTTACCACTCCTGGTAACAGTAATACTAATATTCTTCATTTCAGGAAAAGTTTACGTAATGATAATGGTAATACCAAGGGAAATCATCCCGTGAACGTAGAGGCATCCCGCCGAAGACTTTTATTTGTGTAAATTTTGTTTAAAATTGTATTCTGATAGGTAGGCCAGTAAGAAAAATAAGCGTAAACGAGGTTCACTCTTATTTTTCTTACCGAAGTAAGGGGGGGATGTAATGAAGTTATTTTTCACAAACTAAATAATTTGAATAATTTCGGGATTAAATGAAAATTTATTTAAAATTAAATAAAACGTTCGATTTTTATTTGGCTCACCGGGTACATTAAATATTCAAAGTCTCGAGCTAACGCCGTTTAAAGATAGTATTGCGCGCGCCGCGAATCCGGTCGCTTTGGAAGGGATTTTTCGGTAGTAGGAATTCTTCAGAGCTTAGGTGAAAAATAATTTGAAAATAAGAATTCAATTCGCTTTCTCCGATCAAAACTAACCAGTCGATAAAATAATTAGTAGTCCGAATTTTTCCGCCGCCGGTATAAAAACCTCAGGTATACAACTGATAAGATCGTTTTTTCCGTGTTTTGAATTTAATTTATCACCGTGTTAATTCGGTACAAAATCGAATCGTTTTATTTTTGCTTAGAAACGCGTTAAATATTTTAGCCGAAAAAGATTCTTTTAATTTTAATCTTTTTGATTTCCGCTCATTTTCTTTTGGAAAATTTATTTCGTGGGGAATAATTTTCGTTTTATTTTATACGGAGAGTTATTTAAAGTTTGGAATTAAGATTTTCATTTTTATTTTTTTTGTATTGTTTACCCGGTTAGTATACTTGTAATTTTTTTTAATAATTTAGATTCGGTATTTGCATTTAGTCCGTTTATTTTATAATTAATTTAATTGGTGATCCGTAATCATCTTAATTTTTTTGGAGAGTTATTTACGTTAACTACAGAATTTTCTTTTAAAATATAATTTTAATCTTTGATAATACTTACCGAATAGTAGTATTCTCCGTTAACTAAGTTAATTATTTCTGTAATTTTAATTTCACGTTAGTTGTTTGAGTTATCTTGGTTTTTGATCGTAGTGGTTTTGAAATTGATTTATTTAATTGAAGGTTGAAATTATATTTTTGCTTTCAATTATTTATTTTATATTTTAAAACAAGCTACCTCTCCAGATTCTAAGACTTTGGGATTGATCTAGCTCTATTTTAGGCTCCCCATTACCACTTAGGCAATTTCAATCCCTTACTCACGCTAGTTGGGCATTGGCGTCAATCGTATTGACTGTCAATGTCGGCTAAGCTGAAAGTCTTAAGAATCCGTCCGTGAATTGATACTAAACTCCGACAACTTTGGGACTGATCTAGCTCTATTTTAGGCTCCCCATTACCACTTAGGCAATTTCAGTCCCTTACTCACGCTAGTTGGGCATTGGAGTCAATCGTATTGGCTGTCAATGTCGGCTATGCTGAAAGTTTAGGAGTTCGTGTAAATCCGTTTTAAATTCCGACAACTTTGGGATTTATCTAGCTCTATTTTAGGCTCCCCATTACCACTTAGGCAATTTCAATCCCTTACTCACGCTAGTTTGGCATTGGCGTCAATCGTATTGACTGTCAATGTCGGCTAAGCTGAAAAGTTTAGGAATCGGTCGCGTCCCCGTTTAAAATCAAAGTAGAAAAGTAGGATAAAGTCATCCGTTAGACTGTATTTTAAATATAATAACTCTCCTGAATTTATTTATTTATTTTCTGAATATAAGTAATTAAGAATTAATTTATTTATTGTAGTTTGATTGATTTTTGAAGTTAATGAAGTTAACTAACTCTTCCGTTAATTTTTGATAAACTCCGCCGTGTCAGCTTATAGGTTAATAAGGTTAAATAACTCTTCCGTTTTAATGTAAATATTTAACTCATTAAATTCTTCCGTGTAATTTAATAATTGGGTAAATTTAATTATAGTCTGATTGAGTCATTCCGACAGTAACCGCCATCAGTCACTAGCCGAATCGAACGTTTTCTTTTAAAGAATTATTATTTTTGTTCAGGGTTAAAGTGGGTGGGCTTTGAAATAAAACAAATTTTTATATTGTAACGTAGCTAAAAACAATATAAGTGTCACGTTTATTTCCTGGTTTATATTCACCAACCTTACCTCTTTTCAGGGATATTAAAGGTATATAATAAAGTAAAAATAATTAAGTCTGAAGTCAACTAGACCCCTGGAGAATACCGTATCTCCATCTGAAGTTACCTGTGCCCCTAAGAGGCCGTTTCTAAGGGTTGTGGAGCATACCACATAAAAAAACTGGCGCTCGAGCAATCTCCGTACTAAAGCGTCAATCTTGTAAGGCAATATTTTTCTTAGTGGCAAGAAAAAGCCTTACAATATCAATGGATAATTTAATAGAACCGATAATAATAAACCTCAGAAAAGACAATTATAGTGATACCAGTATTTTTAGTGAAGACAGTGACTTTCAAAGATAGTTCTTGAACTAACTTTTTTTTTAATCTTTGAGTTTAGGTAAGTACTGAAGCGTTACTTTTAATGCCAAGATATTAAAAAAAAGTTTAACCCTCCTTATTATTTATTGGTTAAATTTAATTCGTTCAATGTTAAAGTGTCAGATGCATAAAGTTTATTTTTATTTTTTGTAGATAATATAACTTCAAAATTTAATCTATGAAGTGCGTATACATATTTTGTTTGCTGTGACCTTATTTATATTATAGAAACTTATTTTGCAAAGTACGCCTATGGAATGTGACGTTATATCCCCACTTTTACTGTACTCATCAATCCTTTATAGTATAGAAACAAGTTATTATATCTGCCGTTGCTAGGAAATAAAACTAAAAGCTTAACTTTTCTTGTAAATATCTCGGAAGATCGAATTTTCACAGATATGAGACCTGCATTTTTTGCCGATTTAGATAGGAATTAGTCTACCCTGAAAGTTTCATTGAATTCTGACGAGTGGATTTCGAGATCCTCTGGACACACAAATACACATACATACAAACCTTGCTCGTTTAATAGTATTTGATTAGTGAGATTCTGAACGAAGAAAGAACTGACTCTATTGACTCATAGGTTTGAAAAAATATAAAATAAACAATTTCAGCACAGCACTCATACAAATTTAGTCTGTTAACAGATTTGCAGATTATACTTTTTCTAATCTCAGTTGATTATGTTTACCTTAGCTCAATATATGTATAGGGTTAGTTCAGAACAGTACGTGGTATAATAACGAATAAAGGATGAACACGGAAAGTTAAATAAATATTATTCCTTATATAAAGTAAACCGTAGACCAGATTGAGTGGAACCAGACCAGAATGAGTGGAACCGTTCGCCGCGTGGAAACCAATCAGTAATTGCGCTGACCGCCTGTTGCATAAATTACCGTAAAACAACCTTACATTATTTTTATTGCTATTCAGTCGTCTGGAGTTATTGATGACATGCAGAACAGTATCGTACCGTGTATAATATTTGTTACATACACTACCTGTTGAAATAAGCAAACTGTAAAGTAAATGAAAATATCTCCGCCGATGGTCGGCAAAGCGGCAAATCCATTAATGTTTTTATTGTTTTTTTCTGCTCATTTAATTGAGTAAGTGAAAACTATAACGATGTTGCCGGTAAACAATTAATTTTCACAACTAACATTTTTCCACTCCCTACTTTCTTTTACTGGAAAATAAACACTCTTTCAGCACTGTCCCTGTGCTTATGGAGCTTGCCATATAATAATGCGTTTCATTCGGTCATAATTACATAAATCATATAAAATCTCTAAACGTATTTTTTTTTCTAAAAATAATTATCAATCTTTTCCACCACATCAAATGGTTAACGTTCTCGTTTATCACTAACGCTACGTGTTCCCAGTCTGACAAGCCTACTCAACTCTCATTGCATGCGTAGGACGGTTAAATTGTGTGGAAATCTTCCACTAAATTCATTTCAAACCCTGAAATCCAACAACCGTTTAAGGGTAAACATTAGTTTGCATATGAATTAAATCGAAGTGTTCAAATTATGTTTATAAAGAAAATTTTTATTTACTTGGTGAGACCATTTGGGTTTGGGAAAGGAAGGTAGATCAAGAATATGTCACTAAAATAATATGAGAAATATAACTCAACATATGTAGCATGTCAATTTACATCTAAGATATTTAAATTAAACCAAAAAGTTTATTGTATGATAAATCGTTATAGTGAAAATCTCAGTGAATTTTACAGGAAAAATTTTCTTTATTTTGAAAAAATTATGTAGAAATAAATATTTTATTGTATTGGTAGCCGAAAAAGGAAAATCAATTATTTGTTGTACTCACTTTGCGCACTTCCAAGCAATGCGTCTTCAATAAAACATATTTTTATTAAACCACAAAATATAATACCTATTGTTAGAATAAATATTTTAATAAACTGCAGTTTCAAATTTATATCTTTTGCTGCTTAAATCCTTCGAAAGGACATTCTTTTTAATAGCATATGCCTCAATTTGATCATCTTTGACAATATTATAATCTGAAAATTTAAAGTAGTAACTGCAGCAGGACTCCGTGCAACTGTAGAATTCTATTATCGCTTTCTACAATAGAAAATATCTGGTCACCGAGCTTCGCTCTTAATATTCAAATCTACATTTTTAAGCAGCCCAATGAGTATATAATTTAAGTATATTTATAACATGACAAATTATTAATTAATTCGCGAAAATCACGGAGTGGGCGACATCTACTTGAACTACTGATAAGGAGATAAATAAAAACTTGATTGGCGATTGGCCTGAAAGTAGGCGGGAAAATTAAAAAAGCTGTCAGTGTTAATTTTCAATTGGCTGCAGCTGTTGTTGACGTTTATCAACTGCTTGTCACAGAGGTTAGTTAAATGCATTTCACCCTTTTAGGGCAACATCTACTGACGCTTGATCTTCGCGAATTGTCACGGTGGACAGGCCCCGTTTCCGGGACGGGCAACAGCAGCGTGTAGGGCACACGTCCCGTCAACAGAAGATCGCTCAGCTCACTGTATTTATCACTATATAAGAAAAACTCTATGTTCAATTGATTTTATTATTTATTGATCTGCAGTGAAGGAAAATTATAGGTCTGATATTCATACTTGGATAAAAACCTCCACAAAAACCTGTGACCAGACTCTCGACGTGTGGCAGATATTGATATCATATTTTTTCAAAAATTTTCAGTTACAAAAATAGTTCATTCGTACATTACATATATCTCCTTAAAGTTTCTTGTAAAATAAAAAATTGAAACGATGTTAATATTACACGTGTACAAGCATTGATTCTTTTTCTCTCTCTCTCTCTCTCTCTCTCTATGATAATGAAAACTAAAATATTAAAACTGTCCGCACAATAAAATAGTAGCCCTAAGGGATAGTCTCACACTATCGTGGAAGAGAAGAACCTTTACCCGATATGCATAAAGCATTTCCACCCGCCAAAAAAAAAAAGATTAGCTTTAGATTAGGTTAGATCTTTGTAATTAATAAAGAAAAGTACGATACGTGTGATATTTTGACAGTTGTTACATTCTGACACGTATCACATTTTAACAGTAAAATGTACTATAAACAGTTGTCACGTTTTTACAGGTGTCACATTTTGACAAGTGTCCATTTTAACAGTGTTACTCAACGTTCCTATAAATATTTACCTAAACCCATGATTTTAAATTTTAAATGTCTCTTTAAAGTTTCTTGTAAAATAAAAAATTGAAATCTATGTTAATAGTACACGTGTACAAGCATTCATTCTTTTTCTCTCCCTCTCTATGATAATGAAAGCTTAAATATTAAAATTGTCCGCATAATAAAATAGTAGCCGTAAGGGGTAGTCTCACACTATTGGGGAAGGGAAGAACCTTTACCCGACGTGCATAAAGCATTTCCACCTGCCAAAAAAAAAAGATTAACTTTAGGTTAGGTTAGATCTTTGTAATAAATAAAGAAAAGTACGATACGTGTGACATTTTGACATTTGTTACATTTTGACAGGTGTCATATTTTGTCATTTGTTCATTTTGAGATTTGTTCATTTTGACAGATGTTACATTCTGACACGTATCACATTTTAACAGTTGTCACGTTTTTACAGGTGTCACATTTTGACAAGTGTCCATTTTAACAGTGTTACTCAACGTTCCTATAAATATTTACCTAAACCCATGATTTCTGAAATTGAATTGGCAACGTTGTATTTTCAACTTTGAATTTATGTCATTTGACAAGCAAATTATTTATGTCCGTCAAATGAACCTTTCCTTTTTTATATAAAGCGGCAAATTTAAAATTGAATTCTTTCAGATTAAAACGCCAGAAATTAAATAAAGTCAAACCTTTTTACTACTATACTATACAGAAGAAAGGAGTGCAGTATTTAATTTGCAGAACGTAGTACAGGTTCAAGAGGTAGAAATTTTATTTTTACCTCATCCTTCAATGCATATTTGTAGTTAAAATTTAAATTTTAATACATCTGATCGGCCTAATATAGTTTTTGTCTAGATAAACCTGTTCTTTTGACAGATAAGTCAGACTTCATTTATTCATAGCCGTATCGTATGTATTTTAATTGATTCAGAATTTTGTATTAATATAAATTTCAAAATGGCTTCATTCTAAAAATATTATCTGTCCTCCTAAATCCTTGAAGGCAGAATTATTAGTAATAGCAAGGCAACATAAAAACAAATTCAAAAAATATATTATAGATGAGATGGCCAGAGAAAAAGGAATTAAAATTCTCAGATTGTCTCCGAACCACGCAGAGTTAAATTCCATTGAACTGATCTGGTCACAATTATTAAAAGGTTATGTTTCTCAACACAATAAAACATTTAAATTTCCTGATGTGCGAAATTTGTTTTTGAAGGCAGTTTCAGATGTAAATATTGGGGAAAGTGCATTGGTCATGTTAAAAATGTGTAAAATTCATTTAGGAAAGTGGATATATCAATGGATAATTTAATAGAACCGATAATAATAAACCTCAGAAAAGACAATTATGGTGATACCAGTAGTTTTAGTGAAGACAGTGACTTTTAAAGATAGTTCTTGAACTAACTTTTTTTTTAATCTTTGAGTTTAGGTAAGTACTGAAGCGTTACTTTTAATGCCAAGAGATTAAAAACAGTTTAATCCCAACAAATTATTAATTTAAACAAAACAATTTCTAACAGGCAATTTTCCAATGAATTTAGGACGAGGGAACAAATTTCGAAAATAGGCCCGGTGGAAACCCCGCCGCTGATTATAGCGAAGGGGCTAGTCCTGTTTTAGCAGTCATACATCAAATTTTGAATCACCATCGAGCACTCGAACAAAAATGGCACGCCAAGAAAATCAAACTTCATCAAAGATTGGCTTTGAGATTATTTCAGGAAGACGTTAAACAGGTGAGGAATGTTTTTTTTTCACACAGGAAATTTGTTTAAGGTACCAACAATGTTTATGGGGACTGCACCTAGGATCAAATAAATTGTATCAACAAATGTTTTTGTTTCTCGGTTTTTTAATTTTCAAAGCAAGTTCATTGTAATAGAAAGTCATTGTTTATAAAATTTGTTCCAGAATGAATGAATTTAAATTTATTATTTTAAAATATTTTCCTTATTTGTCTCAAATCGCTTACTTTAAACTTCGGCCCACGCGATCTTGAATTAAGAGACGGATTTATGCAATAACAGGTAAGCGTGTTTGAGACTCGTTGGTTAAATTTAATTCGTTCAATGTTAAAGTGTCAGATGCATAAAGTTTATTTTTATTTTTTGTAAATAATATAACTTCAAAATTTAATCTACGAAGTGGGTATATATATTTTATATGCTGTGACCTTATTTATATTATAGAAACTTATTTTGCAAAGTACGCCTATGGAATGTGACCCACTTTTACTGTACTCATCTATCCTTTATAGTATATATTACTATAGAAACAAGTTATTATATCTGCCGTTGCTAGGAAATAAAACTAAAAGCTTAACTTTTCTTGTAAATATCTCGGAAGATCGAATTTTCACAGGCATGAGACCTACATTTTTTGCCGATTTAGATAGGAATTAGTCTACCCTGAAAGTTTCATTGAATTCTGACGAGTGGATTTCGAGATCCTCTGGACACACACACATACAAACCTTGCTCGTTTAGTAGTATTTGATCTATCAGAGTAATCGAGATGTCGACTTTTTGGTACTCCGTGCTACTATAGATTTCACTTCGGTAATATAGGGAAATTTTCGTTATTTGATTTATAGTTGGTAATACCTGAACTGAAGTGTCAAAGTTTCCGTTATTTATGTTTCAAATATAGAAAAGAAAAATGTTGCCAGCCAATATATTTCAACATATAGCAGCCTGGAAGATGAAGAATTGGGAACAAAGAAATGCTAATTTGGAGCGGAGACAAATGAGGGATGAGAGTGATCCATTTTCTATCGAAGAAACACATTTGACTGATTTATTTCGATTGACGAAAGATATGGCAAGATATAATAAATTCCAACAACAAAAAGAAATTTAGTATAAAATAAAAAAAAATTAATTTCCTGTCAAGTCAAAATATATCGTTGTCTTTTTCTATGTTGACATAGTCGACACTATCTTTGTTTAATCTACGCGTCCTCAGCGATCGTCAGTAAACGACAATATGGCTGTCGTAGTGTAGAATTCTATAAATGACTAAAGTGCCAAACTGTAGTTTCAGGTCGATTAATGGAATTCTACAGTTGCACGGAATTTTGCTGCTGGTTCTCCCAGAACTATCTTTATAATTTGCTTATAAATGAGAAGCTTGTTATGCGTTAACAACCCTGAATATCATCCTAGGCGCCAGTACATTTTTTTATACCTAATAGTTCTCATTGGCGGATCTGAGGGGGGGGGGGGGGGGGGGGGGGGGGGGCATGGCCCCCCCTAGAGTTCTGAATAGTTGATATTGGTTCAACAACTAGAGTCTGGATATGCAAGTAAACCTTTTGATTGATTTTCAACAAGAAGAAAACATACGTTATACAAATAGTCCAGTAAATTAACGCCACAAAATCCCCAAACTGGGCATCAAGTCTGTCCGTCAAATTTTTTTTTAATTTGTGGTTCCGGAAAATCCTTTTTTCGACGATATCTGCCGAAATATGACCCTTAGGCATTTTTGTTTAGACAAAAAATGAAGAGCAGCTCATTGCCTACAAAAGTTATCCCTATGATTTTTTTGCAAAAACGGAGTTTCGAATATTCGCACATTTTGACAATCTGAAAATTCTCAAAATTATTGTGGTGAAAACGGAAAATTTGAGTATCCTCCCAAAACTTGAATATCCTCCCGTTTTTGTCTGAAGACAAAAGATAAGGCAATAATAACCAACTTTTTTTCACTTTTTGCACTTGATTAATCAATTTATTGTAAAAAAATCCAATTTGAGAAAGTTTGAAGGCAGAGTTTTTTCTCGTGCACTTAATAAAATACTTGATATATATAGATGAAAAGGTCAGAATGGATATTTCAATACTTTTTAAATGCAAATTAAATGTTATAGTTAACTATTATCCTATTTTGTTCAATTTAATGCTCCTTGATTTCATTCATGGAAAATGGCCCAATATTAACTTTAGATTGAAAATGGCCCATAAATCTAAAATTAATAGGAAATTGATTAATGCTAAATTGAGCATTTTCGAAGACTCCGGCGGAAATAAAAAAAAACGCCCTAAAAAAACATGTTGTTTTTGAAAATGCACAAAAATTTTTTATTGAATCTTTCTGAATATATTTAACTTCTTACAAAGCCCCATTATCCAAAAGGATTCGGTGAAATTAGTCTTGATAAAAAAAATATGAATAAATTTTTTTTTTCAATAATCCAGAGAAATAGATAAAAGAAAAAAGTAACATGATATTATAGCTACACGTTCCTTCTTTCATCTGAACTTTGAATCATGAAAAAATATTCATTTTTACGTGATTTATTGAAAAATTTGTAATCCACTTGGGAGTGTCATTCCTTTAGAGCGTGCCCTCTAAATGCAGGGCAGGAGCTAAAAATGGGGGTGCGTTTTGGAGCCGGTTATGTCGAAAAGTATCATATTTTTGACAAAAATGATGAGGATCATTTTTGTAGGTAATGAACTGATCTTCATTTTCGTCCAAACAAAAATTCTCTGTCATATTTTCGGCAATATCGGCGACAATAGGTGAAAAAAAACAGATTTTTGAGACCAATGGGCCATTTTCCCGCCCTTCCACAAATTTCAGACAGGTGAGATTCTCGGGGGTGAGTGTACCCATGAATACCCGCAAATAAAAAAAAAATGGTGCCGGACAGACCTGATGCCCGGGTTGGCTCCTTCGTTTATTGGACTAAAACAAAATTTTTTGTTGTATTGAAATTTTTCCCAAAGACTCAAACGTCTCAAATTTTTATTACTTAATCACTTTGAATACGAATTTCCATTAATTGATGCCCCCCCCCCTGAAAAACTCCCTAGATCCGCCACTGATAGTTCTTCTTTTTCTTCTTCACCTGTACTTTCCATCGAAGCTTCAGTCAATCTGATTTAATTTTTCATTTTTTATCCATTTTTAAAATTTATTCATGGCATTTTGTAGTCTATTGGATGTTTCTGCTTTATCTTTATCCACTAGTAATATGGCAGCATCGTTGGAAAATTAGCTATAGAGTAATTTTCTCGTTCTGGTAGGTCCCATGTATATAGAAGAAATAGGACCGGACCCAAAACAGTATTGTCACGCTAAACAAAAGAACACTCCGTACATCGAGTTTGCATTTTTGTGTTTAATATAAGTGAAGTAAATTATATAAACAAACCAGCGATTCGAATAAACAATAATAGTATTTTTAATAACATAACATTGAGCTGGTCACGTCAGACCCAATTCGCGAGATATAAATATCCGCCGAGTTAGCAATAGAGGACGCTGGTCTCGGAGTCATAGACTCTTGTCCTAGAGTCTTAGTAGACTCTTGTCTTGGAGTCGTAACTCTCTTGTCTAGGGGTCATTGTGTGTACGAGATCGTACAGCCCTATCTCCAAGCCAGCGTGACGTGCCCAACGAAGAGATATGTGTAACTTATGGTAAGGCCCTTTATATTTTATAAGTATATATTTTGATAGTTGTTAATAAACTTGTTTACTGTTTAACCTGGTTTAATTTCATAAAGAAAGGTAGCAAATAATTATAAGTTAATAATTCTCACAACCATTAGGGTCGTGACAGTATCCTGTGAGACATCAGCTTTTATCTCTTTAAGATCGGAATAGAGATCTTTCTGTTTGATCCTAAAATATCTACTAGTTAGGTACGATTTAATAATGTCTGTATATGATTTAGGAAGGACAGAATTTAATTTATGAAATAGTCCTTCATACCAGACCTTATCATCAAAAGCTTGAGCAACCATATTGAACGTTTTAGTTTATTTGAGAGAACGAGCCAATAATACATTCCCAATAGAGAACAGTTTTCTTTTTTAACAAAACCAACTAGTCGGGAATCTGAGGTGCTGAATTCGATCACCTCTATACAACTCGCGAACAACCACCTAAAAAACATGAAATCCTATGTAAAATGATCTGCCGGATTCGAATTTTTTGTTCGCCCTTTGATCCGGAATTGCGAAATGTGTCAAAATATGACATTTTTGAAAAAACTGAAAATTTTCCTTAAAATAATATTTATTGCAAACTAGTGCGTTACTTTGTTAAATAATGTCCGATCGTTATGAATTTTGGATATGATATTTTTTAGTACTTTTCTGACCTAGTTTCATAACAATAAAAAATATGGGACGTCTCATAAAAGCATTTTTTTTTGCTAGAATACACAAAATATCGTCATTTTGCAGAGTAAAATGGTGAGTCGAGAAAACTTCTTTATTTTTAGAGATAGTTAACTAGTATAAGCGAGAAAAATTTTGCCAATAGAGCAAGGAAACTTTTTTATTTGAACTTTTTTTTCATACGACGTTTAGTTTGGGTTGTGTACTTTTTTAAAACCGAAGGAATTTGAATCGGCGCGTCGCATCTCTTGGAATTGCCACTGCTAGGAGGCTGTGGAGCGAATAAAGCGATCAGTGTGTCAGAGAGAGTAAACACCACAGCCTTCTTCAAACGTGCAACAAAGATGACGCGCATTATCATACTATTATGACACTATGGGGATTAAAACACAATATTTTTATTACCTAATTAAAATATTTATTTTTCAATGCATTGTCCCTCACACTGGCAACTTATATTGCATCTTACATTTGCTTTCAGGCATTTGCACTTGTTACCACAGATAAATAATTTACATTTGCACAATGGAGTAATTTTTAAAAATGTAGGTTTTACCTCTTTGGACATTAATTTTGGCACTATACAATTATTGTCTTTGCGTTCGTAACCAAACTTTAGAATTTCAGGCAGATCTGGCTTTAACATATATGCCGTTTTGAAAATTGCGCATTGTAAAAATGCCCTTCTCACATGAAAAATAAAAGAATCCTCAGTCGGCGGCAAATCCCTAAAAAAAAAGGTCATTATTAAAACCTTATTTACCACTATAATAGTATGATATATGATATATTTTAAGAGGTAATAGGTACACAGAGTTCTATAGTGAGAAAGAATCGTTAAAAAATCATATCTTAGGAGCATTATAAACAAATGTTAAGCTTATTTAGGCTTAAGACGTTTAGTTTGGGTTGTTTACTTTTTAAACCAGAAAAAAATTGAATCAGTGCGTCTCATCTCCTGGATCCGACTTTTTGGTATATGGACTTTTCATTATTATAATTTTGTAGTTCACCCGCTTATTCAAATACTATTAAACGAGCAAGGTTTGTATGTGTGTGTGTATGTGTGTCCAGAGGATCTCGAAATCCACTCGTCAGAATTCAATGAAACTTTCAGGGTAGACTAATTCCTATCTAAATCGACAGAAAATATAGGTCTCATGTCTGTGAAAATTCGATCTTCCGAGATATTTACAAGAAAAGTTAAGCTTTTAGTTTTATTTCCTAGCAACGGCAACTTGTTTCTATAGTAATATACTATAAAGGAGAGAGGATATAACGTCACATTCCAGAGGCGTACTTTGCAAAATAAGTTTCTATAATATAAATAAGGTCACAGCATATAAAATATATATACCCACTTCGTAGATTAAATTTTGAAGTTATATTATTTACAAAAAATAAAAATAAACCTTATGCATCTGACACTTTAACATTGAACGAATTAAATTTAACCAATAAATAACAAGGAGGATTGATTATATGTTGGGATTAAACTGTTTTTAATCTCTTGGCATTAAAAGTAACGCTTCAGTACTTACCTAAACTCAAAGATTAAAAAAAAAGTTAGTTCAAGAACTATCTATAAAAGTCACTGTCTTCACTAAAACTACTGGTATTATTATAATTGTCTTTTCTGAGGTTTATTATTATAGGTTCTATTAAATTATCCATTGATAGTGGATATACTTTCCTAAATGAACTTTCCACCTTTTTAACATGATCAATGCATTTTTCCCAATGTTCTCTATTTACATCTGAAAATGCCTTCAAAAACAAATTTCGCACATCAGGAAATTTAAATGTTTTATTGGTTTGAGAAACATAATCTTTTAATAATTGTGACCAGATCAGTTCAATGGGATTTAACTCTGCGGGGTACGGAGGCAATCTGAGAATTTTAATTAGTTTTTCTCTGGCCATCTCATCTATAATATATTTTTTGAATTTTGAATTTGAATTACTGATAATATTTTTAGAATGAAGCCATTTTGAAATATATATTTTATTACAAAATTCCGAATCAATTAAAATACATACGATACGGCTATGAATAAATAAAGTCTGACTTATCTGTCAAAATAACAGGTTTATTACAGTAAAAACCATGGAAACAAGATTAAATCTAGACAAAAACTATATTAGGCCGATCAGATGTATTAAAATTTAAATTTTAACTACAAATAAGCATTGAAGGATGAGGTAAAAATAAAATTTTTACCTCTTGAACCTGTACTACGTTCTGCAAATTAAATACTGCACTCCTTTCTTCTGTATAGTATAGTACTAAAAAGGTTTGACTTTATTTAATTTCTGGCGTTTAAATCTGAAAGAATTCAATTTTAAATTTGCCGCTTTTTATCCATAATGACCTACAAATTTTGACAACTACTGACACGCACATCTCTAGTTAATTGTTAAGAAAATGGGACCGGCTGGGATTTTCATGAAATTTTCGCAGATGCTATAAAACATGATAAAATCAATATACCTACTTAGCAATAGAAATTTTTGCGCGGAAAAATATTTTTCACATTTTTTTATTCTGCAAATGCCCAAGTAGCAATTTATAACCAGAATAAACCTGAAAAGTATAAAAAAGAAAAGGTTCATTTGACTGACATAAATAATTTGCTTGTCAAATGACAGCCATCTCATAAATTCTAAGTTGAAAATACAACGTTGCCAATTCAATTTCAGAAATCATGGGTTTAGGTAAATATTTATAGGAACGTTGAGTAACACTGTTAAAATGGACACTTGTCAAAACGTGACAACTTTTAAAATGTGATACGTGTCAGAATGTTACAACTGTCAAAATATGACACCTGTCAGAATGTAACAAATGTCAAAATGTCACACGTATCGTACTTTTTTTTATTTATTACACAGATCTAACCTAACCTAAAGCTAATCTTTTTTTTTTTTGGCGGGTGGAAATTCTTTATGCACATCGGGTAAAGGTTCTTCCCTTCCCCGATAGTGTGAGACTACCCCTTACGGTTACTCACTAAAACCACCCCACTGAAACCACTATGCCCTACACGCTGCTGTTGCCCGTCCCGGAAACGGGGCCTGTCCGCCGTGACTATTCGCGAAGATCAAGCGTCAGTAGATGTTGCCCCAAAAGGGTAAAATCTCCAGAAACTAGGCAACTTTTAATGCATTTAACTAACCTCTGGGACAAGCAGTTGATAAACGTCAACAACACCTGCAGCAAATTGAAAATTAACACTGACAGCTTTTTTAATTTTCTCGCCTACTTTCTATTTATCTACCTTTCTGTAGTTCAAGTAGATGTCGCCCACTCCGTGATTTTCACGAATTAATTAATAATTTGTCAGGTTATAAATATACTTAAATTATATACTCATTGGACTGCTTAAAAATGTAGATTTGAATATTAAAAGCGAAGCTCGGTGACCAGATATTGTGTGTTATTGTGACTTCCTGTCAAAGACATCAATTATTTTTTTTATTATGAGTTCAAATATTGATTTCAACAAGTGTGTTTTATGTCAATCAAGTAGCGAGGAAACAGTGTCACGAAAGAAGCCGTACAGTAGTGAGAAGGATATATTTATTCCCTAGCTATTAGATACTATGATGACTGTTTTTATCATTAAATCCTGTTTATCACGCTAAATGTAGACGAGCTTATACCATAAAAGCCTACACAAAAAGACCTGAAGCAAAAGAAGGTGCTTCAAAATGTACAAGTAAGCGAATTAAATCTTATTCAAATATGCAATAAAAATCGCGACAATAGGGGTTTGAGAAAACTGAAGCAAACATTGACTTTTAATAAGCAAAATGAAATATGGAACATGGCAAAAACAATAGACGACCATCAACTTCAAAGAGTCCTAAAAATAGTGTTGTCTCAACAACCAGATGAGATGAATATTTTATCTTTTGGAACCAAAAGTATTACATGTGATTCATACAAAATATCTGACGGGTTACTATCATAATGTAGACTATTCTTTAAGCATTTGTATGGCAGAAAATACTTTAGAGGAAATATGGACGAATTCAGAGCTCATATGTTTCCAACTGTCAAAACAGATATAAGGTAAAGATTAAGTCTAAATAAGCTTAAATTTTTTTTTACAAACTGTCCTTAGTAATAATGCTCCTAAGATATTGTATTTTTTAACGATTCTTGCTCACTATAGAACTCTGTGTATCTAAAATATATCATTTAAGTTTATACTATTATACTGGTAAATAAGGTTTTAATAATGACCTTTTTCGTCGACCTCTACAAAAAAATGACATTTTACTTACTAATTTCCGAATGAAAAGTCAACTATTTTTGAAGGCATAGTACATTGTTTACCTAGTAGTAGAAGCGATACATTCCTGGACGATAATGCATGCATTGGAGTCTGGGAATGTTCTTTTACTAAGAGGTACACATAATCTTTTCTGAAATCGCAATCAACATTATCATAAATTAAGGAATTTTTATAAATTCAACGGCAACTATAAATATTAAAGCAATCTAAATAGTAAAGACTAGAAAACGAGTAAGGAATTTAATTTATCAGATTCGACATCCTAAGACCGGTTTCTGCCTTTCGGCTTCGTCAGTTAGGCTTTTCGAATCCAATAAATAAAATTCCAAACTCGTACAAGTCAATAGCTATATCCGCTATAAGATAAAATTTTTAGATGTGCTACCATCTATGATTAGAAGAGAGTATTGACAATTACTAAAAGCAAAAAATTCCCGGTGTATTGGGGTTGCATACACAATTTGCATTGTGTGTTGCAAAGCTTTTATTTGACTGATTCTAGTCAAAATGTCACTCTCTTCTTTCGTATCCCTTTCACAGATTAATACAAAGTTAGAAAACGAGTAAGGAATTTAATTTATCAGATTCGACATCCTAAGACCGGTTTCTGCCTTTCGGCTTCGTCAGTTAGGCTTTTCGAATCCAATAAATAAAATTCCAAATTCCAATACACCGGGAATTTTTTGCTTTTAGTAATTGTCAATACTCTCTTCTAATCATAGATGGCAGCACATCTAAAAATTTTATCTTATAGCGGATATAGCTATTGACTTGTACGAGTTTGGAATTTTATTGGCAGTGGATGAAAAATGGTCGGTTTTTCTTTCGGAAATTAGTACGTTTTTGTAGAGGTCGACGAAAAAATGTAATATGCGCCTCGGCGAAAAACTGTCTATTGTCTCGCCTGCTTGCTAGCCTCGGCTATCAATTTGCAGACTCGACTATAATAGACAGTTTTTCGTCCTTTGCACATAAATAACTATTTTTTTTAGGGATTTGCCGCCGACTAAAGATTCTTTTATTTTTCATGTGAGAAGGGCATTTTTACAATGCGCAATTTTCAAAACAGCATATATCTTAAAGCCAGATCTGAAATTTCCACTAGGGGGCGTAACTGCAATCTTGAATCTAAGAAAGTGATGTTTCTGTGAATTCCGCTATATTAACCTAACAATAAAATACCTGATGTTTAAAGTAGAGGATAATCTGAATTTTTTTTGTTCGACAATTTTTGCTGTATCTCTAAAAATAAAGTGGTGGGGGGTATTCAAAGGTTTCAGTAAAAATACCCTGTATATTCAAAACGGCTGAGTCGATTTTAACAAACTTGGGCTAGTTGAAAAGAACCATTCTCGGACTACAAATCTTATAATATTTGAAGTTTTGTTAGTTTCCCATGTCGCCGCTAGAGGGCTTTTTTCGACATTTCGAAATGGGTAATTTTCTCAAAATAATTATGATTTCTTCTTCATGAAAAAGTAGCTAAATGTTGCCTAAACAAGCTCGTGAAAACTCCATCTCGATATCTTGTTCCTAACCTAAAATTTAGACCAAAGATAATTTTATACGGAAATCCGTTAAATTTTTATTTTTTAAACTAATTAATTCCTTTTATTATGTAAGTTGTGGTCCTAAAAAGGACCGATTTAAAAAATATAGGTTTTTAATGCCCCAGTAAATGCTCTAAATGCTGACCATCATGCTCTATGCATTGCTGCCTCTCATGGGTAGACAAAACTGAAGCTTCAATTTTGGCTCTCCGTATGTTACGTAACGCATTACGAATCCATTTTTTCACATCTCTCTGGTCGTAGGTTGAGTCTGAAAATCAAGACAAGTTAAGTCTGGTGATCGCGCAGGCCATGGAAACAGACTGCCTCTTCCAATCCGCGCTGTTGTAATACTGCAATAATATGCTCTCGCACAATAATAGCATAATGTGCTGGGCAACCATCAACCATCCAACTGCATAAACAAGTTTTGACATATTTCCAGTGGCACATCTTCCAACAACAACGGTAATTTAATGGCCCAAAAATCAAGAAAGATATTTCCGCTTAGGGATTGCTCGAAAAAATATGGCCCAATAATTCTGCCTCCCAGTATGCCACACCACAAATTTAAACTCCAACGTCCTTGGTGCTGAACTTCACGCAACCAGTGCGGATTTTCTGCAGACCAATAATGCATATTGTGCAGATCTTAAAGATGACTTCATCGGTCCACAGAATTTGAAATAAAAATTCTCCTTTATTGTGCGAGAGCATATTAATGCAGTATTACAACAGCTGTGGATTGGAAGAGGAAGTCTGTTTCCATCGCCTGCGCGATCACCAGACTTAACTTGTCTTGATTTTCAGACTCAACCTACGACCAGAGAGATATGGAAAACCGGATTCGTAATGCATTACGTAACATACCGAGAGCCGAAATTGAACCTGCAGTTTTGTCTACCCAGAGGCTTCAGCAATGCATAGAGAGAGATGGTCAGCATTTAGAGCATTTACGGGGGCATTAAAAACCTTTCTTTTTTAAATTGGTCCTTTTTAGGGCCACAACTTACATAATAAAAGGAATTAATTAGTTTAAAAAATAAAAATTTAAGGGTTTTCCGTATAAAATTTTCTTTGGCCTAAATTTTAGGTTAGGAACCAGATATCGAGATGGGGTTTTCGCGAGCTTGTTTAGGCAACATTTAGCTACTTTTTCATGAGAAAGAAATCATACCAACACATTTAATTCTTTTGAGAAAATTAACCATTTCTCTCTAGCGGCGAGATGTGAAACTAACAAAACTTCAACTATTATAACATTTGTAGCCCAAGAATAGCCCTTTTCAACTAGCCGAAGTTTGTTAAAATCGGCTCAGCCCTTTCGAATATACAGGGTGTTTTTTACTGAAACCTTTGAATACCCCCACCACTTTATTTTTAGAGATACAGCAAAAATTGTCAAACAAAAAAGATTCAGAATAGCCTCTACTTTAAAGATCAGGTATTTTTTTGTTAGATTAATACAGCGGAATTCACAGAAACATCACTTTCTTATATTCAAGATTGCAGTTACGCCCCCTAGCGGCCATTTTAGAAACTTGAAAATATTTTCCAGGTTTTTCTCTTGGCCGTTTTAGTAATAACTTTTTTTTCCGCAAGCCTCTACGATGGATAGTTTCCCAGATACAGTACCTCGCATTCTTATTTGGCCACCCTGTACAGTGCCAAAATTAATAAACAAAACCTACATTTTTAAAAATTACTCCATTCCAAATGTAAATTATTTAACTGTGGTAACAAGAGATGCGACGCCCCGATTCAATTTACATCGGTTTTAAAAGAGTACACAACCCAAACTAAACGTCGCGTCGTATGAAAAAAAAGTTAAAGTAAAAAAGTTTCCTTGTTTAGAGCATCTTTAAAACGCTTCCTAGAGTGCCTCAGATTCCCAACTATACCAAAAAACATGGTGAATAACTGAAATATTAACAGCGTTTTTCATAATTGTACCCGTAGACCAATATTCTACGATCACCCCAACTGGCTGAACCTAGAAATATGACGATTATCAGAATCATCGGTTTCTGATAATGCTGACCTAGTTAGCGAAACTTATGTCAAGCATGTATTTTTTATTTTTTGGTGTAATGGTTTTACTAGTTTTCAAGTACCTATTTCAAAACGCCAATGGTTCCAATTACAATAGAAAATTTTATTATTTTTCAAAATTGTACATGTGGACTAAGATAGAGGGCCTTAAATTTTATATAGAGCACCTAAAATATTCTACGCCCTGGAGCTAGAAACTTGTAATTTGGAAAATGTAATGTACAAAAGATAAGAATAAACAAGTAAGTATTTTAGAGTTTTTCTAAATTTTAATAATGGGCCAAGATACAGTGTGTTAAAGGTTATATTGAGCACATACAATATATTTGTTTAGGGACTTTTTTGCGCGGAACACCAACAAATCTTTTATAAAAAAAAAATGTCTACCGAGATCTTTTATATTTTTCACGTCTTGAGTTTACGACAAATTCAACAAATCATGTAAATCAATATTGATATCAAATTTAATTAAAACTAGATTTATGCAATTTACCAGCATTATTTTTTTAACGATTGTGGACAATTATTACATGAAATTTTTAATCAAAATACACGACGGGATTTGTTATGTATATATTTCGTGGTAAATCTCTAAATTAAGAATTATTCTAAAAGAAACCTTTAAAATGAGAACAGCAGAAAAATATTTGAAAAAGACTTTGTATTTTTATGCGGATTCTTTATAGAAATGAGTTATGCCCATTTATGGATATAAGGTTTTTTCTACTCTTATTTTTATATTTTAAAATCTAGAACATTCAAAGTTGTTTTTCGTTCTAAATTCAAAATCACTTTCGCACAGGAAGAAAGTCCTAATAAATATATATCAAACGTTCGCTTGAGAAACATAAAATTCCCTGAAAAGGAACCAGGTCGGGAATTTGTAATATTACTTTCGCTGCCCTTTAAAGTATCTTTTCAATAGTTTTTAATAAAAGTAGGTGCAGTATTAAGAATAAAATTTTAAATAAAACAGAAAATGTAGTTATTAAAAAATTAACTAATACTAAGAAACACTAAATATTATCACTAACCTTATAATCAGATTAGCATTAAACTTAAACTTAAAAATAGAAACGAATCATTTGTGTAGCACAATGTAAGAGTGCTATAACGATTAGTAAATAAGTGAGTAAGTGAGTGAGTGACTAAGTGTGAGAAAGTAAGTAAGTAAAAGAGTAAGTAAAATCTAAAACCTATCATAGAAGAAAATATCTGGTCACCGAGCTTCGCTCTTAATATTCAAATCTACATTTTTAAGCAGCCCAATGAGTATATAATTTAAGTATATTTATAACATGACAAATTATTAATTAATTCGCGAAAATCACGGAGTGGGCGACATCTACTTGAACTACTGATAGGGAGATAAATAAAAAGTTGATTGGCGATTGGCTTGAAAGTAGGCGGGAAAATTAAAAAAGCTGTCAGTGTTAATTTTCAATTGGCTGCAGCTGTTGTTGACGTTTATCAACTGCTTGTCACAGAGGTTAGTTAAATGCATTAAAGTTGCCTAGTTTCTGGGGATTTCACCCTTTTAGGGCAACTTCTACTGACGCTTGATCTTCGCGAATTGTCACGGTGGACAGGCCCCGTTTCCGGGACGTGCAACAGCAGCGTGTAGGGCACACGTCCCGTCAACAGAAGATCGCTCAGCTCACTCTATTTATCACTATATAAGAAAAACTCTATGTTCAATTGATTTTATTATTTTTTGATCTGCAGTGAAGGAAAATTATAGGTCTGATATTCATACTTGGGTAAAAACCTCCACAAAAACCGGTGACCAGACTCTCGAGGTGTGGCAGATATTGATATCATATTTTTTCAAAAATTCTTTCTCTCTCTCTCTCTCTGATCATGAAAACTTAAATATTAAAACTGTCCGCATAATAAAATAGTAGCCGTAAGGGGTAGTCTCACACTATCGGGGAAGGGAAGACAGGTGTCCATTTTAACAGTGTTACTCAACGTTCCTATAAATATTTACCTAAACCCATGATTTCTGAAATTGAATTGGCAACGTTGTATTTTCAACTTTGAATTAATAAGATGGCTGTCATTTGACAAGCAAATTATTTATGTCCGTCAAATGAACCTTTCCTTTTTTATATAAAGCGACAAATTTAAAATTGAATTCGTTCTGATTAAAACGCCAGAAATTAAATAAAGTCAAACCTTTTTACTACTATACTATACAGAAGAAAGGAGTGCAGTATTTAATTTGCAGAACGTAGTACAGGTTCAAGAGGTAGAAATTTTATTTTTACCTCATCCTTCAATGCTTATTTGTAGTTAAAATTTAAATTTTAATACATCTGATCGGCCTAATATAGTTTTTGTCTAGATTCTTGTTTCCATGGTTTTTACTGTAATAAATTTGTTCTTTTGACAGATAAATCAGACTTTATTTATTCATAGCCGTATCGTATGTATTTTAGTTGATTCAGAATTTTGTATTAATATATATTTCAAAATGGCTTCATTCTAAAAATATTATCAGTCCTCCTAAATCCTTGAAGGCAGAATTATTAGTAATAGCAAGGCAACATAAAAACAAATTCAAAAAATATATTATGGATGAGATGGCCAGAGAAAAAGGAACTAAAATTTTCAGATTTCCTCCGAACCACGCAGAGTTAAATTCCATTGAACTGATCTGGTCTCAATTATTAAAAGGTTATGTTTCTCAAAACAATAAAACATTTAAATTTCCTGATGTGCGAAATTTGTTTTTGAAGGCAGTTTCAGATGTAAATAGAGAACATTGGGGAAAATGCATTGATCATGTTTAAAAATGTGGAAAATTCATTTAGGAAAGTGGATATATCAATGGATAATTTAATAGAACCGATAATAATAGACATCAGAAAAGACAATTATAGTGATGCCAGTAGTTTTAGTGAAGACAGTGACTTTTAAAGGTAGTTCTTGAACTAACTTTTTTTTTAATCTTTGAGTTTAGGTAAGTACTGAAGCGTTACTTTTAATGCCAAGAGATTTAATTTAATCCCAACATATAATCCTCCTTGTTATTTATTGGTTAAATTTAATTCGTTCAATGTTAAAGTGTCGGATGCATAAAGTTTATTTTTATTTTTTGTAAATAATATAACTTCAAAATTTAATCTACGAAGTGCGTATATATATTTTATATGCTGTGACCTTATTTATATTATAGAAACTTATTTTGCAAAGTACGCCTATGGAATGTAACGTTATATCCCCACTTTGACTGTACTCATCTATCCTTTATAGTATATATTACTATAGAAACAAGTTATTATTATGTGCCGTTGCTAGGAAATAAAACTAAAAGCTTAACTTTTCTTGTAAATATCTCGGAAGATCGAATTTTCACAGACATGAGACCTACATTTTTCGCCGATTTAGATAGGAATTAGTCTACCCTGAAAGTTTCATTGAATTCTGACGAGTGGATTTCGAGATCCTCTGGACACACACACACACATACACACACACACACACATACAAACCTTGCTCGTTTAATAGTATTTGATAGAACCCATTGTTGCGGACTAATTTGAATTTAAGAATAAATATTTAACTGTAAACCATATCCATAGAATAACAAAAATTTTGTTCTACAATTTTTCTAGATGATACTCAAGGTTTCGATAGAGTTTGACGTGATGGGTTAAACTTCAAAGATCTCACAACAATACTCGCTTGAGAAAACACCTATTCAGTCCGGTTCTCTATACCTACTGTTAAATAGTTACTATTCCTGATTATTCCTGATGACACAGCCATTCTGGGAATGAGAAGAAACAACGAAGAGTCAACTGAGAAATTACAAGCAATTTGTCGCGAAATACCTCGCTTCTTAAGGGCGCGGTCTTGTACGTCAAATGTCAGCGAAATTATGTCAAATAAGGTGCTGTCCGGGAGGTGCTGGTATCTCGTGATAAATGCTTAAATTAAACAAAGTAGTTACAGAAACCTTCCTTTGAAATTTTCTTGTTACAGAAACCATTCGAGAAATTCATTGTCTGCTATATTTAATACAAGGGGAGAACAATATTTAGTATTACCAAAATGTATAATCTTAACTTTTTATTATTCATTTATGGGCAAAAGGACCTCGGTCGATAGCTCTTTGTAAGGGGTTAGCTAACAATAAAGAACAAAATGATAAATAATTATTCATTTATTTTCTTTGTAGGTATATATTATTTATACAGAGCCTTTCAATGAAAACTATTCATCCATAAAATCTTTCTTTTAATTCTTAAAATTAAAATAATTTGTTACTGGGGCATTGATAATATCAAAATAACATTTTCTTTTCAGTTATTTATATGAAGTGATTTTGTTCCTCGTTATGAAGTATATGAGAAACAAAAGAAAAATTTACCACGCAAACGATTTATTTATTTATTTATTACGATGAATTACGATTTAGATAAACATGTCAAAGATATTTACAAGTAGGAAACAATTTTTTACTAGGGTATAATTGGTATTAAATTTTCGAAATAAAATGCCCCTTTCAAATGTATACAGAGTGATGTTATTGCTCATTTCAAAGTTAGTATATAGCTATGACAACTATTCCAGAATCGACACGTGTCAAGTTGCGTCGGCGCTTCTTTGTAGATCAAAGAATCGCTTTTTCAGTCAGTCAAGTCAAGGCGGGCAGGCATCGTTTGAACTTTGGTTCAGCTCACGGTGGCCCTAGACTCCTAGACAATTGCATCAAAGGAGTAAGCCGCTTTAGCAATTTTTTTTCACCGAACTTTTCTTGAAGACTATTTAAACCCGAGATCCTTGATTTTATATAATAATGATGATGATCTACTTATATTTTTGTGTTTTGAAGAAATATTAATTTTAAAATTATAGCAATTCTATTTGTATTTTTAGTTTTATCAAAATGCTTAACTATAAAAACCAAGAATTAAAGTACAAACTGTAAAAAATTAAAAAATGCCAAATCTCCAATTAAATCACGGTAATAGGTTATGTCGAAAGAGATTTCGCGAACAATCGGACGGCGCCGGCGTTATTTAACTCGGGACGCTAAGGCAAATGCAATACGCGTATAGTTCGTGTAATACATAAAGTTGCCCCAATTTAACAGCTTTAAAGCGGCGCCTTTGTTGCTACCAAAAAAACTTCTAACGTACCGGCATATCGCGATTATAGTTTAAGTAATCGCTATAATCCAGCGATCGGATAATAAAAAATAAATAGTGAAAGGGCCTACAATGATCACAAAAAGCATTGTACTAAAAACACAGAAGAAAACAAAAATTATATGTTTTATCAATGAATTTGTTTATTAATAAATTCTATAATATTTTTTCTTGATTTTTCAATAAGGTTGGAGGAGAATAAGAAATAGTTGATGATTTTATGGATTAAAGCTAGAAAAGTACCATTTGGGGAAGAATTTTTTTTTTATTTTTGTGCCACCTCATTATCGAAACATCTAGATTTAAGTCAAGTTAATAAGTAAAAAAGTTGTAAGCGGAAGCACCAAATATATTTAGTCTTACTTATTTTTTTCTGCTCTTTCCAAATAAAATTTTAAAATATTAATATACTGGGTATTGTTTCGATTCGAAACCTACTCATTAACTTTTTAAGGCCGGACTTGGAATATGTTAATCGACACCACTGTAGACAAAGAACATACGAACCAAATATTACAAAAACGTATAGGGTCGTTCATAAGTTATGATTAATTGAAAAAATGGGGAAAATTAATCCCACCCTGTATCTTGGTTATAAATAACGACAGACCCATAGGTTATTTAGAAGCACCTCGGTGTTCTCCATCTACCCTTTCTGTATGCGCATTTCTCAATGAATTACCCCGTATAAAGTGATTTTGTTCTTCGTTATGAAGTGTGAGAAACGAAAGAAAAATTAACCGCGCGAACGATGAATTACGATTTAGGTGAACATTTCAAAGATATTTAGAAGTCCCAAACAATTTGAAAATAAATAGATCTCTATAGTTTTCAGATTAATGAATTTGAATATAAAATATGAAAGATTACATATTGATCGACATCTACCAAAATCAGAACTTTTTTTTAACCAATTTGACAACAGGAAGTTGATGTTTGAAAACAAAACAGAACTGAAAATTTACATATCTATGCCTATGCACAAAATTATTACATTTTTTTTTATTTGATAAATTAGAGTTCCATGGAAAGTAATAATTTGACACATTGACAATTTAATAGTTATTATAACTGATTAAAAAAGAAAAATCATGATTCCGACACATACTAACTATTAAAAAGTAAAAATTAATTTATTATGAAAGTCATACAACATATCAGTTATTTTGAATATATTCTTATCTTCTACTTTATAATATTCCCTAATTCTTTTCTAAAATACTTTCTATATTTTTATTCTAATGCATAACATATCTACACAAATAATTTTGAATTCTTTTTAAAAATTCCCGCCTTATGACAGTTAAACGACATGCGCAAAAAGCATCTCGTCCTCGAGTAATAAAAAATATATCTATAAATACTCTAAAATCTCGTCAACTTTGAGACAAAACGTTGCCTAACCACTGATTCGACGTTGCCAAATGAACTGTTATCAACAACAGCTGTGAGTTCCTGCGAAAATTTAAATTCATGATATATTATTATATTCGGCGTACTTAGAATATTCCTTTCTGATTAAAGTTTTTTTAAATGTTTGGAGAGCAAAAACTTTACTTTACTTTATTTACAAAGACAATAAATACAATTGCAGCGTTCGTTTTGTGTTTTGAGTGCATGTTTCTTTTATTATGTGCCAACATTGCTATATTCTAAACCATAACAGATAGGAATACGATGAAATGGGAAAAAAATTGAATTTTTGGAAAAAATTAGAGATAAAAAAATCTACAGAGTTTATTGATTTTCTTGAGTTTTACAGTAAAACCAAAAATGGCATTTTTATAGTTTGAGATAAAATTTGCTATAAGTGACGTTTATAGTTTACAAAATATCAATAATTTATTGTAGAATAATGAAAACAATTCAATGAATAAAATGAAACAGTTAACAAACAAAATATAAAATTAGCAATATAATTTGAAAAGAAACATTTAAGTATATTACATTAAAATAAAATTTAAAGTGAACAAATGTTATCTGAAATATAAATAATAGTAAAATTTTTTGCTGTTTCACGTGGTTGTGCTATTAGTTTTTCGATTTTAGCATACACTTTAGAGCCGCAAAGATTTTTTTATCGTTTTCTACACCTTTTAAAGCGATATCACATTTTATGAGAGGTCAAAGTCTCTCACAACTGGGCTAATTATGGTATCACCCCGCTACATATCTCAGCTGATGGGTTGGCATCCATTGCAAATTTGATTTGCTTCGGGCACAATCTTTCTTACAGTGTTAAAACCTATATGATCTATATATAATTATATATATATATATATATATATATATATATATATATATATATATATATATATATATATATATATATATATATACTGAATACCTATGGGCAAAGAATTTTTAGACGTCATTGTTTGACCAAACTTTCAAATTAATTTGAAATGACTTCAAAATTTCAAATCGACTGATTTCATAAATTAAAGTATTTTGATGTATTCTGATTAAACCACATTGTAGATAAAGGTCTAACTTAGGTCAAGTTAATGTTTATTTTTCTTATTTTTTCAGAATCGAGGATATATAGATTGTTAAATGCCACTTTTAAGGTTAAAAAAATTGGATGATTTTAAAGCTGTCGTTTTCATAGAAAATAATAAATTTATCGATTTAAAATAGTAAGACTACCTAAGTTAGACCTTTATCTTTAATTTGTCTGAAAATTATATTTTAAATCCCATTACATTCGGAAATCAGTCGATTTAACTTTTGGTCTGCAGCATAGGATTTTATACACAGGAAGACCGCGCCCTTAACAAAATTATATACTTTTTTAGGAGAAACTGCCAGCAAGCCAAATTATTTATTTGTCAAATTTACATCTCTAATGTCAAAAAATAAAAACATACAAAGTGTTCTAAAAATTAACAAAATCTTGCTTTTAAGCAACATTCTAACATTCTGGATTTTATTCTGATGAGTTTCAAATAAGACTTGATTGGTATAATTCCTGGGTCAAATTCAACTGTCATGACAATTTCGCCGGGAAGATTTTCATTTTTAACAATCTCTTTTGGAATTTTAGGCAATCTACTCTCAGGTTCATAAAGGAAATTGGGACATCTGAACCAACTATTTTCATAACTAGTTATATTTCTAGCTGTGTCTTTGGTGCAAACATCAATAACATTTTGGGTTGTTGGAACCCATTTCCATTGGTTGATACTACTGAGTTCTAAGATTTCGTTCACTCTTGTGGACATATAGGTAGGAAGTTTTTTGTCACAATTGAGCCAACTTAGGACTGTTCGAGATTCCGACCAATAGTATTTTGTATCGATTTTCAGTTCCGAATGTTTAATGACTTTTGCACAGAGTCTCGCTTCCAAAACTGCAGCCAAAAGTTCGAGTTTCGATACGGTTGTGGAGTTTTTGATTGGTACAACCCTTGCTTTTGAAGCTACCAGAATTACTTCTACAGAGGTTTCGGAGCTGAATCGACGAAAAAACGCACTGGCATATACATCTTCACTCGCGTTAGAAAAAACACGAGTTTGAATGGATGAAAATACTCTTCTTGTAGGCGCATGACATCGTGGAATTTCAATATTCATTGCTTCGTTCAGTTTTTTGAGCCATAATTGCCATTTTTTGAACATATTTGCGCTAATGAAATCGTCCCATCCGATACCTGCGCGCCAAATTGCGTGCCAAATATTTTGTAAGAGAATTCTCACTTTAATACTGATAGGAGATAGTAAACCAAGAGAGTCGTACACAGACATGGCTGTTTTTAGTACTTGGCGTTTAGTAGGAATTTTTAAACCTTTAATGATTTCTTCGGCAACTTTATGAAATTTCAATTTGAAGTGAAAACAATCCTTCGTCGAATTCCACATCATACCGAAGATTTTTTCATCCTTTGTTTGTATATTAATTTCTGTACTCAACTGATTTGCTAATAAATGATTTGGTATTCCCTGAAGTATCTCTTGAGAATTCGAAATGAAGTTTCGAATCTCAAAACCATCCTGTTCATGAATGTGGATGACTTCGTTCACCAATTTGATGGCATCTTCCTCGTTGTCAGCGCCGTCTAAGTAGTCAGCAACGTAATGATTATCTTTGATGGCTTATACTGCTCGAGGACAATAATCAGAATATAAACCTGCATTGTATTTTTTTAGAAATTGAGCCAGAAAAGGAGAAGAAGTTGTCCCAAAAGGCATCCTGTATATTTTTGGTGGACCTGTGAGAAGGAAATCATTCAAGGAGGTTCCGTGCGATTTAGCACCTCTTACCTTTCCAGGTTTATTTGGATTCCGTACTGGAAAATGGGACAAAAACCAAACTTTATCGGCTGTTTCGAGTTGTATTTGAGTTACTGGAATAGCATATTTTTTATCCAATAATTTTTGTATTTCGACTTTATAAACTTGAGCAAAACTTTTATCCTTCGACAAACGATTTTCTGGACAGAACAACCTTTGAATTGCCAACTTTTTCGACTCTGGAAGCTTGTCAGATACCTCAATTTTCCAAGGAAGTTTGATTTGATACTGACCATTCTGGACTTTGAGGAGATTTTTTGCAATGGAAAGGGCTCTTTCGTCATGATCGTCTTGTTTCACAAGTGCTACATCAAAATTTTCCAATGTCATGTAATTTCTGACTAAATCATGTAAAGTTTCGTCTGCTTGACAACAAATAAATGATGATTCTGTACAACTCATTTCATTTCGGGAACCACTGATTGGTCCATGAAGTGTCCAACCAATTTTTGTTTTTGATAGAATAGGAGTTTTTGGATGTGGTTGAATGACTTGTCTTGAAACAATGAGGTGTGCATTATTTTGTCATATCAACAAACTGTGTTTTTCTTTGATTTCTAAGTCAGAAGCTACTTGTTGAACAAATGGAAATTTTTTACCCAATTTTTCAAAGTCGTATATCTGATATGGTAATTCAAGATTTTCTACAGTTCGAATGTTCATTAATTTATGAAATTTTGAAGATTTTTTTCCTGCAATATCTGCCTGTACAATCTGGGGCTGATTATCGTAGCGGAATATTCCTGTCCATTTACAACATAATGGTGAATTGCAGTATCTATCAATGTCGCGGTACTCCCTTCATCGAGTAGAGCCACTATATTGAAAATACCATTTGGACCACTGATCTTTAGAGGTAAAACTTTCAATAGAATTTCATTATTGACATCATTTGTAGTCGTTGTTACCTCGGTAGAGTTTGTATTTTCATAATTTTTATGTAACAAAGAATGATGAAATTTTGTACAATTATTGATACCACATATTTTCTGTGTTTTGCATTTACCATGATGATATTTCAGACAACAGAAACAACCGTTTAATTTTTTAACTATTTTCCATCGTTGTCGAACATCAGCATTCTGAAACTGGTTGCATTTTTCCAGTGAATGTTCATTTTGGTTGCAAATTTTACACATTTTTACTGGCCTATTTGTTTGTTTACTTTGACATTCATCAGTGACTTTGACAATCAGGTTATTACATCTCATTGATGGAGTATTAATATTTTTTGAAGTAAAAGTTATTCTCGAAACAACATCAGACATTTGTTGAATCCATTTTGAGAAATCTTTCAATGCTTCTTGATTTTTTACTTTATTTTCTATCAAATAGCTTCCCCACTGAGTAAGTAGATGAGGTGGCAGTTTAGTGATAAAATTAGCTAAAATTTGTCTAGCATCCAAATAGTTAGGATTTCCTTCAAGAACGGCAGAAATATTACGCACAGCATTGCTAAAATCTATGAATGATTCGAGACTTTCTACTGGTGTTAATTGACAAACTTGCGATAACAATTCGTCTAATATAAGCTCTCGACGTCCGTATTTCTTTTCAAGAATATCTAAAATCTCATATGGATTTTGTGCTGTAATGAGGAGCATCTCAACTGTTTTTCTGGCTTCTCCAGTCAAACTTTTGTTGAGTATTAGAACATTTTCTTGAGGAGAAAAATAACAAGTATCATCTGATAACTTGTACTGTGAGTAAAAAATTGGCCATTTTAAACAGGATGAACCATCAAATGTTATTAATTGATTACCTATGGTTTGTTGTAACCTTCCAAATATCCTAAAAGAATTAAACCTGATGGATAGGTTCTTCGGTTGTCCCGGTCTTCAACCTTTACGGCCTTCGGCTTCACTCAAGTGGAGACGGTCGTGGATCAAAATTGACTTCCGGGTAAATCCACAATATAATAAAAATACTATTCTTTGGGCCCAGCTGAATCATCCCTGGCCTAATCCTATATTATTTTCCCTGATCCAGCAAGAGAAAAAAAAAAGAGACGAACCTTGAACTTACAAATATTTATTCAAATCAGATATGAGTGAAATTGTGACAATTTGTGACAGGTTATAACCGAGTATAAAACAAGAAAAATATTACGCATTAAATCCGTTCATATATGGTTAATAGTAAAATTACCTCCACAAGTTAAAAGTACATAGGTGAGAAATTAATATATGAGCATAAAGCCCTATACTATTATTAAGACATTAATCGTTAGCATTGGTACCAAGGCGAGCGACACGGTGAGAAAAAGAAATTAAATAAATTCAAACATTAATTCCTACCTTCACAGGCGTTTGATGAGATAGTGGAATCTAGATAAGTTTCGAATTAAAATTTGTAAGTACAAAAAAAATATTAAAGTAACTTAAACACTAATTATCAGACCTAAAATACATCTTAGCTGCCTAGAGTTTAACTGGACCAAACTTTAGGTCATGTCTAGGCGACTGCGCCTTTGACGAGGTCCTTCCAGCGAACCAGGTCCATATCCATAACCAGGTCCTCCATACAAAAACCATAAACCATAAGAGAAAAGAAAAGAACCCTTCTTCCTGAAGGGTTTAAGCATCCAAAAACCAACTCCTTATGGTTAAAAAAATAAAAGTGCCGTAAAAATGAAATGCCGCCGAAACGACTCCAAAACGACCACAGCATCTAACAGTTAAATATTCAGCTCCAGTAGCAGTTAAATTAAGTGTTTTTGATCCCACTAAGGATGTGTCCTAACAATCCTGTTTATCCAACAAAAAATACAAAATACAGGAATATCCAAATTCTATCCAACTTCTACAGACACTTTAAGGGTGAATTTTTAGATCCCTTTTCAGGATTACCTCTATACCGGGCAATTAAAATAAAACACCACTTAAACCACTTTTCTCGTGCTAGCAGAGATGAACGAAGACCAAGACAGACGGAAACGAAATCCATAGGTCCAAGTACTACCAACGTATTCCGGTTGATAAAGTATCGTGACGTCACCCCAAATTCAAATAAAAAGAAATAAAATATATATTTTAAACCCAAAAACGAATAACGGTAAACATTTAACTATCCCACGAAATATATCGGCCCAAATCATGGAGTTACTCTGTATATCTTTGAATGACGTCATACACTCCGTCATACACTCCGACCACATATGAACCTCGAAAAATTGCCTCGTCGTGGCTCGACACAACTACACTCGACGTCAAATTTCATATATAACCTCCAAAATGTCAAACGAGGTAAACAAATAATTAATCTTACATTAATTGTAATGATACTGTATTTCGAAACTAAAATGCAACACAAATGTAGATACTGTCAGATTATGTTAGAAACGAACTCTCTCCACTGTATAGTTTTACTGCAAGAGGGTAAAAAAAAAAATCAGAGAGAAAAACTCACACCGAATATCAGGATAAATGATTTTTCTACTAAAAACGTAAGTATCCCACTGTACAACTGATTGAAGTCGCGTTATATGCGTTGACAATGCAAGAGAAAGCTTATTTAGTTATGAATTAAATGAAAGATGTGTGTGTTTCGTTAAACGTACAATCGAATTACACTCAAGGCTCACGATTTTATATTATAATTACTAGTAGTGAAATTGGATCGTTACATTGTCTTGCTAACATTCTATTGATACATTTGGTCAAATTCTCCATAGTATTGTGAGATGAATTTTCACGATTTATTTCAGAGAAATTGATATTACCTGCATCTTCAGCCCATTTCTTAGTATAGGAATGCTTTGATATCTAACCAAAGTCTGCATCCTAGTCGCTTGATAGATCTGCTTTTTCTTCACCTATCTCTTCGTCATGTTCCCTTTGGAGAAGATCTTCATACTTTGAAATGTTTTTCTCCTTATTCTTCAGACGAATTTCTTGGAGATGTAGAAGTTGTTGACATTTGTTCAATTTCACTTCCTTACTGGCGACATTTTCGTCTAGTTTCATTTCATCAAGTTCGCTACTCAGAATCACATACTCTTCTTGTTTCTTTAGAATATTATTTGAATATGACAAATTTCATCCTGAAGTTCGATTATTTTGGATTTGAGATCACACGTTCTAGCTTTTGAAGCTTAAGATATTGTAGATCTCGCACTGGCTACTGAACTTCGTGTGTTTCTTGACTTCTGAGGTACTCCATCTGTATTGGTTTGTTCATTGAGGCATTTTCTCACGGCTTTCAACAAATGACATGTTAAAGTTTCAGCATTTGCATCATCTGAATATTCTTCCCCAAAGATATTACACAGTTTTTGAAGAACTAAAATACTGAGAGATTTGCTGACCATTTCATAGTGCTTACTATATTCTGGATTATTTTCTGGAAAACTGAAGCCAGTAAAAGAAAGGATTCGTCTTCTTACTGCGTTTCCTTTGAAATAAATTCCATATAATGCAAAATGAAGGTTTTGCAGCATGTATTTCTCGTCAACATTTTTCAATTTCTCTTCTACACCTGGTATATCTCGGAGCATATTCATTGAAGTTAAATCTTCTTGGTTTTTTCCAAAGTAAAAGACTGTATGAACACGTGCTGAGTTCTTTAACTCGAAGGACCACAATTTGTCGCGAAATACCTCGCTTCTTAACAAAATTCTATACTTTTTTAGGAGAAACTGACAGCAAGCCAAATTATTTATTTGTCAAATTTACATCTCTAATGTCAAAAAATAAAAACATACAAAGTGTTCTAAAAATTAACAAAATCTTGCGTTTAAGCAACACAGTTGTTGACCAGATCCACAACTTAACCAAAAGGTGGCGTACAAAGATAAATATATCTAAATTTTCCGAACAGAAGAATTAAACATATAGCAGTCAACATAAACAATACCTTTATCGTCTATTCTAATACAATAAAATACTCTCATAAGCCAGAAATCTATTTCTAGAACACATCTGACGACCATAAATCTATTTTTCGAGTCCCTACCTCTCTAGGACCCTCTGAATAATGTCTGAGTCCGGGAAATGGTTGAATAGAGTCCCTAGGTCAGATCAGGTTAGATTAGGTTCCGTGCTGTTAAGATAGCGGTATCTTACCACGGAGGAAAGGAGTAGAGGGGAGGCAAGGAAGGTCTGCATGGTAGAATGGCAGAGGAGATGGGCAGCGCATACGGACACGGCATAGTGGACCAAAAGACTGATTCCAGATGTGAAGCGCTGGTACAACTGTCCATACCATAAGACAAATTATTTCTTATCCTCATTCTGGACTGGGCATTGCAGTTTCACTACGTACACGAGGCGATAGGAAAATCGGAGGGGGAGACATGTATGTATTGCCCAGACAGGGATACACCCAAACACACCATCTTCCGCTGTGGCAGATGGACATACAGCAAAATACGAGTACAGTATAATCAATCAAATGATCAATAGTTAGGTGGAGGTATGACATAATCTACGAGTACATCACATGAAGACAAAGGAGGCAGATGAGCTGGCAGGGCAAGGAAGATGATACGTTGATACACGGTTGGGATAAAAAAACCCGGTCACTCCGATGTTGTGCTGAAGAGGCGGTTCCCGTAATGGCGGGTGGTTTCAGAGGGGTGATTTTAGTGAGTAGCCTAAGGAGTAGTCTCACACTATCGGGGAAGAGAAGAACCTCTATCCGATGTGCATAAAGCATTTCCACCCGCCAAAAAAAAAGGTTAGGTTAGGTTAGATCTTTTTAATAAATAAAGTAAAGTACGATACGTTAGTTAAAATTGATTTTATTTATAAGAGTAGATTGGCAACTAATATTTTTCCCTAATGACTTAGTCTGACGCGGGACTCAGTCATCTAAATTTTATATTAAATCAGGTATAAACGGTACTCTACTCCGAGTTGTCCTTTTGCAAAATATTTAAATGTATATTTTATGCATCAATATCTCTCTAAGACAAAGTCCAAATGTGTCAAATCAGGTGATAGGACACAATCATTGAATTGAGTAAACTATTTGAGCTATAAAACCAGGGGATAGTTTTATAGCTCAAATAGTTTACTCAATTCAATGATTGTGTCCTATCACCTGATTTGACACATTTGGACTTTGTCTTAGAGAGATATTGATGCATAAAATATACATTTAAATATTTTTTATAAGAATTTTCTGTGTATTTTTGTGTTTATATCTAATATTTTTCTCATCCTATTTAGTTTATAACTGTCATTCCTGAGCGAAAATAGTTTCCTTGGTGCTAACAAGAAAACGCGGATGTGACAATAAACAAATGAATATCGATATCTCTGATAGAGTGAAAGAAATAGATCTTTTACTTTATCAGGTTTTCATGCAAAGCAATATATTTTCGGATAAGGTGACAATTGATTTATTATCAACCATATTTCTACTTTAGAATGACAGGAAAAAAACTTTCTAAATAGATAACTATTTGTGATGTATTAGGATACAGGACGATTTTTTGTGGCTCTTCATTCATCATTACATGAGTTTTGTGTTACGGTTATATATTTTGGTCTATTTTGTAAGAAATGAATTAATAGAATATAAAAAGAATAAAAGTTATTTTGAATTTCCTATAGAATATATTTGGTTAAATTTTAGTGCACTCTGATTTTCATTTTTAATAGAAAACTACTTTGTAATTGTTAATTATTTAATTATGATTAATAGTGTATCAAAGTGGCTTCTAGCATCAAGATAATAGACGCAATTCAATTCAATTTTAATTCAATTCAAAACATTTAGGTATTTATAAATTATATTTACAAATATATATAGATATGTCAATACCTACAGACTTAAGGGCGCGGTCTTCCTGTGTATAAAATCCTATGCTGCAGACCAAAAGTTAAATCGACTGATTTCCGAATGTAATGGGATTTAAAATATAATTTTCAGACAAATTAAAGATAAAGGTCTAACTTAGGTAGTCTTACTATTTTAAATCGATAAATTTATTATTTTCTATGAAAACGACAGCTTTAAAATCATCCAATTTTTTTAACCTTAAAAGTGGCATTTAACAATCTATATATCCTCGATTCTGAAAAAATAAGAAAAATAAACATTAACTTGACCTAAGTTAGACCTTTATCTACAATGTGGTTTAATCAGAATACATCAAAATACTTTAATTTATGAAATCAGTCGATTTGAAATTTTGAAGTCATTTCAAATTAATTTGAAAGTTTGGTCAAACAATGGCGTCTAAAAATTCTTTACCCATAGGTATTCAGTATATATATAATTATATATAGATCATATAGGTTTTAACGCTGTAAGAAAGATGGTGCCCGAAGCAAATCAAATTTGCAATGGATGCCAACCCATCAGCTGAGATATTTAGCGGGGTGATCCCATAATTAGCCCAGTTGTAAGAGACTTTGACCTCTCATAAAATGTGATATCGCTTTAAAAGGTGTAGAAAACGATAAAAAAATCTTTGCGGCTCTAAAGTGTATGCTAAATTCGAAAAACTAATAGCACAACCACGTGAAACAGCAAAAAATTTTACTATTATTTATATTTCAGATAACATTTGTTCACTTTAAATTTTCTTTTAATGTAATATACTTAAATGTTTCTTTTCAAATTATATTGCTAATTTTATATTTTGTTTGTTAACTGTTTCATTTTATTCATTGAATTGTTTTCATTATTCTACAATAAATTATTTATATTTTGTAAACTATAAACGTCACTTATAGCAAATTTTATCTCAAACTATAAAAATGCAATTTTTGGTTTTACTGTACAACTCAAGAAAATCAATAAACTCTGTAGATTTTTTTTATCTCTAATTTTTTCCAAAAATTCAATTTTTTCCCATTTCATCGTATTCCTATCTGTTATGGTTTAGAATATAGCAATGTTGGCACATAATAAAAGAAACATGCACTCAAAACACAAAAAGAACGCTGCAATTGTATTTATTGTTTTTGTAAATAAAGTAAAGTAAAATTTTTGCTCTCCAAACATTTAAAAAAACTTTAATCAGAAAGGAACATTCTAAGTACGCCGAATATAATAATATATCATGAATTTAAATTTTCGTAGGAACTCACAGCTGTTGTTGATAAGTTCATTTGGCAACGTCGAATCAGTGGTTAGGCAACGTTTTGTCTCAAAGTTGACGAGATTTTAGAGTATTTATAGATATATTTTTTATTACTCGAGGACGAGATGCTTTTTGCGCATGTCGTTTAACTGTCATAACGCGGGAATTTTTAAAAATAATTCAAAATTATTTGTGTAGATATGTTATGCATTAGAATAAAAATATAGAAAGTATTTTAGAAAAGAATTAGGGAATATTATAAAGTAGAAGATAAGAATATATTCAAAATAACTGATATGTTGTATGACTTTCATAATAAATTAATTTTTACTTTTTAATAGTTAGTATGTGTCGGAATCATGATTTTTCTTTTTTAATCAGTTATAATAACTATTAAATTGTCAATGTGTCAAATTATTACTTTCCATGGAACTCTAATTTATCAAATTAAAAAAAATGTAATAATTTTGTGCATAGGCATAGAAATGTAAATTTTCACTTCTGTTTTGTTTTCAAACATCAACTTCCTGTTGTCAAATTGGTTAAAAAAAAGTTCTGATTTTGGTAGATGTCGATCAATATGTAATCTTTCATATTTTATATTCATATTCATTAATCTGAAAATTAAAGAGATATATTTATTTTCATATTGTTTGGGACTTCTAAATATCTTTGAAATGTTCACCTAAATCGTAATTCATCGTTCGCGCGGTTAATTTTTCTTTCGTTTCTCACACTTCATAACGAAGAACAAAATCACTTTATACGGGGTAATTCATTGAGAAATGCGCATACAGAAAAGGTAGATGGAGAACACCGAGGTGCTTCTAAATAACCTATGGGTCTATCGTTCTTTATAACCAAGATACAGGGTGATTTATTAATTTTCCACATTTTTTCAATTAATCATAACTTATGAACGACCCTATACGTTTTTGTAATATTTGGTTCGTATGTTCTTTGTCTACAGTGGTGTCGATTAACATATTCCAAGTCCGGCCTTAAAAAGTTAATGAGTAGGTTTCGAATCGAAACAATACCCAGTATATTAATATTTTAAAAATTTATTTGGAAAGAGCAGAAAAAAATAAGTAAGACTAAATATATTTGGTGCTTCCGCTTACAACTTTTTTACTTATTAACTTGACTTAAATCTAGATGTTTCGATAATGAGGTGGCACAAAAATAAAAAAAAAATTCTTCCCCAAATGGTACTTTTCTAGCTTTAATCCATAAAATCATCAACTATTTCTTATTCTCCTAATTTCTGGATCCCAACCTTATTGAAAAATCAAGAAAAAATATTATAAAGTATATATTTATAAATTTATTTTAAAATTATTCATTTATCTGTTTAAGAATTTATTAATAAACAAATTCATTGATAAAACATACAATTTTTGTTTTCTTCTGTGTTTTTAGTACAATGCTTTTTGTGATCATTGTAGGCCCTTTCACTATTTATTTTTTATTATCCGATCGCTGGATTATAGCGATTACTTAAACTATAATCGCGATATGCCGGTACGTTAGAAGTTTTTTTGGTAGCAACAAAGGCGCCGCTTTAAAGCTGTTAAATTGGGGCAACTTTATGTATTACACGAACTATACGCGTATTGCATTTGCCTTAGCGTCCCGAGTTAAATAACGCTGGCGCCGTCCGATTGTTCGCGAAATCTCTTTCGACATAACCTATTACCGTGATTTAATTGGAGATTTGGCATTTTTTAATTTTTTACAGTTTGTACTTTAATTCTTGGTTTTTATAGTTAAGCATTTTGATAAAACTAAAAATACAAATAGAATTGCTATAATTTTAAAATTAATATTTCTTCAAAACACAAAAATATAAGTAGATCATCATCATTATTATATAAAATCAAGGATCTCGGGTTTAAATAGTCTTCAAGAAAAGTTCGGTGAAAAAAAATTGCTAAAGCGGCTTACTCCTTTGATGCAATTGTCTAGGAGTCTAGGGCCACCGTGAGCTGAACCAAAGTTCAAACGATGCCTGCCCGCCTTGACTTAAAAAAACGATTCTTTGATCTACAAAGAAGCGCCGACGCAACTTGACACGTGTCGATTCTGGAATAGCTATATACTAACTTTGAAATGAGCAATAACATCACTCTGTATACATTTGAAAGGGGCATTTTATTTCGAAAATTTAATACCAATTATACCCTAGTAAAAAATTGTTTCCTACTTGTAAATATCTTTGACATGTTTACCTAAATCGTAATTCATCGTAATAAATAAATAAATAAATCGTTTGCGTGGTAAATTTTTCTTTCGTTTCTCATATACTTCATAACGAGGAACAAAATCACTTCATATAAATAACTGAAAAGAAAATGTTATTTTGATATTATCAATGCCCCAGTAACAAATTATTTTAATTTTAAGAATTAAAAGAAAGATTTTATGGATGAATAGTTTTCATTGAAAGGCTCTGTATAAATAATATATACCTACAAAGAAAATAAATGAATAATTATTTATCATTATGTTCTTTATTGTTAGCTAACCACTTACAAAGAGCTATCGACCGAGGTCCTTCTGCCCATAAATGAATAATAAAAAGTTAAGATTATACATTTTGGTAATACTAAATATTGTTCTCCCCTTGTATTAAATATAGCAGACAATGAATTTCTCGAATGGTTTCTGTAATGAGAAAATTTCAAAGGAAGGTTTCTGTAACTACTTTGTTTAATTTAAGCATTTATCACGAGATACCAGCACCCCCGGACAGCACCTTATTTGACATAATTTCGCTGACATTTGACGTACAAGACCGCGCCCTTAAAAAGTCGGTCAACTTTTGCTTCTCCACCAAGAGCTATGTCCCTGGCAGATCAGACAAACAGATGTTCATGTTGCTAGGTGTCGGCAGGGGCGGATGTAATTTCGGCCGGAAAAAGGGCAGGTACTAAAAGCCGGTAGGTAAATTCGGCCGGAGGTTTTAAGTTGCTTCCTTATCTCATACGTATTTTCGGCCGCAAATCAAAATCAAAGTGACGTAGAAAGTGAAAACGAAGATAATACGGAGGCTCCGCCTCAGACATCAAAACAACAACAGCCTGCGGCTATTGATAAAAAAATTATACCTCAGCGGGCTACGCAGTCCTTTGCTCCGGCTACGCAGTCCGGCGTTGAAGCTGACGGCGTTGAGGGCCCCTCGGCCGAAATTACCCCTGTCATAAATGGTACCCCTTGATTTATGCAGGTAGGCCAAGGGATTACCGGCCGAAATTACGCCCGCCGGTCGGCAGTCTATTTTAAGGGCGGGGTCTTCCTGTATATAAAATCCTATGCTGCAGACCAAAAGTTAAATCGACTGATTTCCGAATGTAACGGGATTTAAAATATAATTTTCAGTCAAATTAAAAATAAAGGTCTAACTTAGGTAGTCTTACTATTTTAAATCGATAAATTTATTATTTTCTATCAAAACGACAGCTTTGAAATCCTCCAATTTTTTTAACTTAAAAGTGGCATTTAACAATCTATATATCCTAGATTCTGAAAAAATAAGAAAAATAAACATTAACTTGACCTAAGTTAAACCTTTATCTACAATGTTGTTTAATCAGAATACATCAAAATACTTTAATTTATGAAATCAGTCGATTTGAAATTTTGAAGTCATTTTATAGGAACTTCGAATTAAATTGATAGTTTGGTCAAAATATGGCGACTAACACTTCTTAGTCCATAAGTACGTAGTATATATGTATATAATTGTATATAGATCATATAGGTTTTAACACTGCAAGAAAGATGGTGTCCTAAGCAAATCTACTTTGCACCGTATGCAAATGGATCAGTTGGTATGTTTAGCGGGGTCATACCATAATTAGCCCAGTTGTCAGAGACTTTAACCTCTCATAAAATGTGATATCGCTTTAAAAGTTGTAGAAAACGATAAAAAAATCTTTGCTGCTCTAAAGTGTATGCTAAATTCGAAAAACTAATAGCACAGCACGTGAAAGAGCAGAAAATTTTACTATTATTTATATTTCAGATAACATTTGTTCATTTTAAATTTTATTTTAATGTAATAAACTTAAATATTTCTATTCAAATTATATTGTTAATTTTATATTTTGTTTGTTAACTGTTTTTTATTCATTGAATTGTTTTCATTATTCTAGAATAAATTATTGATATTTTGCAAACTATAAACGTCACTAATATTCTATCGACGGTTTACTGGTATGTTGATACTTAATAGCAAATTTTATCTCAAACTATAAAAATGCCATTTTTGGTTTTACTGTACAACTCAAGAAAATCAATAAACCCTGATTTTTTTTTATCTCTAATTTTTCCAAAAAATTCAATTTTTTTCCCATTTCATCGTATTCCTATCTGTTATGGTATAGCAATGTTGGCACATAATAAAAGAAACATGAACTCAAAACACAAAAATAAGAACGCTGAAATTGTATTATTGTATTTGTAAATAAAATTTTCTTATTTGGTTTGTCATTTTTATATTTATGCAATTTTTTTATTCCCATAAACATTTAAAAAACTTTAATCAGAAAGAAACATTCTAAGTACGCAATAAAACTTTAAAATATACGTACCTATACGAATTTAATAATATATCATGAATTTAAATTTTCGCGGGAACTCACAGCTGTTGGTTGAAACAGTTCATTTGGCAACGTTGGTTAGCTAACGTTTCGTCTGAAAGTTGATGAGATTTTAGAGCATTTATATTTGCATGTATATTTTTTATTACTCTGAAAACGAGATGCTTGTTGCACATGTCGTTTAATTGTCATAACGCGGGAATTTTTAAAAATAATTCAAAATTATTTGTGTCGATTCCATTATAATAAAAATATATAAAGTATTTTAGAAAAGAATTAGAGGTAATATTATAAAGTAAACGATAAGAATATATATATTCAAAATAAATGATATTTTGTATGACTTTCGTAATAAATTAATTTTTACTTTTTAATAGTTAGTATGTGTAGGAATCATGATTTTTCCTAATCAGTTATAATCACTACTAAATTGTCAATGTTTCAAATTATTACTTTCCATGGAACACTTATTTATCAAATTAAAAAAAATGTAATAATTTTGTGTATAGACCAATATAATGAAAAAATTAAATATGCGAATTTTGTCATGAAAATCGGTATATGGGGTTAAAATAATATTCTGAACAACTTTTTCTAATGTTTTTCCATATCTCTAACACGAAGCAAAATACCGAAAGTTTGAAGTTCTGATTTTATCTGATTATCTTAAAAATGTGACCCGTCACTTTGTCCAATTGTGCACAAATTTAAAAGAAAACCTAATTTTCAATCGAAAAAGTTGGTTTACAAATTTTCAATTGTTTAACTTTATCAGAGTGCTCGTTTTCTTCATAAAACCTCTCGGCTTTAAGATGATATGAAAAAAATATTGTTCGTATAGAATTTCAATTCGTATAAAATCTAAAAATAAATATTTTGCTTTGAAAAAATTACAGCTGCTTATTTAAAACAAAAAAAGAACGTTTTCACAAAAAAAATATTTTTCGGTCTTCCGTACAGAAACAATAATATTGCATACTTTAAGGATCTTATTCCTGTGTATAAAATCCTATCCTGTAGACCAAAAGTTAAATCGACTGATTTCCGAATGTAATAGGATTTAAAATTTAATTTCCAGACAATTTTTTTTAATCTTTAATAGTACTTTTATCAACGCTGCTTTGTACACTCTATGGAATATTTTTTTCAAGAAATACAGCAGTAAGATTTTTTTAGGCTTCTAAGAACACTAAACGACAAAAGAATTTAACAGTGTAAACTGTAAACACATTGAAATCAAAACAAATCCCAAGTTCACACACGCATGCGCAGACAGCAGGACTCTTGTGCAATTCCGGACCTTTGCCATTTATCACTTCGTGAATATTTTGGATTAGTAAAAAGGTCAAAAGTTAATATCTATAATACGGTAAGCGTATTGTATTATTTGTCTCAGTAACCCGAGTTAAATAACGCCGGCGCCGTCCGATTGCTCACGAAATCTTTTCCGACCTTACACCGGCTTGGCGGATAATTTGAAATTTGAGATTGTATAGGTACTGTGATTCTTCCATGATTCAGATGTTCACAAAACCATAGCATAACGAGTGTTGTCTGTATATACCTTTATAGAGACAACGGCATAACCTATTACAGTGGGATTGGAGATTTTGCATTTTTTAATTCTATTTAGGTCTTAGTTAAGGATTAACCAATTAAACATTGAGCTATAGTCAATATTCATTTTCAAAGGTGTAGAAAATAATAAGCATAGTTCAACAACAAAAATATAAATAGATGATAAAGCTTACTTTTTATCAGAAAAAATCAAGGATCTCGGGTTTAAATAGTCTTCAAGAAAAATTCGGGAAAAAATTTGAACCAATAAAACCGAGGAAACAATATTGCTAAAGCGGCTTACTCCTTTGATACAATTATCTAGGAGTCTAGGGCCACCGTGAGCTGAACCAAAGTTCAAAGGAAGCCTGCCGCCTTGACCTAAAGAGTGGCTCTTTGATCTACAAAGAAGCGCCGATGCAACTTGACACGTGTCGATAGTTATCATAGCTATATACTAACTTTGAAATGAGCAATAACATCACTCTGTATCTATACATTTGAAAAGGGCATTTTATTTCGAATTGTTTCCGACTTGTAAATATCTTTGACATGTTCACCTAAATCGTAATTATTCATCGTTCGCGTGGTTAATTTTTCTTTCGTTTCTCACATAAGTAGGTACTTCATAACGAGGAACAAATAACTGAAAAGAAAATGTTATTTTGATATTATCAATGCCGCAGTAACAAATTATTTTAATTCTAAGAATTAAAAGAAAGATCTTATGGAAGAATCGTTTTCATTAAAAGGCTCTGTATAAATAAAATATACCTACAAAGAAAATAAATGAAAAATAAAAAGTTAAGATTATACATTTTGATGATACTAAATATTGTTCTCCCCTTGTATTAAACATAATAAACAGTGAATTTCTAGAATGATTTCTGTAACGAGAAAATTTCAAAGGAAGGTTTCTGTAACTATTTTGTTTAATTTAAGCATTTATCACGAGATACCAGCACCTCCCGGGCAGCATCTTATTTGACATAATTTGGCTGATATTTGACGTATAAGACCGCGCCCTTAATTACTTATATTCAGAAAATAAATAAATAAATTCAGCAGAGTTATTATATTTAAAATACAGTCTAACGGATGACTTTATACTACTTTTCTACTTTGATTTTAAACGGGGACGCGACCGATTCCTAAACTTTCAGCTTAGCCGACATTGACAGTCAATACGATTGACGCCAAAGTCCAACTAGCGTGAGTAAGGGATTGAAATTGCCTAAGTGGTAATGGGGAGCCTAAAATATTGCTAGATCAATCCCAAAGTTGTCGGAATTTAAAACGGATTTACGGACGAACTCCTAAACTTTCAGCATAGCCGACATTGACAGCCAATACGATTGGCGCCTATGCCCAACTAGCGTGAGTAAGGGGCTGAAATTGCCTAAGTGGTAATGGGGAGCCTAAAATAGTGCAAAATCAGTCCCAAAGTTGTCGGAGTTTATTATCAGTTCACGGACGGATTCTTAAGACTTTCAGCTTAGCCGACATTGACAGTCAAAACGATTGACACCAATGCCCAACTAGCGTGAGTAAGGGATTGAAATTTATTTATTATGAAAAAAGAAAAAAGATGTGTTGCCAAAGCCTACTTGAGAGTTTAATGAGTTTTGTATCCGAAATTAATCCGAAAAATTAAATCCGTATTTTTTTTGTAGAACGCTCTTGTGCAAAAATGTTTCAGTATAACACATCTTTTTTCTTTTTTTTTATTACATATAAAAAAAAATCTGATATACAGGATGCTATTTTAGAGATTACCAACTTTTACAAATTTTTCTTAATCCGGATCTGGATATTAACTTTAGTCCTTGTATTGTACGATTGGACTATTAGACAATTTACCTGTACCAAATATGAAAGAAATCTAAAGGGTGTTTCCAAAGTTATGGCTTAAGAAAATGACAATAAGCATAACATTAATTGAATTTCAACTTTAAAAGTTTAGTAATATGTAAAACGAGATGTCCATTTATAAAAATATGTCAGTATATCTCAGTTTTTTCCATCCAATGTAAAAAAAATCTGATATACAGCGTATTGCGTTGAGGAATTACAAATTTTACAAATTTTTCTTAATCCGTATCTGCATTTTAACTATAGTGTAGTCCTTACATTGTAAGGCTTTTTCTTGCCACTAAGAAAAATATTGCCTTACAAGATGACGCTTTAGTACGGAGATTGCTCGAGCGCCAGTTTTTTTATGTGGTATGCTCCACAACCCTTAGAAACGGCCTCTTAGGGGCACAGGTAACTTCACATGGAGATACGGTATTCTCCAGTGGTCTTGTTGACTTCAGACTTAATTATTTTTAACTTATTATATACCTTTAATAGCCCTGAAAAGAGGTAAGGTTGGTGAATATAAACCAGGAAATAAACGTGACACTTATATTGTTTTTAACTAGTGTAACAAAATAAATTCGTTTTACTTCAAAGCCCTATTTAACCCTGAACAAAAAAAATATTACGTTTAAAAGAAACGTTCGATTCGGCTTTATATCTACGGTAATGACGGAGGGACTCAATCAAACTTTAATTAAATCTATCAAATTATAAAAACAAACGGAAAAATAAAATAAGTTCTATTAAATATTTAAATTACAACGAAAGGGTTATTTAGCCTAATTAATTTATGAAACAATTCGGCAGGGCTTGTCAAAATTTATTATGTTCTAAAATTAGCAAGAAAGTCAATAAATTTATTCTCAATTACTTTTATTACTTTAAATTAAAACAGGAGAGTTATCTAACCTTATTAATTATGAAGTTTACTTGTCAAACTCGAAAATTAAAATAGGCAACAATTTTATCACTCTCTTTCTAAAAATGCTAATTAACCGGAAACGTAAATTAATATAATTAAATTATTTAACTTACATCAGGTGATTTAGTTAGCTTTCTTATCTTATGAAATAAATAGGGTAATATCAGATCTATGAAATAAATAGGGTAATATCAGATCGCGGGGATTGAATTTACGGACCTAAGCTTTGAGAAGCTGATATTGTTTGGGGGTTTTTGCCGAAGCCACCACGAAGACAAGATCAGTCCCGAAGCTGTGAAAACTAATACAGACCGGCCGAAACTCAGGTAGATATTATTTGGGGGTTTTTGCCGAAGCCACTACGAAGACAAGATCTGGTCCCAAGATTTCGGAAACTACACGTCGAACTAAACTCTGCAATTGGGGAGATATTGTTTGGGGGTTTTTGCCGAAGCCACCACGAAGACAAGATCTGATCCCAATGCTTTTAAAGTATTTCACGACAACCTAACCCTGCCAAAGCGTAAAAAATTATTACACGGCGAGCTAACTTAGCAATGGGGAGATATTGTTTGGGGGTTTTTGCCGAAGCCACCACGAAGACAAGATCTGGTCCCAAGATTTCGGAAACTACACGTCGAACTAAACTCTGCAATTGGGGAGATATTGTTTGGGGGTTTTTGCCACAGTCACCACGAAGACAAGCTCTGATCCCAATGCTTTTAAAGTATCTCGCGACAACCTAACCCTGCCAAAGCGTAAAAAATTATTACACGCCGAGCTAACTTAGCAATGGGGAGATATTGTTTGGGGGTTTTTGCCGAAGCCACCACGAAGACAAGATCTGATCCCAATGCTTTTAAATTTACTTACGCGATAATCGGAACAATTAATGCGGTAACTAGTATTTAATTTCGGACGTGAAAAGGAAACCAAAGCTAACTGAGATTTAATTAATAGCAAACTAATTCAAGAAAACTATAAATAAATGAATCACTTTCGGTTAATTTTTCGGAAAAGATAATTAACAAAATTAGAAATGAAATCGTAAATAAAATTCTAAACTGAGAACTTAAATAACTCTCCTAAAATTCCGCCACGAAAAGAAATCAAAATTAAATTAATTTTTCGGAAATTAAAATAATTAACAAAATTAAAAAAAAACGTAATCGGAATGAAAGCCTAAATAACTCTCTTTAAAATAATTACGGATCCCTAAAATGAATAAACTATTCCCTTTTTACTAATTCGGAAAAATAATGATATTTGAAATTAAATTAAATTAGGTACGCCACTGAGAATGAAAATTTAATTATAATAAACTAAATTATAAAACCGGATTTAAAAAAAAATCAGAAAAACAAAACGTAAATAAATAGTTCGTTTCGGTATCTTAATACGTTACAAAATTTAGACGCGTTTTCGGGGAAAAATACGACGATTCTAATAATACGGCAAATACGGCGATAATCAAATACGAAAAATAAGGAAAATTAATGCTGTACCTCGGCGGTCTCAAACGGAATCAAAAACGGCTAATTAAATTTTAGTTCGACTGGAAATTTCGGATTTCTGTCAGTCAATGAATTCTTATTTTAAAATTCTTAAAATCTCACCTTCGTGAGCTCCTACCACGCAAAATCCCTTCCAAAGCGACTTAATTTACGGCGCGCGCAATACTACCTTCGAACGGCGTTTTGTGACTTTGAAAATGTAAATGTACCCGGTGAGCCAAATAAAAATCGAACGTTTTATTTAATTTTAAATAAATTTTCATTTAATCCCGAAATTATTCCAATTATTTAATCTGCGAAAAATAGATTCATTACAACATTATACGAATGGGCTACTCAAAAATGATACATGTACCAAATATGAAAGAAATCTACCAGGTATTTCGAAAGTGACTGCTTGTGAAAATGAAAAAAATGCATTTGATGAAATTTGACGTTACAACTCAAGTAGTAGAATGGGATGTGCACTTAAAATTTTTTTTAACTTTAACTCATTTTTTTCCGCTCTTTTCAAATATCCATCCCAATTTGAAAAAATCTGATATACAGGGTGTTGTTTTGACGATTTTCAAATTTTACAAAATCTTCTTAATCCGGATCTGGATTTTAATTGTAATCCTATTCTTACACTATAGGATTGGGCTATTAACACACTATACCTGTACCAAGTATGAGAGAAATCTACAGGGTGGTTCTAAAGTTACGGCTTATCGAAATATTAGCCAAAATAGATGAAACACCCCGTATCTCGGTTATTAAAGGCGTTAGACCCATTAACCAAGGATATTTGGAATCACCTAAGTACCCTCTATTTAAAGTTAACGTATGTCAGTTTAACTATGAAACACCCTGTATATATACTGTACTGTATTGTAATGTAATCTGAGGTTGTTTAATTGTAGATGTATAGCAATTACTTTATAATAGTGTACTAAAATGATCATCCTATTTTAATAATAAAAATAAATTGTAGTTAGGTTAGACAGTTAAAGAGAAAAAAAAAGAATCAGATTGTAACCAAAAAAATTAGAAAAGTCAATTTTGAAAGATATAAAAAAAAATAGAAATCGAGTAGAGAAAGATAAAAAAAGAGGGTTGTAGATGGATAAAAGTTGTAAGAACTGACAAGAAAAAAATTTGAGAAGAAAAAGGAAATTTTGAAAAAATTTAGAATTATCATAAAATAACAAATATTAAATAAATATAAAGATATAGTAAAGAAAGGAAAAAGAAGAAAAATATCAGAGGTCCGTAGATGTTTGCAGAATTTTACTGGTGGAAAGTTAGCAAAGGATATAATGTTATAACGTTAAAAGTTTAATATAATATCATAATGGTTGGTCATAGAAAATTAAAATTGAAAGGAGATTGAGAAAGGTGTGAGAAGTAAACAATTGTAAAGATTCAAAGGAGACGTTTGAGTGTTGTCGAGGTCAGAAGGTAGTAAAGAATAGATAAAGAGGTAAGTGGATTAATAATAGTTGTTTTGTTGATATGTTGAAGTTATTCATATTGTTTTTTCTTATTTTTTTTAATGTAACAAAATTTTATTTACAAATTGACAACAACCTCAGATTTGACAATTCTTTGACAACTGAGCAATTAATATTCTTATACAGCGTGATATATTTTTGGTTTTTTTTGTGTCAGTCAAATAAAATGGGATCATTTTAAATTTTGAGTTATGTTTGTTTTTGAAAATATAAATTATAAATTTAATTTTTGTTTATTTTCTATTTAATAGGTATCCAAGCCCTAAGAGTCGTTTTTTAAAATTTAAAGGACCCCGCACAAAAGCATAGGAAATTGGCCCACAGTGGGATTTGTCTGAAATTTACATATGTTATTGGTATTGAGTTTATGATCAAATGTTCTCATGGGCCCAATCCTCTAAGACCAATGCTTTAGCTCTCAGGGCCGTATTTAGTATAGGTGCCAAATAAACAATGACACCTTTTTCTCAAGCCCATAATTTTTTTATTTCCTATTAGAATTTAATTAAATAAGAAATATTGTAAAATCTTAGCTTCAAACGAGCTATCAACCACTGAAATAGGACAAGAAATAAGAAAGTTATAACAAAAGGACCGTATTTAGTAAAATTATATTTGCCAAGTGATCCACAAAAAACCAAATCAAATTGATTTTGTTATAACTTTCTTATTTCTTGTCCTATTTCAGTGGTTGATAGCTCGTTTGAAGCTAAGATTTTACAATATTTCTTATTTAATTAAATTCTAATAGGAAATAAAAAAATTATGGGCTTGAGAAAAAGGTGTCATTGTTTATTTGGCACCTATACTAAATACGGCCCTGAGAGCTAAAGCATTAGTCTTAGAGGATTGGGCCCATGAGAACCTTTGATCAGAAACTCAATACCACTAACATATGTAAATTTCAGACAAATCCCACTGTGGGCCACTTTCCTATGCTTTTGTGCGGGGTCCTTTAAATGACGGTTTTGGTCAACTATTTTGAACCGAAAATGTTACAAATGCGCAAGATATAATTTTCCAATATTTCTTATACGCCCAAATTATGAGTTTATGGAACAACCTTAAAATATTTGCTACTTTCAGCATGTTGCACAAATTTTTCATAAAATACTTTTATAATAGCATTTTGACTTGAAAACCTTATGACTCACCCATTTCTAGTGGTAGTTTTCTGCAAAATATTATGTGGCCGAGAAATAAAATAAATGTAACTTGCGGGGGAATTTTTATACGTAGTAATCTTTAGAGGGTCGCAGATTTTCTGGAAAGTTTCAGAGCGATAAAGAGAAAAACAAAAGAAATTTTATACGAAAACTTTCGTAAATTGTAAACAAACTTTTCTGTGTTCTTTAGAATTAGAAACTGTTAATTTAAAATAACGTCACGCTAAAAATCTAGTAGTTTTAAAGTTCTGGCAGAGAGTCAAATTCAAATATCGCTGCAGCTTCTAATTTATTAGTTGAATTTGTAGATACAGCTGATTTTAAACAGTAAAATAATGAATGTTTACTGTATTTTAGATTATTTTATTTTATTCAGCTATTTTTCAAATTAGAACCAATAACGTTTTGACATTTCGTGATTGTTTGGTCGGTTACTACGAATGCACCATTAACCATAAGTCAATATCTGTTCACCGAGCTTCGCTCTTAATATTCAAATCTACATTTTTAAGCAGCCCAATGAGTATATAATTTAAGTATATTTATAACATGACAAATTATTAATTAATTCGCGAAAATCACGGAGTGGGCGACATCTACTTGAACTACTAATAGGGAGATAAATAAAAAGTTGATTGGCGATTGGCTTGAAAATTAAAAAAGCTGTCAGTGTTAATTTTCAATTAGCTGCAGCTGTTGTTGACGTTTATCAACTGCTTGTCACAGAGGTTAATTAAATGCATTAAAAGTTGCCTAGTTTCTGGAGATTTCACCCTTTTAGGGCAACATCTACAGACGCTTGATCTTCGCGAATAGTCACGGCGCCGGCGGACAGGCCCCGTTTCCGGGACGGGCAACAGCAGCGTGTAGGGCACAGTGGTTTCAGTGGGGTAGTTTTAGTGAGTAGCCGTAAGTGGTAGTCTCACACTATCGGGGAAGGGAAGAACCTTTACCCGATGTGCATAAAGCATTTCCACCCGCCAAAAAAAAAGATTAACTTTAGGTTAGATCTTTGTAATAAATAAAGAAAAGTACGATACGTGTGACATTTGTTACATTCTGACAGGTGTCATATTTTGACATTTGTTCATTTTGACAGTTGTAACATTCTGACACGTATCACATTTTAACAGTTGTCACGTTTTTACAGGTGTCACATTTTGACAAGTGTCCATTTTAACAGTGTTACTCAACTTTCCTATAAATATTTACCTAAACCCATGATTTCTGAAATTGAATTGGCAACGTTGTATTTTCAACTTTGAATTTATGAGATGGCTGTCATTTGACAAGCAAATTATTTATGTCCGTCAAATGAACCTTTCCTTTTTTATACTTTTCAGGTTTATTCTGGTTATAAATTGCTACTTGGGCATTTGTAGCATAAAAAAATGTGAAAAATATTTTTCCGCGCAAAAATTTCTATTGCTAAGTATATTGATTTTATCATGTTTTATAGCATCTGTGAACATTTCATGAAAATCCCAGCTGGTCCCATTTTCTTAACGTTTAACCAGAGATGTGCGTGTCAGTGGTTGTCAAAATTTGTAGGTCATTATAGATAAAAGCGGCAAATTTAAAATTGAATTCTTTCATAGTGAAACGCCAGAAATTTAATAAAGTCAAACCTTTTTACTACTATACTATACAGAAGAAAGGAGTGCAGTATTTAATTTGCAGAACGTAGTACAGGTTCAAGAGGTAGAAATTTTATTTTTAAAAATTTAAATTTTAATACATCTGATCGGCCTAATATAGCTTTTGTCTAGATTTAATCTTGTTTCCATGGTTTTTACTGTAATAAACCTGTTCTTTTGACAGATAAGTCAGACTTTATTTATTCATAGCCGTATCGTATGTATTTTAATTGATTCGGAATTTTGGATTAATATATATTTCAAAATGGCTTCATTCTAAAAACAGTCATCCTAAATCCTTGAAGGCAGAATTATTAGTAATAACAAGGCAACATAAAAACAAGTTCGAAAAATATATTATAGATGAGATAGCCCGAGAAAAAGGAATTGAAATTCTCAGTTTGCCTCCTTACCATGCAGAGTTAAATCTCATTGAACTGATCTGGTCACAATTATTAAAAGGTTATGTTTCTCAAAACAATACATTTAAATTTCCTGATGTGCGAAAGGACCAGGCACCTTTCTTATGGGAAAATGGCTTTCCGTCAAATTTTCTGAAAAGTTGGTATGATGTAGAACTCGATGCTCTGACAAAAAGCGTCAATTGGCCCAAACCGATCCTATGGCTAGTTTTCGAGGTACAGGGTGTTAAACATCGGAAATGCCACTTTTTTGTAACCAAATTTCTCATAACAGACCTGTTTTATTCGCGTTTGTTGTAGAAAACATGAATTATAGATCATTTGGCAACAATATTTTATAAACAATTACTGTAGAATTTGGTTACTTACAGGGTGGTTCAAAAATAAGTAATATGGTTTTTTTTGAAGAAATTATTTTTTTTATAACAGCTTTAAAAATACAAGCAAATGTCATTGCATCATGAATATATAGTTTACGTAATTACTTCTTGGTGATGAATCATGTTTTATACAGGTTAACTCAGAAATGTAGTTACAGAAGACATATAATGTATTTTAGATTTAACGAATCGCCCTGTATAAACGAAGTGCTATAAAACTTTTATAATATCTTAAATAAATGTACGACCTGTCGCTCTAGCACCACTCTATGTCATACAGCGTGTTAAACTGATTGCAAACACTTTAAAAATTAGAAAACCTGTGTTTTGTGCACCACCCTGTATTTTAAAAGTTTCTCCGTCAACTTTATAAATTAATACATTTTAACAATAACAGAAGTTCAATATTTAACTGAGCAAAATTTTGTTGTAATCCTATGACCAGTTTTCCTAAAATGTGTACCCATAACTCTGTTTTCATAATTAGTAAGCTTTTTTTATATTATTTTAGAACAACTAGTAACTATGTGTACCCATTTTAGGAAAACATATGATTACAACAAAATTTTGCTCAGTTAAATAATGAGCTGTTAATGTGAAAATGTATTAATTTATATAGTTGACGGAGAAACTTTTAAAATACAGGGTGGTGCACAAAACAAAGGTTTTCTCATTTTTAAAGTGTTTGCAATCAGTTTAACACGCTGTATGACATAGAGTAGTGGTAGAGGGACAGGTCGTACATTTATTTAAGATAATACAAAATGTTTATAACACATCGTTTATACAGGGCGATTCGTTAAAGCTAAAATACATTATATGCCTTCTGTAACTACATTTATGAGTCACCCTGCATAAAATATGATTCATCACCAAGAAGTAATTACTCAAACTATATATTCATGATTAAATGACATTTGCTTATTTTTAAAGCTGTTATAAAAAAATAATTTCTTCAAAAAAACCATATGACTTATTTTCGAACCACCCTGTAAGTAACCAAATTATACAGTAATTGTTTATAAAATATTGTTGCCAAATAATCTATAATTCATGTTTTCTACAACAAATGCGAGTAAAACAGGTCTTTTATGAGAAATCTGGTTACAAAAAAGTGGCATTTCCAATGTTTAACACCCTGTACCTCGAAAACTAGTCATAGGATCGGTTTTGGCCAATGGACACTTTTTGTCAGAGCATCGAGTTCTACAATTTTCAGAAAATTTGACGGAAAGCCATTTTCCCATAAGAAAGGTGCCTGGTCCTTGGTTTTTGAAGGCAGTTTCAGATGTAAATAGAGAACATTGGGGAAAATGCATTGATCATGTTAAAATGGTGGAAAATTCATTTAGGAAAGTGGATATATCAATGGCAAATTTAATAGAACCTATAGTTCTTGAATTAACTTTTTTTTTTTAATATTTGAGTTTAGGTAAGTACTGAAGCGTTACTTTTAATGCCAAGAGATTAAAAAAAGTTAAGTGTCAGATGCATAAGGTTTATTTTTATTTTTTGTAAGTAATATAACTTCAAAATTTAATCTACGAAGTGCGTATATATATTTTATATGCTGTGACCTTATTTATATTATAGAAACTTATTTTGCAAAGTACGCCTATGGAATGTGACGTTATATCCCCACTTTTACGGTACTCCTCACTCCTTGATAGTATATATTACTATATATACTATATATACTATAGAAACAAATTATTATATATGCGGTTGCTAGGAAATAAAACTAAAAGCTTAACTTTTCTTGTAAATATCTCGGAAGATCGAATTTTCACAGACATGAGACCTACATTTTTTGCCGATTTAGATAGGAATTAGTCTACCCTGAAAGTTTCATTGAATTCTGACGAGTGGATTTCGAGATCCTCTGGACACACATACATACAAACCTTGCTCGTTTAATAGTATTTGATTAGATCTCCAGTTGCTCGGTAATCTCTTTTCTTACTTTTCATTGTGTATTAAATCTGCTTTATCTAGTCTATGAAATGATTATTATCACGGCAATGTGAATCCATTCCCCTTAATGGATTATTGTGTATAATACATTTCTTGTGTTTCTTTACACATCTTTTTTGTCTTAATAATTATAACACAACTAATGTTATTTTTGTTGCTACTATTAATTTTTCTGAGCCTGTTAACAATTCCATCGCTAATTTACGAAATATAGTTTAAGAACCATTAATTTTTTATTTACTTTAGTTTTGCCACTATAAAATCTTAATATGTGGTTTTATCTGTTTCTTCAAAATTAATTTGTCTGTAATATTTTCTTTACAAATTGTAATGAAAGAAGAAACATTAAAATGTTTTTATATTTTCCATCTATAACTCTAATGTTTCTTTAGAGTACGCAACTTTTTGTGTTATACGGTTGGTAATATGACTCAACCAATAACATGAATTGGCATTTTCTGGTATATTTTCTATATCAAATCTGTCAAATTTTGAAAATTCTACCGCCGTGCTACCAACTCATTTTTTTTAAAGCAAACTTCTCTATAATATGCAAAGTATAAATTTATTAAAAAATTAATAAAATGGCAAAATATAAAAAGTATTATAAGCAACTTATTTCATATGGCTGTTATATGAAATGCGTTGCTTAATATACTATTATGAAATCTGTTCTGTGATACTACCTAATAAAATTTTAGATTGACACAAGGGCGGATTTACCTTTTTTTATGGGGGGGGGGGGGGGTAAAACTTACCAAGTAGTCCAAGAAAGCTAGTAAATTTTTTTGTAATATCGAGCAGAAACTAGTAACTGATCAGATCGGCTTAAATTTTTTTGCAAATTGCTAGTAAAGGTGTCCAGAAGTAGAAAACTTTCGTTAGTTGCGTTTTGAGTGGTGGCAGGTGGGGGTGTGAAAAAAAGAAAAAAAAATTCGTAATTGATAAATTACCTTTTTTAACGAATTAATGTTTCCTCCCGAGTTATAGTGCGCAGAAAAATACGATATTCACCACAATATTCGTACATTTCTAAAAAAAATGTATTTTTTGCCCGTAACTTTTTTTGGCTGATAATATTAAATAATGTAGAATTTTAAAGCTTAGGATATCGCCGAAATATCATGTTATGACAAACTTTTTCATTGGAATGACCGTTTTTTCAATATTTGACCCGAAAAAATGACATTGACGGTTATAAACGCAAAGATAAAAAAAATGGTAATTATTCGGAAGAACATTTGCTCAAAGTTCTCTTTAATTTTTTTTTCAAAAATCAATACTTTTCACGGTATTGACCAGAAATTGAAAATGTCATAAAAAACAAAAATTTAGCTCAACTTTAACAGACCAAAACTTAAAAAATAATTATCCATAGGGCTAAAAATTACTAATTGTAAAAATTGTAAATACATATGTTACGACTTTCTGCAAAAGGATTTTTTTGTCAAATACCACAGTCTAGATAGCTATAAAAAAATAGCGTAAAAAAATTGACAAAAATTTATTTTGTCCATAACTTTTTTTCTGCTTATGTTAAACGGTTCTGGATGGTCTTAAAATGTTCCCAATGTTGTTCTCTCATTAAGATGTTATAAACATTTTTTTGTGGAAGTCATATTTTTTCAGATATTTACGCTAGAACAGCGGTTCTCAAACTTTTCAAATTTTGTACCACATAAATATGAAACAAAAATATATGTACCACCATAAAAGCATTTCGCCGTTAAAAATCAATGTGTCGCGAAATTGTTCGAAGTTTTTGGAAAAGTCGTCATTTCAATATTAAAGCTAAAATGTTAAATGTTAAATTGTACCACTAAAACATTGTAATGTACCACCAGTGGTACATGTACCACAGTTTGAGAACCCCTGCGCTAGAACGATCCAGTTTCTTAAAACACCCATTTTTCAATTGCCAGATCTTCCTTCGTATTAATCGTAGAAATAAAATTAGTTCATATACATTTTTACGTAATAATATCAGATTTTCGGTTATATTTAAAAAACTAGAAATGTACGATTTTTATGGTGAAAATCGCAATTTTTACGCCCTATAACTCCGGATGGGTTTATTCTCATGAAAAATTGTATTTAACATTAATTCATTAACAAATAATAATTTATCGATTGCGCAAGTTTATTTTCTTTTTTTCCCTCACTTTTTGATGAAAAAAACGCCACTATCGAAAGTTTTCTACTTCTGAACTAAACACCTTTCCTAACAATTTGCAATAAATTTCAAGTCGATCTGTTTAAAAAAAAACTTTATTAATACTAAATTATAATCACAAGGAGACGAGGAAAGTACTTAGAAATGGTTAAACCAAAAAAAAACACTTTTAAACTGCTACTATTAAAAGTCTAGTAAAATAGGGAAGCTGCATACATTTTTTTTATCGCGTTATAAGAAGCACCACTTTCTTTATGATGTAAAACAGTTTTGTGTGTATTATGTTGTATAAATTTTTTTATAGATTACAATCATGGGGGGGGGGGTAATTACCACCTGTACCCCCCCCCCGTAAATCCGCCCTTGGATTGACAGTTCTTCTAATCGACGGCCTACTCACTTTTATAAAAATCGGCATTCACGGTGTGTCTACTTTAAATTCAATGCCATTTAAAGAAAATTATTATCAAAATAAAAATCTCTTAATAATTTGTTGCACACTAAATATAAGCTTAGAGGCGTTTGTATATACAGGGTGAGTCACGGATAGACGCGAAGGAGCTAAACGGTTAATATTTTGAAAATTTTGTTTATTCACGGATATGTGGGTTGATAAAGGCTACATTTTAAAATTATTTTGTCCCAAAAAAGTGTGGCGTATCAAAGTTATATATTTTCTTATGGAACACCCTATATTGTATTGCATTTATAGATTATACGTTAAAAATAAGATAAACTTTCTTAAGTATTCCCTATACCTAAGCTTTTTAGTTTTCGAGATATTTTTATATTTCTGAAAATGGAAGCACTTACAAGAAAACCAATAACTTCGAAACCTATGGAATCAGCCAAATTCAATTTTATCTGAACAAAATTAGAATAATTGAAAGCAATAATGTATTTAAAGTTGTTTAAAGTTATACAGGGTGTCCAAAATGGGGACATTCTCTAATGACATATTCAAAGGACAATATTATTCTTATTTTAAATAGTGTTTTGGGAAGTTCCAAATATTGTCAAATTTGGAGACCCAAACTTATTAGGCCACACCCTTTAGATGTGCCTGTCCCAACTTATTGTAGATTTAAGTTGGCAGAGAAATTGATGTGGACTGTATTATATATATATAGGTTATAGCGAAATTATACTCTGAGTACTTGGATTTTATATATTAACGATAACGTAAAACAAAACACTTTACAACAAACAAAGAATATAACAAATTTAAAACTGTGTTTGCAATTGCTCAAAAAATACTGTGAATACGAGTGCGTATGTAATAATGGTATGCAATTTGTATAAGTTAAAATTGATGAAGTTATTACGTAAGAAACAGTCTAAGTGCGACCTATTTCTACGGAGTCTGATGTTGTACTAGTTTAAATTTATTACGTGTGAACGGTCCAAAGATTACGACCTGATCCACACGGAGTCTGATATTCTACTGGTTTTATTTGATTTATTTTAGTCGCGTGTCGACCGACGAGGTTCTTCCTTGGCCAATCACGGGTACGTATTTTCGGCGTTATTGTTGTGCCTTTTTTTTATGCAACTTCCAATCTTGCCCCTGGCAGCTTTTCTTATTGAAGTCATCTCGAGTGAGTTACTTCCGCGTTCGTTATCTGCGCGATGGCCTTGATTCACGACGCGTGTTCTGTTGCTATGCGAGGTTCGGTTATTTTATTTCCCTTGTTGCCATGGGCGTAGTTAAAAATGTTCGATTTTGAACAAATAGGACACCCTGTATTTTATAATCCTTTTATGTAGCAAATTCCATTACCTTGTAAAAATTATAAAGGTCTACTATGCCTAAATCTATTAATTTTGGAGTTGTTTTTATTTTTGTTAAATTATACATTATTTTTCCACCGTAATGCCTAAATATAACACACTGTATTTGATCAGCTTAGACTATGATCCGAAAAAATTACAGATGAATCCACTTTTCATAATAATGGAGTTAACCGTCATAACTTTCATTATTATGATACTCAAAACCAGCATTTATTCCACACAATAGATCATCAGAACCGGTGGAACATGAATGTATACGTTGGAATTATAGTTATTTGCCCATATTTCTTTGATGGCCATTTAAATGGGAGTAAATTTTTGCAATTTTTAAGAAAAAGTATCTGGGAACTGTTGTAAAATGTATCATAGATATTAAACAACAAATGGTGTTTCAATAGTCTAAGCTGATTAAATACAGGGTGTTATATTTAGGCATTACGGTGGAAAAATAATGTAAATTTTAACAAAAATAAAAATAACTCCAAGATTAATAGATTTAGGTATAGTAGACCTTTATAATTTTTAAAAGGTAATGGAATTTGCTACATAACAGGATTATAAAATACAGGGCGTCCTATTTAAAATAAGAACGATATTGTCGTTTGAATATGTCATTAAAAAATGGCCCCATTTTGGACGCCCTGTATAATTTTAAACAACTTTAAATACATTATTGCTTTCAATTATTAGTCTAATTTTGTTCAGTTAACATTGAATTTGGCTGATTCCATAGGTTTCGAAGTTATTGGTTTTCTTGTAAGTGCTTCCATTTTCAGAAATATCAAAATATCTCGAAACTTAAAAAACTTAGGTATAGGGGATACTTAAGAAAGTTTATCTTATTTTTAACGTATAACCTATAAATGCAATAAAATATAGGGTGTTCCATAAGAAATAATATAACTTTGATACGCCACACTTTTTTGGGACAACCTGTATATTTCTAAATAATTTTAAAATGTAGCCTTTATTAACCCACATATCCGTTAATAAACAAAATTTTCAAAATATTAACCGTTTAGCCACAATGCTCCTTCGTGTCTACCGTGACTCACCCTGTATACTATATATTACAGGACTGAGAAGAACAGAACTGATCTATGTAAGTGTGGGTAATTGGCATACACCGAATTTACTTTCTATAAACCTTTACAACTAAGTAAGTAAGAGTTTTGCTAATTTTAAAGTGAATTTTAAGGTACTTTTAGACGGTCAGTTCAGTTCTCCGTTCAGTCTCAGTTTTAGTGGAACTGACGGTTGTTTGTATGTGTAAATACGAAAAACTGTAACTGAAACGGAGACGTGGCTCGATGGGAATTCAATCAGTTATCGTATCAGTTGCCAGTTAAACGGATGTAACAAACCTGTCAGTTTAGGTATCAGTTTTACTCTTAGATCATATATGCTACGCTAGATACGGTACTCAGGTTATTTGTTTTGGTGTACAGGGGGGATTTTAGAGTACTAATCCATTAATTGGTCGATTTCAAATTTCGACGATACCCGCTCATATCGTAAAGTTTGACAGATGTCAGATATTCTGTTTTTTGGGAATTATTGTGCCAATCTTGTTTATTTTTATATTTTTTAAAAGTTTTTACTATGTACAATTAGTTTAGAGTATATCTACAATCTACAAAATGCCAAAGTCTTGTTAAGTGTACAACATCAAATTTGAGAAAGGTGCTGTCATCGGTATGTATTCCATAGGCGTGCAGTTGGATAGGACAGGAAGTGAAAATAAGAACTAAACGTAAATTATGTAGGTATACTTTATTTGAATTGTAAATGAATTGTTTAAATATCTATTGTATGTCAATTTATGTTTTATTAAAATGAACCATGTTCATCGGCAAATTTTTCATTTATTACTCAACCCAATCCATACGAAGGTACATTTTTGACGTAGGTATTTTTTGTATTAATATACCTACCAACTTTTCATTTTATTTTTTCTGTATTAAAGAGTTTATAATCAATGGGATTTCTAATTTGCTATAAAAAAATACTTATGTTATTGATTGAATTGACATCATTGCTAGGTTTACCTATTGTTGCCAATGACTTTTTGAAACCAATAAAGGCGATCACTGACATCATGGTAAACTTAGCCAAGAAAATTTCCGAATGATGTTTTCGTTATTTTTAACCTCTTGGCAGGCGTTTACTATTCCTTCAATCAGTTCTTCCCGGGTATTTATTTGAGATGAGTAAACTTTGGACTTTAAATGTCCCCAAATATGGTAATCGACGGAATTAAAGTCCAGTGATCTTGAAGGCCAATGTATAGGACCACCTCTGCCTATCCACCTATTAGGAAAATTTTCATTTTAAAAATCCCGTACAATTAGCCTAAAATGGTGTCTACACCTTCATCATCTAACAAAATTGGTAAAGTATTTTGAAGAAAATCTAAGTAAATCTCTCCAGGTGAGAGAGGGAGAATATGGGGCCCAATTAACTTGTTAAAAACACCACACCAGACATTCACCGAAAATTTATATTGCGAATGAATGGATTATCTTCCGACCATAAATTTAACACACCATCTCTTGTGAACTGGGCCTCATCGGTAAAGAGACATTTACGTATCATTCTTCGACACCGGGTGATCCAATTACTAAAATTCAATCTTTGAATTTGATCACTTAACCGTCGCCATACAGTAATCTGAGGAACATTAAGGGCATGCCTAATTCTTCTGCAACTAATTTGCGGATTGTTATTAACAATACGTATTAACAATATTTTGCTCCATATTTAAATGACGCCTTTCCTGATGTTCGTTAAGAAACGTTCTTGGAAACGTTTTATAATTTGGTAGTGTTCGATTAGGGTAACTCATTTGATATTCCCTGCTTGCGGCCAGACCGTTCCCGTCTCAAAAACCATATATGTATATCATATCAGCATATTCTTCATTAAAAAATTGATGTGGGATTTTTAAAATAATCGAAACCAAACCACAAACTACAAAAATAATTCAAACCTTTTGAAAACTTAAATAAAAATAACTTGACACAAATAACTCTAAACTGTCAATTCCATGGGCATCTAGATTTTGTAATTTTTAATGTTTTCATATTATTACTATTAAATTTCACAAATAGATAGCTTATTACCAAACTTACTTAATTAAATAAAAAACGCGTTTTCTAGTAGTTTTATCCTTTACAAAAATTAGATTTTAAATTCTTTAACTCTCCTACTCTAAAATACCCAAATTTTTATAAGGAAGGTTAAAAAATGCGTGATGTATAGCTAAATCTAATGTGATATTTAGTTCCTAGTACGGTCCTGTAAATCTGTTTTCATAGGCCTAGATGACGATAAAAATTTTTGGTATAACATACTTTTAAACAAAATCGTTAATTAGGCCAAATAATATTGATTACAACTTAATAGGATTAGAAAACGAGTAAGGAATTTAATTTATCAGATTCGACATCCTAAGACCGGTTTCTGCCTTTCGGCTTCGTCAGTTAGGCTTTTCGAATCCAATAAATAAAATTCCAAACTCGTACAAGTCAGTAGCTATATCCGCTATAAGATAAAATTTTTAGATGTGCTGCCATCTATGATTAGAAGAGAGTATTGACAATTATTAAAAGCAAAAAATTCCCGGTGTATTGGGGTTGCATACACAATTTGCATTGTGTGTTGCAAAGCTTTTATTTGACTGATTCTAGTCAAAATGTCACTCTCTTCTTTCGTATCCCTTTCAGAGATTAATACAAAGTTAGAAAACGAGTAAGGAATTTAGACTAGAATCAGTCAAATAAAAGCTTTGCAACACACAATGCAAATTGTGTATGCAACCCCAATACACCGGGAATTTTTTGCTTTTAATAATTGTCAATACTCTCTTCTAATCATAGATGGCAGCACATCTAAAAATTTTATCTTATAGCGGATATAGCTACTGACTTGTACGAGTTTGGAATTTTATTTATTGGATTCGAAAAGCCTAACTGACGAAGCCGAAAGGCAGAAACCGGTCTTAGGATGTCGAATCTGATAAATTAAATTCCTTACTCGTTTTCTAACTTTGTATTAATCTCTGAAAGGGATACGAAAGAAGAGAGTGACATTTTGACTAGAATCAGTCAAATAAAAGCTTTGCAACACACAATGCAAATTGTGTATGCAACCCCAATACACCGGGAATTTTTTGCTTTTAATAATTGTCAATACTCTCTTCTAATCATAGATGAAAGCACATTTAAAAATTTTATCTTATAGCGGATATAGCTACTGACTTGTACGAGTTTGGAATTTTATTTATTGGATTCGAAAAGCCTAACTGACGAAGCCGAAAGGCAGAAACCGGTCTTAGGATGTCGAATCTGATAAATTAAATTCCTTACTCGTTTTCTAACTTTGTATTAATCTCTGAAAGGGATACGAAAGAAGAGAGTGACATTTTGACTAGAATCAGTCAAATAAAAGCTTTGCAACACACAATGCAAATTGTGTATGCAACCCCAATACACCGGGAATTTTTTGCTTTTAATAATTGTCAATACTCTCTTCTAATCATAGATGGCAGCACATCTAAAAATTTTATCTTATAGCGGATATAGCTACTGACTTGTACGAGTTTGGAATTTTATTTATTGGATTCGAAAAACCTAACTGACGAAGCCGAAAGGCAGAAACCGGTCTTAGGATGTCGAATCTGATAAATTAAATTCCTTACTCGTTTTCTAACTTTGTATTAATCTCTGAAAGGGATACGAAAGAAGAGAGTGACATTTTGACTAGAATCAGTCAAATAAAAGCTTTGCAACACACAATGCAAATTGTGTATGCAACCCCAATACACCGGGAATTTTTTGCTTTTAATAATTGTCAATACTCTCTTCTAATCATAGATGGCAGCACATCTAAAAATGTTATCTTATAGCGGATATAGCTACTGACTTGTACGAGTTTGGAATTTTATTTATTGGATTCGAAAAGCCTAACTGACGAAGCCGAAAGGCAGAAACCGGTCTTAGGATGTCGAATCTGATAAATTAAATTCTTTACTCGTTTTCTAACTTTGTATTAATCTCTGAAAGGGATACGAAAGAAGAGAGTGACATTTTGACTAAAATCAGTCAAATAAAAGCTTTGCAACACACAATGCAAATTGTGTATGCAACCCCAATACACCGGGAATTTTTTGCTTTTAATAATTGTCAATACTCTCTTCTAATCATAGATGGCAGCACATCTAAAAATTTTATCTTATAGCGGATATAGCTACTGACTTGTACGAGTTTGGAATTTTATTTATTGGATTCGAAAAGCCTAACTGACGAAGCCGAAAGGCAGAAACCGGTCTTAGGATGTCGAATCTGATAAATTAAATTCCTTACTCGTTTTCTAACTTTGTATTAATCTCTGAAAGGGATACGAAAGAAGAGAGTGACATTTTGACTAGAATCAGTCAAATAAAAGCTTTGCAACACACAATGCCAATTGTGTATGCAACCCCAATACACCGGGAATTTTTTGCTTTTAATAATTGTCAATACTATCTTCTAATCATAGATGGCAGCACATCTAAAAATTTTATCTTATAGCGGATATAGCTACTGACTTGTACGAGTTTGGAATTTTATTTATTGGATTCGAAAAGCCTAACTGACGAAGCCGAAAGGCAGAAACCGGTCTTAGGATGTCGAGTCTGATAAATTAAATTCCTTACTCGTTTTCTAACTTTGTATTAATCTCTGAAAGGGATACGAAAGAAGAGAGTGACATTTTGACTAGAATCAGTCAAATAAAAGCTTTGCAACACACAATGCAAATTGTGTATGCAACCCCAATACACCGGGAATTTTTTGCTTTTAATAATTGTCAATACTCTCTTCTAATCATAGATGGCAGCACATCTAAAAATTTTATCTTATAGCGGATATAGCTACTGACTTGTACGATTTTGGAATTTTATTTATTGGATTCGAAAAGCCTAACTGACGAAGCCGAAAGGCAGAAACCGGTCTTAGGATGTCGAATCTGATAAATTAAATTCCTTACTCGTTTTCTAACTTTGTATTAATCTCTGAAAGGGATACGAAAGAAGAGAGTGACATTTTGACTAGAATCAGTCAAATAAAAGCTTTGCAACACACAATGCAAATTGTGTATGCAACCCCAATACACCGGGAATTTTTTGCTTTTAATAATTGTCAATACTCTCTTCTAATCATAGATGGCAGCACATCTAAAAATTTAATAGGATTAATTAAGCACGATGGTGCCCCAAAAATATAAAAGATCCTAACAATTTATGAGTAGTAGAATCATATGTGCAAAAATAAAAAGTATATCGTTAAATTCAATTTTTTGTCTTCTTTTTAGATATGGTAAAATATTTTTGAAAATTTAACATACAGGGTGTTGTTTATGAGTGGAACGAATTTGTCAATTTTTAGTGAATACGGGCCTGTATTTTCAATATTAATAATATCTCAATTAATTTGTTAAGACACATAGAGTATGTGTATCAAATATTATAAAATTATACAGAGAGGTTAAAAGCACAGGAGGCAATGAAGAAAGCACCAAAATGAACAAAACACTCTGTATCTCAGCTATAAGGGACCGTAGACCCTTAAAAAATGGGTTGTTTGGAATCACCTCAGTCACTCCTATCCTCTGTTAAAATATTACCCTCTCCCAATGAAACACCCTGTATGATATATCATTTGAAATAAACAGAAGCGCAAGATGATGGTATTCATTCCTCTCAGATTATTCCCATTCCAAACAATTTTCGTAGTCTTCCATGGTATTTTATTTATTTTCGATTCACATTAATTCCCATTTTACTGTAACCTACAATCACTCATTCCTTAGAAAATGAAATATGTTTTGTATAAATTTGACAATATATTACACTGTACCAAAATATTCCAAATGGTACGCCACTGTATCATAGTACGCCATTGCCCCTTCAGCCCCTCTCGAATTTACCCCTTTAGAACCAAACAAACACTATAGGATGCCCACTCAATTTTTTTTAAGATAAGAGTTATTACGCAACTAAATGATATCTTATGCACTATTGAAATAAGTTTAAAAAACTAAATTCTGACTATTTTTTCCTTAAACATGTTTTTGTGCTACTACATTATTATTGTACTTAAAATTATTAAATTATAGTTGAGCATTTACACGCTCAATATATGTAACCATAAAGTTATAATTGGACGTAATTAAGCAGAACACGCCCGGTTGGATTCGTATTCCCCTGAACTACATCCAAATTTGTTTTGGATTAATGTGTATTTAATTAATTCAGCCTATCTACGTAAAATAACTATATAGGATTCCATCTTTTTACACTTTATTTGTACTTTTTAGTTTTAATTGATTATTTTTTTCGTGTAATTTTTAACCAATCAGAACGTTCAATTTAGTTAAGTTACCTCGTATAATTTCGATTATACAACTCATCATAAATTTAGCCAATAGCAGTTGCAATTTTTACTTAGTTACCATGTTACCATTGATAAGCGAATATACCCTTGACGACGTTGTATAACCGTTTTTGATTTTCGCATCCTTCCATCTTGAAAAGTTTGTCATAGTAACAATACGTTTGACGTTTATAATGAGGAAACGTCACCAAAAATAATTATATAATTCGTTATATAATCGTATCGAATATCATACGAAAATAATCGATTATACTTCCTCCTCGCTCGACGTATTTCTTTTAAAACACCACTCGAGCTCCGCTCTCGTGGTGTTTCGCCAAATACGTCTCGTGACTCGGAAGTAAAATCGATTATTTTCGAAGCTCTTGTGATATTACTACTGATAATACCTGATAATACATAGAGTAGCTCCACCAATCGAAAATTTTACAATAATTTCATTTCCGTAGTAACCACATCGACATCAATATACAATACACAAACTAATAGAACCGTCAAATTTTGACGTTTATCAATAATTGTTCAAATATGAGTCAATTTTAAAAACGGTACAGTTTCAAATACGTAGTATATAATAATCTAATATTAAACGACTTACCTGTAAGGAAGTTCAATCGAGATTATATGAAGAACCACTTCCGCATAGACCACAATGTAGTTACGCCTCTGAGCGGAACCGACCACTAGATAAAACCAATACAATACAAAAAAAAACTTCTCTTATCGCCAAATACCTGAATCCTGAATATACTAGTCATTATGGTTTCTAGTGCTCCCTGATTTTAGATCACTAGGGGAACACAGTTTACCATTGGGGAACGGGTGGGTTGGTCTATGCGGAAGTGGTTCTTCATATAATCTCGATTGAACTTCCTTACAGGTAAGTCGTTTAAACTTAGATTATATTTCAGAACCACTTCCTTATAGACCACAATGTAGATGTTCAAAGCTGAAAAGGATCTAAAATCCATTATATGTATATTAAATGGTTAGATTTGTTAAAATAAAACTTCCTACCATTTTTAGTTAAATCTAACAAGAATCATCTAATAATATAACGAAGAAAAAATTTAACAATTAAATTGTATAGAACAAAAGGTTTTTAACATCAACATACTGTAAACCAAAATACAGTAATAATTAACAAGGTTTCTTTTTCCGCCTATTTATATATTAAAAAAAAAATTTATACTTTATCTATAATAATAGATTCTGCAAATGAACAACTGTCCAAAAGTGGTTTGTTATAAAATTTAGCAAATACCTTAGAATTGTCTGACCACCCAGCAGCTTTTCTAATTGTATCTATATTTGTACCCTTTCTTTTAGCTGCTGAGGTCGAGGCATGGCTAGCAGAGTGTGCAGAAAATTGTTTTATGTCAATACCACTTTTGGACAAAGTGGTTTTGATCCACCTCGAGATGCTTTGTGTCGAGGCGGCTCGATGTGGTTTTTTGGAGTGAGAATTACGCTTGTTATGGTGCCTCGAATAGGCTCGGTTCTATGTAAATATTCGTCCAAACATTTAGCTACACATAATTCTGGTTTTTCAGGGAAATATGGTATTATTATTAATGGTTGAGATCTACCAGAGCCCGAAGTTTTGATTAACTCTGTTATTTTAATCTCTATTTTATTCTCATATCTTTTTAGACAATGTTTGGACTCGTTGTGCAGAAATTAACGCTAAAAGCGTGACTAACTTATAGGTTAAGTCTTCTAGGGATAATTTATTCAAGGGGTATAAACTAACTAGGAATTTTAGAACTTGTTCGGAATCCCATGTGGCCAAATATTTGGATAAAACTGGTCTTTTTCTGTAAACCCCTTTCATAAAACGGTTAATTAATTGTTCATCATCTATATGCAAAATTAACCTAAGAGCAGAACGATGAGTATTCAAAGTATTATAGAGCACCATTCTCAAACTGAGCCTGAAGAAATTTTAGTACCTCCCAAGATGAATTATTGTAACAGCTAAAATCATTTGATTTACAGAATATTCACCATTTTTTAAATGAACTATTGTACTGTTTGATGGAACTAGAACTTAACGAATTAATTAAAGTAGGTATAATAGATTGTGGAACTCCTTTCCTCAAATACGACTCCCTGATAAGCGAGCAGCAACCAGGGTAATCTTGTGCCATATTGGGTGAGCTTCCCTAAAAGGACTTAATATTAAATCATGTTTAGGATGAAAATAAATGGGTTTACTACAAGTCAATTTTGTGAATATTGGGTACCAGGGTTGCGTACACCAGTCAGGTACAACTAAGATACCTTCCGCTTTATCGGATATAATTTTATGTAATGTCCTTAATATTAATGGAAAAGGAGGAAAGGCGTAAAAAAACAAATTTGTCCAAGCTATCGTAAAGGAATCAACATGTAAGGCATCAGGGTCTTTCTTCCAAGATACATACTTTTTACACTTAGCATTGAACTGAGAAGCAAACAAATCGATGGATGGTTGTCCCAGAGTTTTTGTTATGATGCTAAAGACTCTGTCATTTAAGGAATATTCAGTTTCTATATCAAGAGAACGTGATTCTGCATCAGTTTGAAAATTATTTTGTGAGATTATTTTGTAAGATGCATAAATCCATATGTTTCCAAATTCACACCACTGCCAGATATTTTTAGTGATCTTATGGAGCTTAGGATATTTAACACCTCCCATTCTATTTATGTAATTAATAGCAGTGGTATTGTCTATTCGTAATAAAATATTACAGAAGGATTCATTTTTTGCGAAACATTTGAAAGCATTAAAACTTGCCAATAACTCTAAGTAATTTATATGCAGTAACCTTTCTTCCTCTGTCCAGAACCCATGAGTTTTTTCTCCATTACATATAGCGCCCCATCCTGAAGTAGAAGAATCTGAATAAATTTCTAATTTAAATCTTTTATCTTCTAGACTTCTACCAGCAGAAGGAATGTTTTTTATCCACCAATGAATATCTTCCTTAATTTTTTCATTAATAATAATAGTTACATCATAATTTCCTAAATTATTTTTTAACCCTAAATATTTTTCTCTTTCTAATTGTTTAGTGTACAACCATCCATAATTTACTGCTGGGCACAAAGAAACTAAATAACCTAACAATTTAACTAGTTCTCTGACTGTACAGAGTTTTTTATTTATTAGCTCCTGAGCCTTTAGGATTGCTGATGATTTCTTCTCACTAGGCAACTGGATACACATTAGTTGACTGTTAAAATTAAAACCCAAGAACTTACATGTCTGTCTTGGTATGACTACACTTTTTTCAAAATTTATTAAAAATCCCAATCTAATCAGAACGTCCTTAACCGTATTTACACTTTCCAAACATTCAGCAATTGATCTTCCTATTATTAATAAATCATCTAGGTAACATACTAATTTCTTAAAAAACCTAATACCGGCTTCAATAATTTCGTGAATACAAAAGGAGCTATACTTAGACCAAACGGCATACATGTAAATTCATAAAAAGACCCTTGAAATAAAAATCTTCTAATCTGAGTTTTTCTAAATGACTAATTTTCTTTACTAATTGAAAACTTTTTTGTTTAGGTTTTTTCACTAAAGGTATAGTATAACCATTAACCCAACTTAAGACCCTACGGTCAGTACATATTTTTTACCAGTTAGAATAGAACAAGCTAATTCTACCCGCATAAACAGTAAATACCTGATCTATAATCTCTTGTTGTGTAACTTCTGGTAATATATCTTCCGTGTCACCTGATTGTTCCTGTAATCCTGCTGTTTTCGCTTGTACCTGTACTCTGGACTCTCTTTCATCTTGTGTTTTTGGTAAGGGCGCTTCCAGTTTAAAAATTTGAAGTATTAAACTTATTTTTATTAGTAATTTTGGAGGGAGTCTTTGCCTTGTAATCCTTTAGTGCATTCTGTACTGTCTGAGCTGATTTACATTTTTCATTGAAGTCTGAACCAAACAAAAAACTATCCGGTACCGATTCTTCAGCAATTTTCCTTGCCGTCTCGTTCATAGCTGGCATAATTTCATACCTTCTATGACGAGAAATTAAAAAGTGAGATTCGCAAATTAATTTTGCGGAGTCAACAATGGCGGGCAAAATTTTGTACTTTAGGTTAACATTGCCTGAATTCTGCTTCTTTAATATGAAATCTAAAGCAAACCCTAAGGCGCTTAGACCTTTTCCCATCTTATCTTGCACTGCAGAGAGAAAATTATCTTTACGCAAATCTGTCGAAGAATATAATCCAAGAATTTCGTTATTTACTTTGGGGGCACAAAGAAGAGGGCAGTTTTCAGGAATAAGCCATTTTTCTGCAAGAGATTCTCTTAATTCTTTCTCTAAACCTTTACTCAAATAAGCAGACCATCTAAAAAAACTGAATTAAGCGACGGTTCTTCCCCTAACAATTGGGATATTACCTCCGCCTCTTTTGACTGATGAACTTCAGCGGTAACATCAACCGGATTTTGACTATATTCCTCATCGTCACTAGAACTACTAGACAAGCGACGAACAGGTTGTCTTCAATTTGTGGTAAATTCTGAACTAGAACTATTGGAATCGGCGTCATCTGATTCATCATCTGGAAAATTCACCTTGAAGTGTGTTGGAGACCCAATATAACCAAACTAACAAAGAGATTTGGTTATAATTAGGTAAAATTAATCGCCAAGAAATATTGAACGATTAATATCACAATTTAGTCAACAAAGGACATAAATTGAAAAAAAAAACACTTCTATTAACATACCAATCCCAAAAAACTGGCGATGATAATCTACAAAAAAAATTTTTAATATATTATTTAAAAACTGCTTACTTGATTCATATATCATCCATTTTTCAAATTTTCTAATTTTATTTTTAATTTTACACATATTTTCACTCAACTTTCGTCGTTTATCCGACATTTTTATTATTTTAATGTGGTCAAATTCGCACTAGAAAGCATAATGACTAGTATATTCAGGATTCAGGTATTTGGCGATAAGAGAAGTTTTTTTTTCTATTGTATTGGTTTTATCTAGTGGTCGGTTCCGCTCAGAGGCGTAACTACATTGTGGTCTATAAGGAAGTGGTTCTGAAATATAATTGTAATTATTCTGCGCTGCTGTCCTCCATGATTATCACACACTGTAGTAGTTTGCATGATTCATGCAGACCAGCACAAATACCAAGATAAAAAACTGCAAAAAACCTTATCGCTCTTGCCTCGATATTTACTTACTTATTGCATTCTTTTGTGCCGGCTAGTAAACGTGTATAAAATTTTTAATTTAAATTTGAAAAATGCCAAAAAATGATTCAAAAAGAAGGCGAGTTATAGTAGATAGCAGCGATAGTGATAGTGAAAATGACGATTATCTTACTTAAGTTATGAGCAGTTATAAAATAATGTAATAGACGTTTGTCTTACATTACAAAAAATTAATTAATAAGGTAGGTTATTTTCAATAAGTGTGATTGACTATTGTCTCACACAGTACAGTGCCGGGAAAAATTCTACTATTGGGGCTCAGCCCCAATTTTGATGGGATATTTTTTTTTAGACTAATTTTGGGTCGCTGATCACGAATCTGCAATCAGTTTCCTGCGGTCTCATCAAACAACAAAGTTATGATTTTTTTTTAAGTAAAATGGTCACCTGAATAGCGGTCAGAACGTAAACTCTTGTCATATTTTTCGCTGTGGCTATGGTCCTGTCCCTCGGAACTACAATTTTTTCCCGTCTAATAAACGCATGCGCATTGCGTAACATAATAAATATATTTACTTGAAATATTACTTTGTACCTCATTAATATGAGCACACCTGAACTTATCTTTTACCTGACCTCATATTATTATTATGTACATCATTAATATGAGCACACTTGAACTTATCTCTTACCTGACCTCATATTATTTTGTACATCATTAATATGAGCACACTTGAACTTATCTCTTACCTGACCTCATATTATTTTGTACCTCATTAATATGAGCACACCTGAACTTATCTTTTACCTGACCTCATATTATTTTGTACATCATTAATATGAGCACACCTGACCTTATCTCTTATCTGACCTTATTATTTTGTACATCGTTAATCTGATCACACCTGACCTTATCTTATCTGATCTCACCTGATCTGTTAAATTCTGGTTTATTCAGACGTCCATTGGATATTTTTCAAATCGTGCAAAAAAAAAAGTCCAAAAAATATTTTTTTTTTGCGTCCATTCATCGTTATTTGGCCTGAAAAACGCGAAAAAATACGTATGGAACCGATCGGGTTGAGACCACTGAAATGATACAAGGATGACGCCTATTGATTTTGGATATCTCCATACAAAAAAATTCTTGGAAAAATTTAACATTGAGGAATCCTGATAACCAATGTTGTTTATTGAGAAATAACTAATTGTCGTCTGAATAAGCAAGATTCTATTAATTTCAAGTAATACGCAATACAGATGCGTTCATCACAGACGAGAAAAAAATTGAGTCCCGGAAGGACGGGACGCTAGCCACAGCGAGAGTTTACGCTAATCGCAACTCAAGTGACCCTAGTATTGCCAAATGTCAGTACGTCAAATTGCTGTATGAATTTTTAGGTTATCTTTTATAATTTAGTATATTTAGCTGAAATATTACTGTGTACATCATTAATCTAACCAGACTTGACCTATCTTGTACCTTAAGTCTTTTGGTTTTAATATATATTTATATAAACCTACTTATATACATATTTTTCTGGTAAGTATTAAAGAAAAGTTGACAATTTATTTCATTTAAAAAATTCATAACTTTTTTGTTTAATGAGACCGCAAGCAACTGATTGCAGATTCGTGATCAGCGACCCCAAATTAGTCTAAAAAACAATATCTCATCAAAATTGGGGCTGAGCCCCAATAGTAAAATTTTACCCAGTGCCGTACAATACAGTAATTGACGATTGTCTTACTTAAGTTATGAGCAGTTATAAAATAATGTAATAGACGTTTGTCTTACATTACAAAAAATTAATTAATAAGGTAGGTTATTTTCAATAAGTGTGATTGACTATTGTCTCACACAGTACAGTGCCGTACAATACAGTAATTGACGATTGTCTTACTTAAGTTATTGGCAGTTATAAAATAATATAATAGACGTTTGTCTTACATTACAAAAAATTAATTAATAAGGTAGGTTATTTTCAATAAGTGTGATTGACTATTGTCTCACACATTACAGTACCGTACAATACAGCAATTGACGATCGTCTTACTTACGTTATTGGCAGTTATAAAATTACATTACAAAAATTAATTAATAAATAAATAAATAACAAATTATGTAATCGATGATTGTCTTACATGATTTAGATAGGTTACTACCCAATAATACAGATAAAATTAAAGAATTGTTGGAAATGGAAATATTGGAAAGTTTAAACAAAAAATATCTGTTGCCAGAAAATGGCCAATTTTTATCAGCACCTAAGTGTAATGAAGAAATTGATATTTGAATACAATGGGATGCCAAAAACCAAGACGTTTTTGTATCTCAACTACAGACCCAGTTATCTCAAGGTTTGACGGCGATTGGTTTAGTAATTACAATTTTAATGATTCCGAATCTGTCGATGCAGATGGAATATTAACTTTGTTGGCTGATAGTTGTCAACTGGACAAACGGAAAATAGTTAACGAATGTCCTATCGATAATTACCTTTTTGGTTCAAAGCTTAACGAGTCCATCCAGACCAATAAATCCGTAGCAAAGACTGGTAAGGAACTAAGGATTAGTTCATCTAACCTTTTAAAAAAAAATTCATAAGAACAGATAGTTCTCGTTAACCTCAGCCAGGACCTTCTAGTTGGTCAGGAACTTCAGGTGTACAGAATTACAGTTCTAAACGTAATTACAGAAACTATTTAAAATTCAGGCGCCCTCAAAACAACTCCAGGAAAAAGCCTCAACAATTCGAAGAAAAGAGGGGAATCACCAATACAGGGGGTGTCGAAACTTCCGGAAGTAACAGAGGTAGACAATTTAAGATACGCTGGTTTTTTCAAAGGAACACTCGAGATGTTGGAAACAGATTACTAGTAGTAATGTAGTTTTGCAAAGGATTGCAGGCGTTACTATTCTTTTAAAAAAAATACCTTTCCAGTTTTTTGACCATAAGGTTTCTATAAATAAAACAGAATTTTTTAAATTATAAGAAGAAGATAGACGAGTTAGTAAAGATAAGCGATGTATCAAAATGTAAACCTACACAGGGCGAATTTAAATCTTCCTATTTCCTAGTCCAAATGGTAATTTGCGCTTTATTTTAAACTTTAAATATACCGCAGCATTTTAGACTGGAGGAGTACAGGACCATTTTAAAACTAGTTAATAATTCAGGTTTTTTCACTAGTATTGATTTAAAAGATGCTTATTTCTCTGTGCCAATAAAAAAAACATCACAAAACGTTTTTGAGATTTAACTGCTTACCATTCGGCGTAAATATTGACTTTTTACATTCACGAAAATAATTAGACCAATTTCAGAATTTTTGAGACCTCGAAATATAATATGTTCAGCTTATTTAGACGACTTTATAATAATAGGAGATTCCAGGGAGGAGTGTAAAAGAAATGTAGATGTTGCTAAGAGTTCGCTTATTAACTTAGGTTTTGTCATAAACACCAAACAAAGCCAATTGGTACCCAAACAAAAAATTCTACATTTAGGTTTTGAAGTTAATAGCGTTAATATGTCAATAAGCTTACCCGATAGAAAAGTTCTTTCTTAAAAGAATTCAAATTCAATAAAAAATAAAAATATACGTCTCATTAGGAAATTTGCAAAGCTAATCGGTACTTTGGTGGCCACTCATCCAACTGTTAAGTACGGCCAACTACAGATTGAAAAGATGATATAGATTGGTGGTTACAGAATATTCCAAAGGCCCAACAAAATATTATAAAACAAATTTTTTTCTTAGAGATATACTCAGACGGGTCGAAGACAAGGTGGGAAGCCAAAATTGCTGATTTAAAAATTCAGTTGTTGGAATAAAAAAGAAAGTAATTTTCACATAAATTATCTAGAATTAATGGCTGCGTTCAGTGGATTAAGATGTTTTGCCAAACACATTTCATTTAAAAACATATTAGTAAGAATGGACATGTAATGTAACGCCATATCAAGTATAAATAAAATAGGAAGTATCCGCTTTAATAATTTAAATACTATTACACGTAAAATTTGGGAATGGTAGAAATATATTTATTTTTGCGTCTTACATTCTTCATCGAATAACAAAATAGCCGATTCAGAATCTCGATTAAAAATGAGAGGTACTTAGTATGAACTTAAAATTAACATTCTAAAAAAAAGTTATTTCTAAATTTGGTCACCCAGAGATCGATCTTTTCGCTACTTATCAAAACAAAAAATTGTCAGAAATTTGTCTCATGGTTTCTCGTTCCAGAATCTACATTTGTAGACGCCTTTACCATTTATTAGGGATCTTTTTACTTCTATGGTTTTCCTCCTTTCTCGTTGGTGAGGAAAGTATTAAAAAAAGTAATTCAGGATAAAGCTAGGGTAATAATAGTACCCGATTGGTCTAGCCAATTTTAGTATCCTATATTTCAAAGATTATTAATCTGAAAACCATTAAAATTTTATGCTAAAGAGGGATTTCATCTTTCTAGACAACATCCAGTTTTTCGGAGGACTATCCTGGTGCCAGCGAAAGTATTCGGAGTGTTTTTACAACGAGGGCAAGATCAGCGGAAGCTACTCCTATATTGCTGGCATCATTAAGTGAAAGCACTCTTAAGCAATACAATAATTGTTAAAAAAAAATGGTGGTCCTTCTGTAAGAAAAGAAAGATACATCCATATAAATACAGTTTAAAAATGTATTTAAAATTCTTTGCCGAAGTACAAAAATCAGGTATATCTTATGCATCAACTCTAATAGAGCAGCTCTTTTAATTTATCATTATCCATTAATAAAAATGATAAAGCTGAATTAAAAAGATTCTTCAAAGGAGCTTATAGTTTAAAACCTTCACAACCAAAATATGCTGCAACCTGAGATACGAGTGTTGTTTTAAATTATTTGGAAACATTATTTCCCTAAGAAGAATTGATATTAGATTTTCTTAGTTACAAATTAATTATGCTACTCGCACTTACTTCGGCGCACATAATTCAAATGATATCAAAGATATATATTGAGTATATCAAACAATTGGAAAACATAATTGAGATTCGTATACCCGATAGAATAAAAACATCGGGATATAAAAAGCTACTTATAGTCCAAATTAGATGATATACCAAGTTTGTGTGTTATTAAAACGCTTAATTTTTATTATAATAAAGCATCAACCTCCTATATAAGGAAAGAATTATTTTTATTACATTTAAAAAGCCTCATCATGCTGCTAGTAAAGACATCTTAAGTCGAAGGATAAAATTTACCCTCAAAAATAGTGGAGTAGATATTTAAAAATTCTCCACTCACAGCACTAGACACGCTAGTACTTCCGCTGCGTTTCGTGCTGGGGGTAAATGTAGAAAGTATAAGAAATGCGGCAGGTTTGTCCGAAAAATCTAATATGTTTGCAAACATTTATAATAGACCTATAACTTCAGATCCTGATAGATTTGCAAGGTCAATTATTTAAAAAAAAATGTTATTGTTATCTCTAAATATAGTGGGATACTTTACTCATAAATGTTAGTATTATTTGATTAATATTGTTATATAAATTTTCTAAGATATATTAAAATAGTCAATTTGTTATATTTTTATTACAATAATCTAATAGTTATTGTACTTAACATCATTTTACCTATATTATGTTGTTCTTTAATATAGAGGTACTATTCCTATGTAAACAGGTTTTTTTCTTCTTTATAAAAAGTGATGAAATAAAAATTAGATCGCAAGTATTTCCTTCTACTTGGTACATCTACAGTGTGTGATAATCATGGAGGACAGCAGCGCAGAATAATTATTAGATTGATCGACTTACCTGTAAGGATGATCGATCGAAATTATTCTAGCTGCTGTCCTCCATGATTATCACGACCCTCCCAGCCCTTGTATTTCCCTTCGCGATCTAATTCGTCACACGAATGCAATGAGTAAGTAAATATCGAGGCAAGAGCGATAAGGTTTTTTGCAGTTTTTTATCTTGGTATTTGTGCTGGTCTGCATGAATCATGCAAACTACTACAGTGTGTGATAATCATGGAGGAATAATTTCGATCGATCATCCTTACAGGTAAGTCGATCAATCTAATAATTTTCATTGTACCAATTTGTATTTAAATTAATAAATTGTTTATATTTACTTAATTTACTCAAAAAATAATCGTATCAAATACTATACGTACTTCAAAATAAATACGGTTATACATCTCAAACTTCCTGCATAATTACAAATCGTGTCAGTTTGACAGAACAATCCTCCCGCTTCGCGGTCGGATTATTTAAACTGTCAAACTGACACTCTTTGTAATTATGCAACAAGTTATCGATGTATAACCTGATTATTTTGAAGTACTTATAGTATTACTACTGATTATTTTTTTCATCTGTCAAAACAGTCAGATTTTGTGGTTTCAGCCAACAACAACTCAGGATTCTAACCAATCATTGTGTTTTATACTGATAAAACCGCTTCGTCGTTTTTGTTTTTTGATTAAACTATGTTTACCTATTTGAGATGTCAAATGTAAACATTTGTCAATTATTATTATACTAAAATGTATTGCAAATCTATGTTAATAACCAAATTTCAAAATGTATTTGTAAACTAACCTGTTTTTATTAGTTTATTTCAACATTCATTTAACATTTTTAGATACCTCACTTTAACAATAAACTTAAAATTAATTAAATTAAGAAAGACTTCATTTCATTCTTCTTCTTCGCTTTTATTTAAGGCGCCGTTTCGCGGGGTAGCCAGTCAAAAAATCGCCTTGGTGGCCCTGTATGTAAAACTATAACAGCTCAGGTTTCAATTTAAATTGGTAAAGAAAATTTTCAATATTTGTGTGTAAAGTGTCTTTTGCATAAGTGACTATGTTCTCTGTTTTTAATACAAAATGATTCAAAAAATAATCCTTTCAAATACGACTCGTCCTCTGAAATTTTATAAATTAAATTTTTGATCTTCATACTCAAACGCCTTTATTTTAGGCAAAACCACTCAAACAAACTGATTTAAGATAAAATCACTCGTCCTGCGGACTCGTGATTTTATCAATCAGTTTGTTTTCGTGGTTTTTCCAAATAAAGCCGTTTTCGTGAAAACCAAAAATTTAATCGATAAAATTTGGAGGACCTTTGATTATAATTGGCAAAAAAATTGTTAAAAAATAATTGGAAATAACTTTAACCAGAGAAAATTAACAGACAATGAAATTACAAAAGGACTTCGGTCTTTTATTTTGAAATAAATTAGGTTACAAATTTTCGTTTATTTTTAGCCTTCTTAAAATTAATGCTTCAGCTTTTTTAATACATTTAAGACTTTCCGAGGCTGAATTAATGATCTGAACTGGATTATTGGTTAGTATGAGGGAGAAGTCAAATTAAATGCAAAAACCTTTAACAAGTTAAATATAGGTCGATGCCATTCCGGATACAAAGCAACAAAAAAAACCAGTAAACAGTGTTGTCTCGAGCACAATTTGGTTTAGTAATTTTTACTTTCCTAATAAAGGACCAAAATAAAAGTAGGTATATGTTCTGTAAAACGGTTTTATGAATTCAACTATTTTACAATATTTAGAAAAGTCTAGAACTAGTGATCGAATTTGATTCCTTTCATTATACTTTTTTATCATTTTACGTTATATACTTTTCTTATATTTATACGGATAATTTTAGTTATTCCTTATTACCTAAGGTTGTGAAATAAATTACACTTGTTCCCAAGAACAAAGACATTAAATGTCCTACACTGCACCAGCGTCTGGACTTCAACAACTACTCCTTGGGCTATATGCCCCCCCAAGTATTGAATTACGAAAGTCCAGACGTGGTTTGGCGCCCGACCAAGTCGGGGCTTTAAACCAAAAACTTTGATTTTATTATTAAAAAGGAGCTTGCCATTCTTAGACCGGTTTCGGAATTATTGTTCCTTTTTAGTAAGAAGGCTAGCTCGACATCCTATCCCTAAAGGATGTCTGAAAATGAATTCGACTTGCCTCGCTCTTGATAAAAGTGTTCACGTATATCAAGAACGAGGAGAGCCCAACGCCATCTTCACTTTTATAATAAAATCAAAGCTTGCCAACAACAGAAAACTGTAACGGTGGTGGAATTTTTTGAACCATAAAAATACCAAAAAAGGACCATGGGCGTATCAAAACTACCTAAGGTTATGAAATAAATCGCACTTGTTCCCAAGAACAAAGACTTGTAGGAGAAGTTGTTGAAGTCCAGACGCTGGTGCAGTGTAGGACATTTAATGTCTTTGTTCTTGGGAACAAGTGTGATTTATTTCACAACCTTAGGTAGTTTTGGTACGCCCATGGTCCTTTTTTGGTATTTTTATGGTTCAAAAAATTCCACCACCATTACATTATTCCTTATTGGCTACACTACGATTTTCAAATATTTTAGCTTTATGAAAATTTGTGATATACACTCCTTAAATATTAATGAAAATTCTATTTATGTTGATGGTAATGGTTAAATATGATTTTGCTCTATTTTAGCTTTATGCTAATTTCTGATGTATACTTTTTTATTTTTTTTTATTGAAGAACTGTATATTTACAATCTACTCACATTAAGGAGAAATAAGTAAATGTTTTGTAAGAATAATAACATGAGAAGAGAAATCTTCCAGCGAAAATCCTCTTGGTACCATTACTCTTGAGAGTTAGTCGTCGTCCTCATCTAGTTGCTGCATTAGGTCTGTGGGCCATTGTCTTAGGATGTTCAGTGGAGTGCTTAACTCAGTTATATACTGGTTTTTATTATTTTGTAGGTTGGTGTGGTAAAGTTTTGAGAATCTTTTAATTTCTTCAGTAACGAAGGGTATTTGTAGATCATTATGTAATGTAAAATTACTTACCATTGTGCATCAGTAATCATGCGTAATACTTTTGACTGTAATCTCTGGATTATCTTAGTGTTGGACGGTTTGGTACATCCCCACAATTGAATTCCATATGTCCATATGGGTTTTAAGATACATTTATATAATAATAATTTGTTATCAAGTGATAACTTCGATTTACGTCCTAGCAGCCAGTTCATTTCCCGTAATTTCATATTTAACTGTTGTCTCTTGGTTTTTACATGTTTGTTCCAAGTGAGCTTCTGATCCAAATATAATCCCAAGTATTTTACCTCAGTTTGAATTGGAATTTGAACATTATTAAAAGTGACAGGAGGGCAAATTGTTCGCTTGGTTGTGAATGTCACTTGTGCTGATTTAGTTTCATCAAATACTATTAAACGAGCAAGGTTTGTATGTGTGTGTGTATGTGTGTGTGTCCAGAGGATCTCGAAATCCACTCGTCAGAATTCAATGAAACTTTCAGGGTAGACTAATTCCTATCTAAATCGACAGAAAATATAGGTCTCATGTCTGTGAAAATTCGATCTTCCGAGATATTTACAAGAAAAGTTAAGCTTTTAGTTTTATTTCCTAGCAACGGCAACTTGTTTCTATAGTAATATACTATAAAGGAGAGAGGATATAACGTCACATTCCATAGGCGTACTTTGCAAAATAAGTTTCTATAATATAAATAAGGTCACAGCATATAAAATATATATACCCACTTCGTAGATTAAATTTTGAAGTTATATTATTTACAAAAAATAAAAATAAACCTTATGCATCTGACACTTTAACATTGAACGAATTAAATTTAACCAATAAATAACAAGGAGGATTATATGTTGGGATTAAACTGTTTTTAATCTCTTGGCATTAAAAGTAACGCTTCAGTACTTACCTAAACTCAAAGATTAAAAAAAAAGTTAGTTCAAGAACTATCTTTAAAAGTCACTGTCTTCACTAAAACTACTGGTATCACTATAATTGTCTTTTCTGAGGTTTATTATTATAGGTTCTATTAAATTATCCATTGATAGTGGATATACTTTCCTAAATGAATTTTCCACCTTTTTAACATGATCAATGCATTTTCCCCAATGTTCTCTATTTACATCTGAAAATGCCTTCAAAAACAAATTTCGCACATCAGGAAATTTAAATGTTTTATTGGTTTGAGAAACATAACCTTTTAATAATTGTGACCAGATCAGTTCAATGGGATTTAACTCTGCGTGGTACGCAGGCAATCTGAGAATTTTAATTAGTTTTTCTCTGGCCATCTCATCTATAATATATTTTTTGAATTTTGAATTTGAATTACTAATAATTCTTCCTTCAAGGATTTAGGAGGACTGATAATATTTTCAGAATGAAGCCATTTTGAAATATATATTATTACAAAATTCCGAATCAATTAAAATACATACGATACGGCTATGAATAAATAAAGTCTGACTTATCTGTCAAAATAACAGGTTAATTACAGTAAAAACCATGGAAACAAGATTAAATCTAGACAAAAACTATATTAGGCCGATCAGATGTATTAAAATTTAAATTTTAACTAAAAATAAGCATTGAAGGATGAGGTGAAAATAAAATTTCTACCTCTTGAACCTGTACTACGTTCTGCAAATTAAATACTGCACTCCTTTCTTCTGTATAGTATAGTAGTAAAAAGGTTTGACTTTATTTAATTTCTGGCGTTTAAATCTGAAAGAATTCAATTTTAAATTTGCCGCTTTTTATCCATAATGACCTACAAATTTTGACAACTACTGACACGCACATCTCTGGTTAATTGTTAAGAAAATGGGACCGGCTGGGATTTTCATGAAATTTTCGCAGATGCTATAAAACATGATAAAATCAAACCAATTCAATTTCAGAAATCATGGGTTTAGGTAAATATTTATAGGAACGTTGAGTAACACTGTTAAAATGGACACTTGTCAAAATGTGACACCTGTCAAAACGTGACAACTGTTAAAATGTGATACGTGTCAGAATGTTACAACTGTCAAAATGAACAAATGTCAAAATATGACACCTGTCAGAATGTAACAAATGTCAAAATGTCACACGTATCGTACTTTTCTTTATTTATTACACAGATCTAACCTAACCTAAAGCTAATCTTTTTTTTTTTGGCGGGTGGTAATGCTTTATGCACATCGGGTAAAGGTTCTTCCCTTCCCCGATAGTGTGAGACTACCCCTTACGGTTACTCACTAAAACCACCCCACTGAAACCACTATGCCCTACACGCTGCTGTTGCCCGTCCCGGAAACGGGGCCTGTCCGTCGTGACTATTCGCGAAGACCAATCGTCAGTAGATGTTGCCCTAAAAGGGTGAAATCTCCAGAAACTAGGCAACTTTTAATGCATTTAACTAACCTCTGTGACAAGCAGTTGATAAACGTCAACAACACCTGCAGCAAATTGAAAATTAACACTGACAGCTTTTTTTATTTTCCCGCCTACTTTCAAGCCAATCGCCAATCAACTTTCTATTTATCTACCTTTCTATAGTTCAAGTAGATGTCGCCCACTCCGTGATTTTCACGAATTAATTAATAACTTGTCAGGTTATAAATATACTTAAATTATATACTCATTCGACTGCTTAAAAATGTAGATTTGAATATTAAGAGCGAAGCTCGGTGACCAGATATTTGATTTTAATCTTCCATTTATCAACCCATACCTTTAATAAGTCTAAATGGTGTCTAAATGGCAACATCAAGAAATGCTGAGGTGCAGTAAGTTTTTTCTTCGAGGCTTCTGGCAATTTCGTTAACTATTTTATGTGTTTGCTGGATAGTGGAATGGTGTTGTCTTCAACTAACATTTATAGGTTTTCCAGGCTTAGGTACCATTATGATCTGAGCAAACTTCCATATCATGGGAAAATATGCTAGTCTAAGCATGCTATTAAAAAGGGTTGTCAGTGGCACAAGAGTCTTTCTCGGTAGATGTCTTAATATTTTCGCAGTGATCAGATCATAGCCGGGTGCTTTATGTTGGTTCAATTTGTTTATTTCCTGAAGCATTTCATTTGGTGAAAAAGATTTGATGGGAAATGACAACTGGCAAGGTACGTCTAAATAGTTTTCGATTTCTTTATCGTTGTTGATTAAGTTAGGTTCATAAGGTGTAAATACCTGAGCAAGATGTTCAGCGAAAGTTGTAGCTTTTTCCAGATCACTTTTGGCCCATGACCCATCCGATTTTCTAATGGGTGGTACCGAAGCTTGGGGTCTTTTGAATTTTTTAGTGGCTTTCCAGATAGTGTGGTCTTCTTTACTAAGGTTAGTTAGGTATTGCTCGAATGATGCATTTCTTGCGTTCGCCAGTGTGTTTTGAAGTTTGCGTTTCAGCCTATTGTAGATAAGTCTATCATTATTGTTGCGTGACCGTTGCCACCGGCTTCTTGCTCGTCGTTTTTCGGCTACCAATTGGCGTATATAGAGTGGGATGTTGTATGTGTCCGCGGATTTCGATGTTTGAGATGAAGTAGAGTGCCATGCTGCTTCTTGAACTAGTGTGGTAAAATACTGTGTAGCTTGGTCTAATTCGTCAGGGTTGCTTATTTTTAAATTTAAGAGTTGGTATATGTGATTTCATTATTACGTGCGTGCTGAGTGTTGCTATAACAGGACTATGGTCGGAAGATAACTCGTAATTTGCTTCAATCTGGATGTAGTTTGCTGTTACGCCTTTAAAAATAAAGAAATCCAGCAAGTCTGGCAGTTTATTAGGATCGGATGGCCAATGTTGGCGTACCTGTGGAAAGGTAATTACAATTTTGCCTATTAATTGCCTGCAGGAGATTTCTCCCGTTCGGTGTTATTAATCTTGCTCCCCATTGTGAATGTTTGGCATTCCAGTCACCGCCTATCAAAAATTTCGATCTTAGCGATTCAAAAAAGTCTACATATTCTTCACTCGATATGGCATGTCTAGGTGGACAATAAATAGCTGAGATAGTTATAGGCCACGGGTTTGCTTCAACTTTGATGTTAGCAGCCTGGATTTTATCGGTCTGGTGATGAATGAGTTCATGATGACAGATTGCACTACGAATTAAAACCATTTGCTGTATCATCGGGATGAGTTACGTGGTAGATTTTATAATGCGGTATTTTAAAAACTGTTCTAGTTGTGAAGTGCGTTTCGGAAATCAGAGCAATATCTATTTTGTGCATCTGCAGGAAGTTAGTGAACTCCAGTTTATGGTTGGATAGCCCATTGGCGTTCCAGAGGACAATTCGCAGACTAGCCATTTCTAAGCAATTTTGTTGATGACGGTGCTAAGCATATTTAAAACCATGCTGTTCTGGTTTATGAGTTGGTTGAACATGGCTTTAAATTCGTTTAAGAAATTAGTCAATTGTTCCATTATATTGACTGGCTGCTGATTTTGTGTGAGAGTTTGAGAATATAGATTGATTAGGATTTAATGGACGAAACTGATTTGTGTTATTTATTTATTTATTTATTTATTTACTTATTTATTTTGATACACCACCCAACAGTTGTACCAACCATTTAATGGGTGGGAAATGGACAACATAACAAAAATGTTAATAATAACAAGCACAATATATATAATACAAAAACTGCCAGCAGTCCATGGTTAACGCCCATTAAAAAAAAACCTGTGTCTGCGTGAGACAGGAAAAAAAATGGACGTTAACATTGGACAACTTGGTAGTGTACGGAACATCTACTATGCAATTACACAATTTTCTAAAAGTTCGTAATACTTATATAATACACATCAGTACCTAGAGAATTACACTTTTGATTTGGTATTTATTACAGGCAAATATATCCAAGCTGTCCTGGATATTATGATACTCATTGATTGCTTGGTATAATGGGGATGAATTTAAAATATTTGTTCTTGCAGCTGGCAAATAGAAACTACAATAAACTCTTAGACCCGCGCGTGGTATTTTAAAATGAACATAATTTAACAAATCAATGCTATCTATTTGACCATTAAGAATTTTCCAGAGTAATGAAATTTGCTGATAAGTTCGGCGTTTTTCTAGATCAGGAAGTTTAAATCGTGTTAATAGTAGATCATGAGGGTAGCCCCTTGGAGGGTAAATACCGTCCAATATAAAAGAAGCCGATTTCATAAATTTCCTTTGAACTTTTTCAATTAGGTCAATATAGACTTTCTGCCTAGGACACCATACCTCCGATGCATATTCGAGTTTCGATCGGACGAAGCTGTTAAATAAGATTTTTAATGTAGAGATATCTGAGAATTCTTTGCAGCTTCTTATGACAAACCCTAAACTTTTATTAGCAGATGACACCATTGATTCTATATGTTTAACAAAATTTAACTCGGGATCAAAGTATATTCCAAGATCTCTCACAAAATTCGGCCTGTTAAGAATAATATTATGCAATTCATAATTAAAAATAAGAGCTGTATGTCGCCTGGTAAAAGACATAACAGAACATTTGTCTGGATTTAACGGAAGTGAGTTGTTTTGACACCAATTTGCTATATCATTTAGACAGTTTTGGAGAAGTAAAGAGTCATTGAAAGAACGAATTTCAACTAATAGTTTCAGGTCATCTGCGTACATTAAAACTTTTATATCGTTGATGTTAATAACAATATCATTTAGAAAAATAGTAAATAAAAGCGGTCCCAAAATTGATCCCTGCGGAACTCCTGATGCCTGATGGAATTTATCTGATCTGAAACCGCGACACTGGACATACTGATGTCTGTTCTTCAAATACGACGACATTAGCAGATGTAGCTGTGGACTTAAACCTATAGATGACAGCTTCTGGAGTAAAATGACATGGTCAATTCTATCAAAGGCCTTAGAAAAGTCAGTATATATTACATCTACTTGACCTCTTCTATCTAAGGCCTCCGATATGAACTGTGTAGAGCAAATAAGATTTGAGACCGTAGACCTACCTGCCATGAATCCGTGTTGATCAGGGGATATAGATCGTTTGATATGATTTGACATATGATCATGCAGAACGATCTCGAATATCTTAGCGAAGTTACATATGATGCTAATGGGTCTATAATTCTGAACATCGTTTTTGTTGCCTTTTTTATGAATAGGAGTTACGCGAGATATTTTCCAGTCACTAGGGAGAGTACAAGATTTTAAGATCATATTAAAAATTATTTGTAAGGGAGTAGCAAGAATGTATGCACAGTCTTTCACAAGAAATGAAGGAAGTAAGTCAGGCCCCATTGTCATGTTAGATTTCAATTTTTTAATAGCTTTGATAGTTTCATCGTGTGATACTGATGTTATATGTAGCATTGGCAAATTTGATGTTAATTCAGTTACATAATTGGTATGTTTATGTTTATATTTGGATGTATAGGATTGGAGGACGGTATGTTTGTGGATTTTCCTCTAATTTTTTGGAGATTTTTGTAGACTTCACAACCTTTGTAATTTGCCGGATGGCTTCCACCACAAAGGGCGCATGTAGCTGGTGTATCGGAAGGTTTTTTACAAAGAGTTGTGCCGTGGTCGCGCCCACATTTAACGCAAGCATATGGTTTGGCACAATAGGTTTTTGTGTGACCATAATATTGACACCTGATACATTGTACGATGATATTTTTTTTTCTTGGAGCTTCAACATTAATCTTCATATTACAGAGGTACTTTATATCAAAAAATTTTTTATTGTTCTCGTTTGGATTCAAGTCTATAAAAAATAAAGGTAGCGATGTTTAACATTCAATATATTGCGTACTGAATGTCCTTCTTTTTCCAGTGCCTCTATAATATCTGCTGTTGGAATGGAATGGTGTAAGTTTCTGATTACAACTCTGTAAGCTTTGTCTTGCTTGACTTGATATGTGTGATGCACTACTTTATCATCTTGAAGTTGTTTGATTAGTCTTCGATAAGTTTCTGAAGAGGTTACATTAATTTTGATTGTATCGTTTGATGTGCCCTTACAGAAATATTGTTCTTCTTCTATTATCTTTGCTAAATATGCGACCATTTCTTTGTAATTGGTTACTCCGTAGATATATATTGGAGGAGGAGAGGATTCTTTAGGATGTTTATTTGATTTGTCGATTGATTTGCTTGTTGAGGTGGTATTAATAGTAGTTTCTTCTATATCATCATCTTCCATGTCGGAAAGTTGCTCAAATCTGTTCTGGGTCGTTATTTCAAATGGGTCTCCCGTATGGTTAACCTCTGGAGATAAGTTAATCCTTTCTCTCTTTTTGAGTACTTGCCAGTTGTATTTAGTCGCTATGTCGGTGTTCTGTTTTTCTTGAGATGTTTCGTGACTGGTTTTTGCTACAGGTTTATTTGTCATGGTTGGCACTTGATCGGATTGTTGACGGAAAGGAGAATTTATGTATGAGGGCCCTGGTGTACCGTTAGGAACATTTTGAAAAGGTAGCATATTCATATTGTAATTCAGGTGCTGTGTAGGGAAGTGCCTAGCTGGATTCATAATCTGAGGTTGCATAAATTGTTGTTGGGGTGGAAATTGCTGCGGTATAGTATTTGGTCCGTATATATTGTGAACTTGGTCCACAGTGCTATTGAATGATGTAGGTGTGGATTGTTGATACATTTTGATTTTTGCTAGGTCTTATCTTTTTCTATTTTAAATTGCGATAAAGACATACCGGTTGCTGGCTGTTTAATTATTTGAACTTTGTACTTTAACACTCTTCACTGTTCAGACCTCCGCTCGCTACGGAAGCCAATGTCGAACTAAACTGATGTATACTTGTTGAAAGAATTTTGAATCCTATTTTCGTTGAATTTATTGACTAAACATGGTTTTGCCTTATTTTATCTTCTTGAACATTTGCGAAAGGCACTCTGTGACCTTAAGAGGAAGTTGTACTATACTATAAAAAACAGTGTATGCAAGGGTTTCGTAGTGCCTCACTTTTTTAGGTTCATTTTTCATTATGAGAGAATAAAAAAAATAAGTACATATTGGTAAAGGTCTAATTCCTTGTTTTTTGATAATTTTTCCCATTTCTTTTATAACATCTGTTATATATTTTTTTAAATACAAGTTTTTCATCCCATTTTCGTTGAATGTAATGGATTGATCCTTATTGTAGTTTCTTGATCATTTGTGATATAAACACGTTTATATTTTTATTTTCATTTAATGCAATCTATATGGGTACACATAATTTTGGGCCTGTCATTAACCCGAAACCGCTTAAACTAGAAACTACTAAAAGGGCGAAACAGGGTATTAAAGTTTGGAAAAAGGAAGAAAAATGATTGCCGTGGGACTTTAATATTGAATCTGTTAATATTCTCTACAAAAGAAACAATTAAACACGTGAGTAAACCAGTAAGGAATTTTAATTTATTAGATTCGGCATCCTAAGACCGGTTTCTGTCTTTCGACTTCGTCAGTTAGGCTTTTCGAATCCAATAAATAAAATTCCAAACTCGTACAAGTCAATAGCTATATCCGCTATAAGATAAAATTTTTAGATGTGCTACCATCTATGGTAAGAAGAGAGTATTGACATTAAATTTTGACTGAATCTAGTCAAGATGTCACTCTCTTCTTTTTTATCCATTTCAGAGATTAATACAAAGTGGGTAAACCAGTAAGGAATTTTATTTATTGGATTCGAAAAGCCTAACTGATGAAGCCGAAAGGCAGAAACCGGTCTTAGGATGTCGAATCTAATAAATTAAAATTCCTTACTGGTTTACTCACTTTGTATTAATCTCTGAAAGGGATAAAAAAGAAGAGAGTGACATCTTGACTAGATTCAGTCAAAATTTAATGTCAATACTCTCTTCTTACCATAGATGGTAGCACATCTAATTAAACACGTGTTTCACCTTTTTTTACCTGAAATATTCTACACCCAGATCAAACAGCTAGAGCTAGAAATAGTAAGTTGTACTCTTCAAAAGAAAAAAATTAACAAATATCACCGCTTTTCAAAATTGTATTTCTGGACTGGACGAAAATACATGGTGTTAAATGATATGTAGCAAAACTGAAACATTCTACACTCTATCCAAACTGCTGGAGCTGAAAACTTGAACGACTACTACAGTACCTATGTCAAAATTGTACCTGGAAACCAAAGTACACAGTGTTACAGCTTATATGGAGCAAAACTGAAATATTCTATGATTAGTTCCAATTGCTGGAGCTAGAAACTATAAATTTGGAAAACATGATTTAAAAAAGAAAAAAAATTTATGAAAATATCACCGTTTTTCAAAATTCTACCCGTGACAAGATACAGGGTATTAAAATTTATAGAGAGTAAAAGTGACATATTCTACCCTCAGCACAATTTGTTGGAGCTAGAGTCACGAAATTATTATTATTATTTTTTTACTTCTGTGTCAACGGCATCAACTATGGCCATTAGCCTCGTGTTCTGTGTAGGCTTTGTTACTATTTCCCAGCGCCACTTTTGGAACATCACTGTTAATTAGAACCCACCTATGAATGGTCGAGTGAGGAATCATACCTGGTATATGAAAATCAATTTCAAAATTTTTAATTAATTAAAAACTAGAAAATGATTTATGTCGTCGGCGTCGGTGGGATTCGAACCCTTGGGTCATGAGTTCAGTGCTCTACCGCAGAGCCACCCACTGCCCTTTTTCGATTTAAAACATTTGAAACATCTCAAGTTAAATGAAGTTATTCACTCTGTTGTGCCCAAAGTTAAGGCCTGTAAAAGAAACTATCCGACTTGGTATAATTCGAGCATTATAAGAAAACTCATACGTAAGCACAGAGATTTTATAATTCTTTCGCAACACCTAGTCATAATATACAAAACAATACTACCGTCAACTTTATGAATGATACTTTAATCTTAACTGAATTTACTGAAAGTTAAGTATGTGAAGCTCTCAAAAAAATTAAGCCAAAAACTACAATGGGACCTGATAAAATACCAACTTTTTTGATTCATGACTGTGCTTCCTTATTTGTAGAACCTTTAACTTTACTTTTCAACCTCTCAATAAAATACCAACAGTTCCCTGATGTTTTTAGACAGTCTAAGTTAATACCTGTTTTCAAAAAACTATCGCCCTATTACTATAGTTAATATTTTCTCAAAATCTTTTGAAATCCTGCTCAATAAACCACTTTCATATCATGTAAAAAATCAAATTACAGAGTTACAACATGACTTTTTCAAAGGTAGGTCAACTACCACCAATCTCTTCTATATTACCCAGTACATAACCAACACATTCGAAAGTAATGCCCAGGTTGATATCATATACACGGACTTCTCCAAGGCCTTCGATAAGATTGATCATAATATATTACTCGGTAAATTGAATACCTTCAGGTTGTTAGGGAACCTGAATACTTTTTTTAATTCCTATCTGAGAAACGTAGTGTCATGGTCGGAATTCCATTTTATTTACACGAACGTCTGGCGTCCCACAAGGTTCTGTTTTGGGACCACTTTTTTTTTCAATTTATTCATAAATGACATTATTGAGGGTCTCGAAGTCAATTGTTTATTATATGCGGACGATTTGAAATTATAATAAAAAATTAACTGCTTGAATGATTGTGCCACTTTACAAAATGCCCTAGATAAAGTAAATACTTGGTGCCAAAAAAACCGCCTTCTGTTAAATGCTAATAAGTGCTCAATTGTAATATTCACTCGAATACAGAATAAAATCACTTGTAATTAGGTCAAATTCTGTTCGTGACCTTGTGGTATTACCTTCGATATAAATTATCTTTCTCAACCCACATAAATAAAGTCACCAATGAATGTTCGAGGGCCTTAGGTTTCATTGTCAGAAATTCTCGGGATTTCACGAATAAGAATACACTGCTTCTGTTATATAATTCGTATGTTCGATATAAAACAGAGTATGCATCTATCATTTGGTGTCCATATTATAATGTTCATTCAAATATCCTTCGACGAATTCATAGACGCTTTATGAAATATCTCTTTCAAGAAAGATGGTGCCTACCCTCCTATAGGAATACCTAATACAGCTTTATTAGAGAGACATAACTTTACTTCTCTTGCAAGTAGGAGGAACACAGCTGCTTTGATTTTTCTTTATTAAGTGATGCGTGGCCAAATCAACAGTAATGCTGTTTTGAATATTCTCAATTTTCATGTTCCAAGAGTAAATTCAAGGCAGAACAATCTATTTTATCTCGAAGCCCCTAGAACAAATATACAAAAAAACTCACCCTTATTCAGAATTTGCAACAACTACAATGCTATAGGTGTGACATCTTCTCTTGCAGCATTGCTTCATTAAAAAAAATCAGATTTTAATATTTTTTGTATTTTATTTACTGTTTTATAAATTTCATTTGTATTTGTGAGTTCCCATCCTGTAAATGGATTTCTGTTGGGTGGTGTAAAAAAAAAATTCCGCTCTATATCCCTCTGAGTTTTTGAAAGTCAAAGTCGAAGCGTTAAAAGTGATTTTAATATCCAAAGAGAACAATATTTAAAATATCAAACGACTATGAACTACAGAAATAAATTATAATAGCTGATTTAGACGTATCCAGTAGCTGTCGACAGTCTCACTCTCCGTCAGCGCTGTCGAGTAGTTGGCTCCATGTAAACACTTTTTTGTGACAGTACAGCGCTGTCCGTCAGCGCTGTCTCGAATAGAAAGTCCGTCTATTTTTGACGACAGTAGTCCTCACCCGCGTCCCCCCAAACACCCGAATCAGTCCATGGCGCATCTTTATAGAGTGAACAGTGGCGGCGTTTAAAAATTGACCCGAAAATGAAGCGAATTAGAAACGTTGAACTTGGTTCAACTTTATAGAGAACACGAATGTTTATGGAATCTGCGTTGTAATGCGTATAAAAACAAACAGTACATTTTCTGACGTACGTCGTAACGCCACCCTGTACTCAGAGGGAACTTCTAGTTTTCGTTGTTGTAGCAAAGCAAAACCTCCCGTTATATTTCTATCGTTGATCCATTTTCTGACCATTATTCTTTTTTTATTTAATAATTCTTCCTCCAACATATCTGTAAGCTCCTGTAATAAGAGCGAGGGCATTATCTTAACAGATTTCCTTTTAAAGAACCCCACATTCATTTTCGTACGCACCTGATCATAAGCACACATTCACGACAAACTGGACTCATGTAAACGACCCGGTCCAGCGGTAGGAACAGCACTGTTAATTAGAACCCAACAGTGAATGGTCGAGTGGGGAATCACACCTGGTATATGAAAATCAATTTCTAAATTTTTAATTAATTAAAAATCAGAAAATGATTTCTGCCGTCGGTGGGATTCGAACCCACAACCCTTGGATTATGAGTCCAGTGCTCTACCACTGAGCCACCCACTCCCCTTTAAATGAGGTATTATATCTAATGATGAAAATAGCTTCTCATTACTTCTATAAGCTGAATAATGCCAATAGAATACAATAATCCCAGTAGTAACAATATTGCGAGAACTATATAGTGATTATATTGTTACATAAAACCCTCTTTTAGGCCAAATCACTGCGTAAATCGAGGGGTAAACCGCGAGTTAAATCTTTGTACACTAATGGATTTTTTCATAAAAATGGCCACTAATGGCTAGTAATGGCTAGTAATAATGGCTAGAGTAATGGCTAGTAATGGCTCATTATTGGGTAGTAATGACTGAGTAATGGTTACTAATAGACGAGGTCTGTACACCAAAATGTACCTCGGCGTAACTTGTTACTACTTCTAAAATTCCTCTTACTGCATTAATGCCTTGAACTCACACGTAATCAACTCCCATATGGTTTGGGAGTGCCTAGAGAATCTAAACGAACTAGGCAAGAATAACATTGTTACCGTCCCATATGTTCCGGGAAACACCATTTCTGGGACCTGAACCCTTCTGCGGAATAAGCACCAGTACAATACTGATGAACTTGGAAAAGGAGTAAATAACAAAAGATCCCAATACTGGATAGGACTACAAGGAATGAGGCAGGCCAAGACACTACTGGGAAACTATAACCAGAAGAGATCTGACGACTGCGTCAGTAAAAGTAAAAATAAGTTCAGAATACTAACGGGTATCCTAACAGGGAACTGCTGGCTGAGAGGCCACCTAAAGAAACTCGGATTAGTAGACAAAGAAGAATGCAGATTCTGTGAGGAGGAGGAGGAAACCTCTATCCACATTCTCTCAGAATGCATTACCCTGCAAAATCCAAGGGTAAGACACGTCGGAGAATATCAAATAGAAGAGGAAGATTTACCTAACCTGAAGCCTACCGACATCCTAAACTTTTTGAAAGCAATATAGGATTGGGGGAACTGCTCTAATCGTTGAGACATCCTCAGCGATTGGGCAGCAGTAGGGGACACAATAGATATTATAGATCGCAGTGTATCGACACCCCCATCATAAATAGATAGATAGATACTGCATGTGGTAAAGTGTAGTATATATGTGTATAGTCGAACTCAATCCTTTATGAGAATGAAAAAACAGCAAAGGATTACCGCCAATAGAACAAATGCTCATGAATCTGGACATTTTTGAGCATTTTAAAGTCGAAAACACCGTACACTGTCCATATACATAAAAATAAAATAATATTTCGGCTATTAGGACCACTGTGCAAAGATTCAATAACCAACTTAGCTGGATATCGTTATAGGGGAGAATGGGGTATAATTATTAATTATGAGTTTAATATGAAATATCTGGTCACCGAGCTTCGCTCTTAATATTCAAATCTACATTTTTAAGCAGCCCAATGAGTATATAATTTAAGTATATTTATAACATGACAAATTATTAATTAATTCGCGAAAATCACGGAGTGGGCGCCATCTACTTGAACTACTGATAGGGAGATAAATAAAAAGTTGATTGGCGATTGGCTTGAAAGTAGGCGGGAAAATTAAAAAAGCCGTCAGCGTTAATTTTCAATTGGCTGCAGCTGTTGTTGACGTTTATCAACTGCTTGTCACAGAGGTTAGTTAAATGCGTTAAAGTTGCCTAGTTTCTGGGGATTTCACCCTTTTAGGGCAACTTCTACTGACGCTTGATCTTCGCGAATTGTCACGGTGGACAGGCCCCGTTTCCGGGACGGGCAACAGCAGCGTGTAGGGCACACGTCCCGTCAACAGAAGATCGCTCAGCTCACTCTATTTATCACTATATAAGAAAAACTCTATGTTCAATTGATTTTATTATTTTTTGATCTGCAGTGAAGGAAAATTATAGGTCTGATATTCATACTTGGGTACACAAAAACCTGTGACCAGACTCTCGACGTGTGGCAGATATTGATATCATATTTTTTCAAAAATTCTTTCTCTCTCTCTCTCTCTCTCTCTCTCTCTCTCTCTCTCTCTCTCTGATCATGAAAACTTAAATATTAAAACTGTCCGCATAATAAAATAGTAGCCGTAAGGGGTAGTCTCACACTATCGGGGAAGGGAAGACAGGTGTCCATTTTAACAGTGCTACTCAACGTTCCTATAAATATTTACCTAAACCCATGATTTCTGAAATTGAATTGGCAACGTTGTATTTTCAACTTTGAATTAATAAGATGGCTGTCATTTAACAAGCAAATTATTTATGTCCGTCAAATGAACCTTTCCTTTTTTATATAAAGCGACAAATTGAAAATTGAATTCTTTCTGATTAAAACGCCAGAAATTAAATAAAGTCAAACCTTTTTACTACTATACTATACAGAAGAAAGGAGTGCAGTATTTAATTTGCAGAACGTAGTACAGGTTCAAGAGGTAGAAATTTTATTTTTACCTCATCCTTCAATGCTTATTTGTAGTTAAAATTTAAATTTTAATACATCTGATCGGCCTAATATAGTTTTTGTCTAGATTCTTGTTTCCATGGTTTTTACTGTAATAAATTTGTTCTTTTGACAGATAAGTCAGACTTTATTTATTCATAGCCGTATCGTATGTATTTTAATTGATTCAGAATTTTGTATTAATATATATTTCAAAATGGCTTCATTCTAAAAATATTATCAGTCCTCCTAAATCCTTGAAGGCAGAATTATTAGTAATAGCAAGGCAACATAAAAACAAATTCAAAAAATATATTATGGATGAGATGGCCAGAGAAAAAGGAATTAAAATTCTCAGATTTCCTCCGAACCACGCAGAGTTAAATTTCATTGAACTGATCTGGTCTCAATTATTAAAAGGTTATGTTTCTCAAAACAATAAAACATTTAAATTTCCTGATGTGCGAAATTTGTTTTTGAAGGCAGTTTCAGATGTAAATAGAGAACATTGGGGAAAATGCATTGATCATGTTAAAAATGTGGAAAATTCATTTAGGAAAGTGGATATATCAATGGATAATTTAATAGAACCGATAATAATAAACATCAGAAAAGACAATTATAGTGATGCCAGTAGTTTTAGTGAAGACAGTGACTTTTAAAGATAGTTCTTGAACTAACTTTTTTTTTAATCTTTGAGTTTAGGTAAGTACTGAAGCGTTACTTTTAATGCCAAGAGATTTAATTTAATCCCAACATATAATCCTCCTTGTTATTTATTGGTTAAATTTAATTCGTTCAATGTTAAAGTGTCGGATGCATAAAGTTTATTTTTATTTTTTGTAAATAATATAACTTCAAAATTTAATCTACGAAGTGCGTATATATATTTTATATGCTGTGACCTTATTTATATTATAGAAACTTATTTTGCAAAGTACGCCTATGGAATGTGACGAGTGGATTTCGAGATCCTCTGGACACACATACACACACACACATACAAACCTTGCTCGTTTAATAGTATTTGATTTACATTTTAATTTCTATAACGCATATTAGATTTGAATTACTAATTAAAATTTTGTCTTAAATTAATTTAACTAAACTGTGAGGTTACACTCATAAGAGGCGACAATGGAAGTGTGGTTATAGTTTTTACATTTTTAATTGCAGAAACAAAATTCTCAGATGTGCAGACAGGTTACTTTGGCGGCTTGTAGATGTGCCGACAAGTGGCTTTGTCGGTATTAGCGACTTGTATAAAGCGGGATCATTTTGTTCTGCAATTAAAGTAGGAAGTAGGAAGTTAGACAAATATTGTCCTCAGTAGTGAGGGCTAGGAAAATATTCATACAGTAATACACTGTGCTTGTGTTCGCACTTGATTTTTTATTTAGTGAATAGTAGGTGGTAGGTGATTCGTGGCGTTAGTTTATTTCAATTAATATTATTCTTGGCTTCCGTGTATATACACACTTTTTTTTATTTTGAAACATTGTTACAGTGTACTTCTTATTTATTTATTCGGTGTCAATTTCAATATGTTTCGTCCTTGGGAAAATACAGTTTCTTTAAGTGGATCTAAAGAATCGGAACAATCACTAAAAGATATTCCAATGTATTATGTGGTGTCAGGTTGTAGTCCCAAAGATTCCTGGCGTCAAAAAGGGGCCACGAGGTATTGCGCCTTCCGCCCTATTTTTGTTTATTTAACCCCATAGAATTAATTTGGGGACAACTTAAAAAAAGAATAAGGCGTCATAACGTGTTTTCCAAATTTGATGGGTTGATAGCAAATTTGGTAAAAGAAGAAATTAACAAAATTTCAGCTGATGATTGGCAGAAAAAAATCAAACATGTCATCAAAGAAGAAAATTCTTATATAACGAGTCCGACCAAATTTATTATCAATGTTGATGACAGTGATTCCGATGGTGAGGGTTGAGATAGGGTAGGTAAGCTTAATTAATTTATAATATTTATGACTTTATTCACCGTGTTTTTAATTTTAGAATTAAAATTTGAGACAAAATTTTAATTAGTAACTGTTGAGGGTTCTGGAATAAACCCTATGTTGTGCCAGTTTCGCAGTACGACTAACAGTGTGTTATCGCCTTTTTAAACTGCATCGTAGTTCTAAGTGGACTGTATTTCTTTTTCTTCCCCACTCAATCTTCCCCACTCCATGGACAAAAAACAACTAACACCTTTATTTAACGATTTATTTTAAGTTAAATAAATAAATGAATAAAACAACAACGTAACAAAGGATTACATTAAACTGGTAATCAATGAACAAAGTATTAAGTACCTTATGTGCTTAACAAAAACTATCACATAGGTAAAAAACTAAAAAGACCGCATCAGTCAGAAAATATTATTTGCGTGTGTTCTGCATGAGTGATGAATAGACACTGGAGGGTCCTAGCCTGATTCGCAGCTAGAGACACACTCACTTGCCGTACTAAGAGGCATTATGAAAAATGAATTTATTGACGAGGTTTTCTGTAACCCCGGAGTATGCGCTCATAATGAGGGCTCGATGCAAACTGATTTTAAATTGAATTGGACTGCTTGATACGCAGCTAAGTCCGACTAACTTGCCGTACTAAGAGGCATTATAAAAAATGAATTTATTTACGAGGTTTTCTGTAACCCCGGAGTATGCGCTCATAATGAGGGCTCGAAACACACTGATTTTAAATTGAATTGGACTGCTTTTAAAATCGGCGAAGTTTATCGGTTTCAAATTTATCCCTTCCCCGGCTCCGCGCGATTGTTCTAGAAAGTTCGTTAGCGTGGGTTTTTTATATTGTCTAGACGAAACGGTTAGAATTATGGCGTGATATTATTGTGAAATAGAGTAAAAAAAACTATCCCGTCTGAGCACAGTTTCCAAACGTCTTTGCTGCGACGTTGCCGGTTGAAGAATGAGTATGAATTTATATGTTTAATTGTTTGAAAATTAAACAGTAGGAGTGGTCAACCTCTAGTCAAATCTAATATGCGTTATAGAAATTAAAATGTAAATTCATATTAAAGAAAGTTAATCAATATAGAAATTTTACGCAAATTACCCCTAACGATCTCCAGTAACTTGGTTATTGAATCTTTGCACAGTGGTCCTAATAGACAAAACATTTTATTTTTATGTATATGGACAGTGTACGGTGTTTTCGACATTAAAATACTCAAAAATGTCCAGATCAATTAGCATTTCTTCTATTGGCGGTATCCTTTGCTGTTTTTATAGCGTTTTTTCTTTCTCATAAAGCGGTGGGTTCTACTATACCTATATCAGTAGACGTACACTTTCAGAAAATTTTTATTTACTTTAATTGTCGTAAATGTTGTCTTTTTCCATTAATCCATTAATAATTAATTATGATTTCGATGCCCCTATATACATATAGTCATCAAATAACAAAAATTGATCATGTCCGTCCAACTCACTTCAAAAGTTTTTTAATAACAAAATAACGCCATGTGGTGTATATTGCGAAAAAGTTAAAAAACAGCTTGCATGACCTACAAAATCGTGACTAACTTAATATGAACCAATACACATACCGGGTGACAATGAGACTAGGGCCATGCCTATATCTCGTTGATTTTTTAACCGATTTGAATAAAATTTGGAACATAGATATGAGACACAATTTTGGATTGACAATCGTATAAAAACAAAATGACGGACTTCCGGTTTCGCCAAAAATGTCACCAATTTCGATTTTTTAAATGGAACACCCTATATATTTGATGTTTTTTAGATTCTTTGGCTCAAATTACATACGACAGTGTTGCCAAATTTTTTATTTTTCAATAAAAAAATTCAAATTTTCAAATTTTTTTTTTAGCACAGGAGGCCTTTTTCTGGTCAAAATCTATTCCAATTGATATCAGTAATTCATAGTAATAGATTTTTCATCGATATGATCAATAACAAATCCTACAGCGGGAATTTAAATTTTCTAAATTCATTTTTAACGAATAAATCGTTTTTTTCAAATGGTACCTACCGAGGGGCATTTTGTCATTCGATAGAGAATTTAATTACCAATTCAACGATATACATTATGTACCACTTCCTTTTTGTTCAAACCTAAACATGATCGTTTATTGAATTTTTACAATACCTATTTCGTACCATGCCGTCGAATTCCAATCCGTTAAGGTTTGATGAAATTAAAGATAGCCATGGAATAACAATACATGTTTAATATCACGTCAAAAGTCAAATATCAATTTTACTTGTCATCTCGTTTTGTTAATAATGGTACGAAATAGGTATTGTACAAATTCAATAAACGATCATATTTATAGGTTATATAGGTTTGAACAAAAAGGAAGTCATACATAATGTATATCGTTGAATTGGTAATTAAATTCTCTATCGAATGACAATATGGCCCTCGGTAGGTACCATTTGAAAAAAACGATTAGAATAGATTTTGACCAGATAAAGGCCTCCTGTGCTAAAAAAAAATTTGAAAATTTGAATTTTTTTATTGAAAAATAAAAAATTTGGCAACACTGTCGTATGTAATTTGAGCCATAGATTCTAAAAAACATCAAATATACAGGGTGTTCCATTTAAAAAATCGAATTTGGTGACATTTCTGGCGAAACCGGAAGTCCACCATTTTGTTTTTATAAGACTGTCAATCCAAAATTGTGTCTATGTTCCAAATTTTATTCAAATCGGTTGAAAAATGACCGAGATATACGCATGGCCCTAGTCTCATTGTCACCCGGTATAAATAGAATAAGTAAAAATGTACATGTTATTAGTTATCAATTGTGTTTGCACAAGCAAGTTTAATTGGTCCACTTTCCGGTTTATACTCGAACAAAAATGGTCGGAACAATTGGAACCTTAATTAAAGTTGAAATTGAAATCAAATACTCCATTTAATCTTAAATTGGCACAAATTAAAGCAATCATTAGACTGTCCGTTAAACATTGGTTATCATACTTAAATAAATGAGTTGTTGGACTGCATCACTTCTGGGATTTTTTACATACTTACTACACATAGGTACGTAAAAATTTATAGTAATTTATGTATCAAGGGAATTATAAGGGCCTTAATTCCCGAGGTACATAGATTATTTTATTTCCGATCGATTTTAATAAAATAAGCAGCAATGCCATTCACTAAATATAATGAAACACTGACAGCAATATTCAACAAACGTCAAAATATCCTAACAACGGGAATTAAGCCTGACAACGGGAAATTAAGGCACCTCTAGTATCCCAAGGGAGTTGTGACCCTGCTTCTTAATAGCGTAACCACAGCTTAGTAATCATACAGCTATGAAACTCAGCCGTTATTAGGAAGCAGTCGGGAATGACCTTGGAGACGCCATTCTGGTGTTAAAGTCGGGGTAGTATTAGAAATACAGGACCGTAATTACAGAATTCTGATTACTAGTCGAATTACTTAATTGAACGAAAATCACTTAAAAATCTAAAATTATCAACACAAGTCATGTCAGAAAATTGAAAAAATGGTTTTCATTAGAATTTTATATTTCAAGCTCAGCGAGTGGAAGATTTCTGATCTCGTCACTTTTGTTGCTGAAATGTAGAAATGTTTCCTTAGGTGAATGAACAGTCGAATGAAATGACAATTGCGAATTTTGACAAATATAAATTACTGTAACTTCAGTGGAATCAAACTGTATAATCAAATACTATTAAACGAGCAAGGTTTGTATGTATGTATGTGTGTGTATGTGTGTCCAGAGGACCTCGAAATCCACTCGTTAGAATTCAATAAAACTTTCAGGGTAGACTAATTCCTACGTAAATCGGCAAAAAATGTAGGTCTCATGTCTGTGAAAATTCGATCTTCCGAGATATTTACAAGAAAAGTTAAGCTTTTAGTTTTATTTCCTAGCAACGGCACATAATAATAACTTGTTTCTATAGTAATATATACTATAAAGGAGAGATGAGTACAGTAAAAGTGGGGATATAACGTCACATTCCATAGGCGTACTTTGCAAAATACGTTCCTATAATATAAATAAGGTCACAGCATATAAAATATATATACGCACTTCGTAGATTAAATTTTGAAGTTATATTATTTACAAAAAATAAAAATAAACTTTATGCATCTGACACTTTAACATTGAACGAATTAAATTTAACCAATAAATAACAAGAAAGATTATATGTTGGGATTAAACTTTTTTTAATCTCTTGGCATTAAAAGTAACGCTTCAGTACTTACCTAAACTCAAAGATTAAAAAAAAAGTTAGTTCAAGAACTATCTTTAAAAGTCACTGTCTTCACTAAAACTACTGGTATCACTATAATTGTCTTTTCTGAGGTTTATTATTATCGGTTCTATTAAATTATCCATTGACACATCCACTTTCCTAAATGAATTTTTCACATTTTTAATATGACCAATGCATTTTTCCCAATGTTCTCTACTTACATCTGAAACTGCCTTCAAAAACAAATTTCGCACATCAGAAAATTTAAATGTTTTATTGTTTTGAGAAACATAACCTTTTAATAATTGTGACCAGATCAGTTCAATGGAATTTAACTCTGCGTGGTTCGGAGGCTTTCTGAGAATTTTAATTCCTTTTTCTCTGGCCATCTCATCTATAATATATTTTTGAATTTGTTTTTATGTTGCCTTGCTATTACTAATAATTCTGCCTTCAAGGATTTAGGAGGACTTATAATATTTTTAGAATGAAGCCATTTTGAAATATATATTAATACAAAATTCTGAATCAATTAAAATACATACGATACGGCTATGAATAAATAAAGTCTGACTTATCTGTCAAAAGAACAGGTTTATTACAGTAAAAACCATGGAAACAAGATTAAATCTAGACAAAAACTATATTAGGCCGATCAGATGTATTAAAATTTAAATTTTAACTACAAATAAGCATTGATCGATGAGGTAAAAATAAAATTTCTACCTCTTGAACCTGTACTACGTTCTGCAAATTAAATACTGCACTCCTTTCTTCTGTATAATATAGTAGTAAAAAGGTTTGACTTTATTTAATTTCTGGCGTTTCAATCTGAAAGAATTCAATTTTAAATTTGCCGCTTTATATAAAAAAGAAAAGATTCATTTGACGGACATAAATAATTTGCTTGTCAAATGACAGCCATCTCATAAATTCAAAGTTGAAAATACAACGTTGCCAATTCAATTTTAGAAATCTTGGGTTTAGGTAAATATTTATAGGAACGTTGAGTAACACTGTTAAAATGGACACTTGTCAAAATTTGACACCTGTAAAAACGTGACAACTGTTAAAATGTGATACGTGTCAGAATGTAACAACTGTCAAAATGAACAAATCTCAAAATGAACAAATGTCAAAATATGACACCTTTCAGAATGTAACAAATGTCAAAATGTCACACGTATCGTACTTTTCTTTATTTATTACAAAGATCTAACCTAAACCTAAAGCTAATCTTTTTTTTTTGGCGGGTGGAAATGCTTTATGCACATCGGGTAAAGGTTCTTCCCTTCCCCGATAGTGTCAGACTACCCCTTACGGCTACTATTTTATTATGCGGACAGTTTTAATATTTAAGTTTTCATTATCATAGAGAGAGAGAGAGAGAGAAAAAGAATGAATGCTTGTACACGTGTACTATTAACATAGATTTCAATTTTTTATTTTACAAGAAACTTTAAAGAGACATTTAAAATTCTCTATTTTCATAGTACATTGTAAGGTTGATTGTGACTTTGTATTTTCCAAGAACAAATTGTAATGTAATGTACGAATGAACTATTTTTGTAACTGAAAAAATCTGGTCACAGGTTTTTGTGGAGGTTTTTACCCAAGTATGAATATCAGACCTATAATTTTCCTTCACTGCAGATCAATAAATAATAAAATCAATTAAACATAGAGTTTTTCTTATATAGTGATAAATAGAGTGAGCTGAGCGACCTTCTGTTGACGGGACCTGTGCCCTACACGCTGCTGTTGTCCGTCCCGGAAACGGGGCCTGTCCGCCGTGACTATTCGCGAAGATCAAGCGTCAGTAGGTGTTGCCCTAAAACGGTGAAATCCCCAGAAACTAGGCAACTTTTAATGCATTTAACTAATCTCTGTGACAAGCAGTTGATAAACGTCAACAACAGCTGCAGCCAATTGAAAATTAACACTGACAGCTTTTTTAATTTACCCGCTTACTTTCAAGCCAATCGCCAATCAACTTTTTATTTATCTCCCTTTCAGTAGTCCAAGTAGATGTTGCCCACTCCGTGATTTTCGCGAATCAAATACTATTAAACGAGCAAGGTTTGTATGTGTGTGTGTGTATGTGTGTCCAGAGCATCTCGAAATCCACTCGTCAGAATTCAATGAAACTTTCAGGGTAGACTAATTCCTATCTAAATCGGCGAAAAATGTAGGTCTCATGTCTGTGAAAATTCGATCTTCCGAGATATTTACAAGAAAAGTTAAGCTTTTAGTTTTAATTCCTAGCAACGGCACATAATAATCACTTGTTTCTATAGTAATATATACTATAAAGGATAGATGAGTACAGTCAAAGTGGGGATATAACGTCACATTCCATAGGCGTACTTTGCAAAATAAGTTTCTATAATATAAATAAGGTCACAGCATATAAAATATATATACGCACTTCGTAGATTAAATTTTGAAGTTATATTATTTACAAAAAATAAAAATAAACTTTATGCATCCGACACTTTAACATTGAACGAATTAAATTTAACCAATAAATAACAAGGAGGATTATATGTTGGGATTAAATTAAATCTCTTGGCATTAAAAGTAACGCTTCAGTACTTACCTAAACTCAAAGATTAAAAAAAAAGTTAGTTCAAGAACTATCTTTAAAAGTCACTGTCTTCACTAAAACTACTGGCATCACTATAATTGTCTTTTCTGATGTTTATTATTATCGGTTCTATTAAATTATCCATTGATATATCCACTTTCCTAAATGAATTTTCCACATTTTTAAACATGATCAATGCATTTTCCCCAATGTTCTCTATTTACATCTGAAACTGCCTTCAAAAACAAATTTCGCACATCAGGAAATTTAAATGTTTTATTGTTTTGAGAAACATAACCTTTTAATAATTGAGACCAGATCAGTTCAATGGAATTTAACTCTGCGTGGTTCGGAGGAAATCTGAGAATTTTCATTCCTTTTTCTCTGGCCATCTCATCCATAATATATTTTTTGAATTTGTTTTTATGTTGCCTTGCTATTACTAATAATTCTGCCTTCAAGGATTTAGGAGGACTGATAATATTTTTAGAATGAAGCCATTTTGAAATATATATTAATACAAAATTCTGAATCAATTAAAATACATACGATACGGCTATGAATAAATAAAGTCTGACTTATCTGTCAAAAGAACAAATTTATTACAGTAAAAACCATGGAAACAAGAATCTAGACAAAAACTATATTAGGCCGATCAGATGTATTAAAATTTAAATTTTAACTACAAATAAGCATTGAAGGATGAGGTAAAAATAAAATTTCTACCTCTTGAACCTGTACTACGTTCTGCAAATTAAATACTGCACTCCTTTCTTCTGTATAGTATAGTAGTAAAAAGGTTTGACTTTATTTAATTTCTGGCGTTTTAATCAGAAAGAATTCAATTTTAAATTTGTCGCTTTATATAAAAATGGAAAGGTTCATTTGACGGACATAAATAATTTGCTTGTCAAATGACAGCCATCTTATTAATTCAAAGTTGAAAATACAACGTTGCCAATTCAATTTCAGAAATCATGGGTTTAGGTAAATATTTATAGGAACGTTGAGTAACACTGTTAAAATGGACACCTGTCTTCCCTTCCCCGATATTGTGAGACTACCCCTTACGGCTACTATTTTATTATGCGGACAGTTTTAATATTTAAGTTTTCATGATCAGAGAGAGAGAGAGAGAGAGAGAAAGAATTTTTGAAAAAATATGATATCAATATCTGCCACACCTCGAGAGTCTGGTCACAGGTTTTTGTGGAGGTTTTTACCCAAGTATGAATATCAGACCTATAATTTTCCTTCACTGCAGATCAAAAAATAATAAAATCAATTGAACATAGAGTTTTTCTTATATAGTGATAAATAGAGTGAGCTGAGCGATCTTCTGTTGACGGGACGTGTGCCCTACACGCTGCTGTTGCACGTCCCGGAAACGGGGCCTGTCCACCGTGACAATTCGCGAAGATCAAGCGTCAGTAGAAGTTGCCCTAAAAGGGTGAAATCCCCAGAAACTAGGCAACTTTAATGCATTTAACTAACCTCTGTGACAAGCAGTTGATAAACGTCAACAACAGCTGCAGCCAATTGAAAATTAACACTGACAGCTTTTTTAATTTTCCCGCCTACTTTCAAGCCAATCGCCAATCAACTTTTTATTTATCTCCCTATCAGTAGTTCAAGTAGATGTCGCCGACTCCGTGATTTTCGCGAATTAATTAATAATTTGTCATGTTATAAATATACTTAAATTATATACTCATTGGGCTGCTTAAAAATGTAGATTTGAATATTAAGAGCGAAGCTCGGTGAACAGATATTACCACTTTTACGTGAGCAAGTACACTAAATGTGAATTTATTTAACGATGGTTCATTTTTTTACTGATGCCACATATTCAATGTAAACAAAATAGTTTTGAGAACATTTTTCCTTCATATAATGATTTCTAAGCTGTGGCGTAACTATGATGATATAATAATTGATATAAGCTTACAATAGCCCGGTCAGGAATAAAAATATTAAAAACTACTAGAAATTACTCCAATTGCATGGCAACCAACTACAAGAACTTCTCGATATGCTAAAAACAATGATCTGCTAAAATGTTGTAAATATTCGTTTTAAAGGACTTCAAATGCAGTTTTTTATTATTGAGGTAAGTAAAGTATTATTATCTAAATTAGTAAAGACCTTAGAGTTTGACTTTCTGAATAAATTCTGCAACTGAGTTAACATCCATTAAGTATAAATCTACATTTGACATTTTTATGGAGAAAGGCGGTTGTTTGTTGATGACGTTAGTTTAACTAATATATTGTGGAGTTCAAGGTCTTCCTGCTAAAGGATGAGTATAATAATAATAATAATAATAATTGTTCGCTACGATTTCTACCAAGTGGGCTCGAGGACGGTCCTGCCTGCGTGCAGCCATTGCGCCGACCGTACCGCGCATCTCGCTCAGTTCAGTTCATTGTTGCTATTGTTACGTTAAAGTCATACAGTCCATTAAAAGTTAAAATTAAGAAGTATTTGGGTTTTATTTCCCTAAATCGGAACGATACTATCGGAAACGGTGTATTCAATAATAATAGACTTTATTTATGTTTACAATACAATAATACTAATAATAACAAATATATATATATAACGGTACATGAAGTTAAGTGCATAAATAATGTAAAAATCGATAAGTGAGAACACTTGTTTCGAAAAAAAAAAAAAAATATATAGAATATAAAAACATGCAAATACTATAATTAAATAAATACATCTAATTAAAACTAGAACTGTGTTGAATACTTTGAATCATTAGTGTTTTTTGGGATCATTCTGAGGATTGATGCTAGAGGAAAATCGTTTTTATAGTGAAACTGGAGAGGTAAGTGAAAGTAATAATTAAATGTGTGAATAGATTAGATTATTACCGAGTTTCTATTAAATTTATAATCATGTTTCTATTACTATTAAAATTATATTTATTATTTATTAATTTTAATGTTCTAGGCAGTGAGTTATACAATTTGGTTCCAATGTACGAAAATGCTTTTTGTGATAATGACCGTTTTACAAATTGATAGGTATGAAGTTCCTTCTGTCTAGTATGGTACTGATGGTCAGGGTAAGGTCCCTTGTTATTACTATAATGATATTTTAGACATATATTATAATAGAATAATTGGCGTAAGTCCATAATTTCTGATATCCTATACAGATCATCCGTAGGATACCTAAAAGGTTTTGACATCATTATTTTTAAGAATCTTTTTTGAATAATTTCTAAAGGATTTATGTGGATACGCGCAGCTGCTCCCCAGATTGGAATACCATACCTAAGATGGCTCTCCACGAGTGAATAATACAGAGTCTTTAATTCTTGTTCAGGTAGGTATTCTTTTAAATACTTAAAGGTATAGATCACTTTTTGTAATTTTTTTATAATGTAGTTAATATGCCTATCCCATCTTAGATGTTGATCCAGAAAAATTCCCAGATATTTCATTTCTGTTACAGGTTGAATGCCGTATATACTATCACCAATTTCAATGTTAATTTGCTGTAGATCGGTTATTCCAGAAGCGCTACAACTAAAACATAAAGACTTTGTTTTATTAAGATTCATAGTCAAAAGTTTATGATCAAACCAATCTTTTATAATTTTCACATCTTTTTCGACTTTTTCTTTTAGTTCTTTCCAGGTAGGCGCTTCATAGAATATGGCTGTATCATCTGCGTAGCCTATTATCTCACCTGTTGTTTTTAAGCTGAACAAGCCATTGACATATAAATTGAATAATATTGGTCCTAGGATCGTACCCTGCGGAACGCCATATGTAATGTTTGCTTCGTTACTTATTTTGTCACCTATTTTTACCACTTGTTTCCGCGAGTTTAAATAGCTTTTAAATAGATCTAATAGGCTTCCTCTGATCCCTGACTTCTCAAGAGTTTGGATTAATAGAGGATGACTTACAGTATCGAAGGCCTTACTTAAGTCTATAAATAGACATAAACAAGGCATTCCCTTTTCAAGTGAGTCATGGGCTTTTTTTGTTAAGTCGAGTATTGCGTCCACAGTGGAAGTTTTTGCTTTAAAACCATATTGTTTATCGGATAACAATTTATATTTGGATATAAAAGATGTTAGTCTATTTTGTATTAATTTTTCGAATATTTTTGCTATATGACTTATTAATGATATAGGCCTGTAATTGTTAACCGATGTTCTCTCGCCATGTTTGTATATCGGTATTACCACAGAGTGTTTGAGGGCCTCGGGTCATATACCCTTTTCGATACAACCATTCACTATATGCACAAGAGGATTCGATATCTGATCCGCAATTTTTTTTAAAAATTCTGTTCTTATGCCGTCAACTCCGGGCGATTTATTATTTTTTAAGTCATGGATCAGAGTATAGTTGAAACAAAAACTTACAGGATATGCTTAATATGCATTTCTTGTTTACGTTTATGCTGAAAAAGATATCAATATCAAACTTTATATATACTGTAGTGTTATTTAAAATATATAAAATATGCCTGGGATACGTCAGTATTACATTATCTACTATTTAATAACAAATCAGTAAACAAAACATTGGGATCTTGTGAGGATATTCTGGGAATATCCTGGGCTGTATGGGTTTAGATAAATTTAAATGACAAGAAAACAAATATTTCGACTATAAAAATGTAAGTATTGTAGTGTTATTTAAAATACATAAAATATGCATGGGATACATCAGTATTATATTATCTACTATTTAATAACAAATCAGTAAACAAAAGTAATAAAATTTGTTGTATTCTAAAGGCTAATGGTTGAACCAAATTTTGATATCAAATTTTATAAAATTAATTAAATTAAAAATAAACATAGAAAATGTTACAATTATAAAGAAAATATATAAATGTAATTAGTATTAAGTTTTTTAAATTTAAAGTTTACAAAAATTTGTGTTGTGAAATTTAAAAAAAAGTGACGTTAAGAAATTATGAAGGAAGTTAAAAAATTCGAAAATCGTAATGCCTGAAGGATTTCCAGGGAAACAGAACAATGAAGGGAGAATAAGAATTTTGGTTTGGAGTGATGAATGACAATTAAAAATTTTTGAAAAAGAAAAATTAAGAAAAATCCCAAAGAAGGATATGTAATATTGAGTGGGAGGATATGTTAAAGAGTCTATAGACGTTTCCAATTGTATCAAGGAATAGTGTGAGTACACATTAGATAAACACGTACATAAAAATAAGTCAAGCATACTTACATGAAAGTGGACAGGTGGAATCCATATAAGAATTTGAATATTAAAGCGTTTTATAAATTAGAAACTTTCTAAAAACACAGTGGTAAGGGACATTTTTAAAGATCATGAACATTTGAAGTTGGATGATGGTTTTTTTCTTTGTAGAATAAGATTTTTTTTTTGTTATTGTTATTTCCTACAAACTCTACGAAGGTGATTGTAGTAGTTATTGAGACGAGCACAACTTTGAAGCGACACCACCGGCATTAATTTGAACCTTCACGAAAAGCATAATTTTGATTGTTTACCTGCAAGTCGAACGTGTGTTTTGATTTTGTGCTTCGTGTATTTTGCTGTTATTTGTTAGTTAAACGTTAAAAATGCCCAATAAAAATAATACAAACTATTGCGTTTATGGGTATACCTCTAGGAAATCTAAAAATCCGGAATTACACTTCCATTATGATCCACCCAAGAAGCAACAAAAAAGGTGTCATAGGAAGTTGATCGTCGTAAATTCCGGGAAAAGTGTAATTAATTTTAAATCTGAAGATTATATTACAAAATCAGGTAAGATAAAGATTAGCATTTCTGAGATTATTTCTTGATTACTACTGAAATGTTTGCAGAAATTCTTTCAAACAAAATAGCACCAAAGTAGTGCAAAAAGGGTGGGCCAACACATCATTTGCCCAGTAAGCCACTTGATGTTAAAACCATTAAATGTGCAAGGAATGATGGTTAGTTAGAAGACAGCAAAGTGGTGCCTATAAACTAAGTAAACTTGTCCTTACAAACTGTCGAAACTGTGTACAGTTGCATATGTAAACTTAAAATCTAATTAGGTGTGCACATCATTGATGATATTTCAACTTATCATTTTTCTAAAGGTAATATTCAGTAAAATAAAACCTTTGTCACATCATAATTTTAAAAATACCATTATTATGTTCCCCTCTTGTACAACACCTCTTTTCAATAATTATACAGTTACAATTAGTAATGAATTATTATAATAAAATGTTAAATACTACTAAAACTGAATAATTCAAAGTTAGCTTTGAACTTATGTTAAAATAAAGGATTAAAAAATATACATTTTGTGTTTATTTTGAAAAAAACAAAGTAGATAAACGAAATAAAAAATTTTGCCACAGATACATTTGATGGCCTATGAAGTGTTTTAAGCCAAGAAAAAAATTTCTTAATTTTTTATATTTTAATTTGATATTGATTTAAAAAATAATTTTGAAACAAGGAATAGGATATATTTTACCATAAATCAATCAAAAGTAGGTTCTTAGAAATCATTTTTTATTTAAATCACTTTTACAATTACAATTATTATCCTGAAAAAATTGAAATAAAATTTATTAGCAGAAAACTGTTGTATGTTTCTTTGGCATATGATTTAGCTCCCTTCCAATATCATTCTATATTAGTAGAGGTGAAGATGATAATACCTCTAGGCTATATTCATCCTGAAACACAAAAAAAGCACACAGAAACAGAAGTAAACAATAAATTTCTGAAAAACGGAAGATATGCTAAATAAATAACCTCAATTTTAGAATAACCACACAAAAAACAGGTTCAATTGAGTCTAAATACTTACATGTACAGGTATATTATGGTAAGTTCCAAATCCAAACAATCACAAAAAGTCTTAAAATACTACAAATAAACCATTCACTCAGTATAACTTAATGCACTATTTACCAAAAATTACGCGGTTCGTGTGAACAGCTGATCGACGTGTGGCGCCGCCATCGGTAATTATTTGTCTCAATAAGGTTTTAGGATGTTTTGACAGTCAATGCTACCAACATTGTTGTAATTTTAAATATTTATATGTTTGTGGTTGGCATTAATTTGGATAAAGAGGCAGAGTTGTATTTAAATATTTTAAAAAAATTATAAATAATAATTTAAACATTTTAATGTTAAAACAAATTTTAATAAATAAAAATTTATTAATGGTGTTTGAAAAATTTGTATTTTAATAAAAAAAATATATATATTAACAGTATTATCCAGAGGAACTTGCTTCTGTCCCTGAGTTTAAGAGAAAGAATAGTAAGATAAATTTAATAAAATATATAAAAAAGAAATCTCATGCATGCTCTTAATGTATTGTATTAATGATAAATTATTTAAAAAAAAAATTAATAAGTTTATAAATATAAAACAAAGAAAAGTAACTATCAAAGAAATCACATAAATGAAAAAGATAATATAAGGAGAGAAGAATGGAGATCTAACTATAATAACAGTGAAGACAAAAACGGCCAAGGTTACGGTCAAAATCGTGGGTATCAACGAATGAATTCTTATGGCTCAAATAGATATCAAAATAATTATAATGGTCGCGAACAGAAAATTATAGAAATCAACAAGAACAAACAATTGAAAACAACAATATGAGAATACAAGAAGAAAGAAGAGAGGATAAGAACAGAAATTTTGACCAAGAAAACTGGAATTAAATAACGGTGATGGCAGATATAGAGCAAATGCCTGCCAAACAGGATTTTTAGATAAGTGCAGATCAAAAATAAACCAGTATCGATTATGTCACAGTAATTATTCTCACCCCAGAGAGTTTATTGAAATAGACGGAGAAGAAGATATAGATTTAAAGGATAATTTATTACCTTTCATAGAAATGAAAATTCAAAATCTATCTGCAATAGCACTAATTGATACTGGATCGCAAATTTCATTAATTAACGAAAACTTTATAAAGAAAAACAATATAAAAGTAAATGAATTTAGTTATAGAATCAACAAAATTGAAGTTATTGCATCAAATGGAAAAAAAAATCTTATTCTACAAAGAAAAAAACCATCATCCAAATTCAAATGTTCATGATCTTTAAAAATGTCCCTTACCACTGTGTTTTTAGAAAGTTTCTAATTTATAAAACGCTTTAATATTCAAATTCTTATATGGATTCCACCTGTCCACTTTCATGTAAGTATGCTTGACTTATTTTTATGTACGTGTTTATCTAATGTGTACTCACACTATTCTTTGATACAATTGGAAACGTTTATAGACTCTTTAACATATCCTCCCACTCAATATTACATATCCTTCTTTGGGATTTTTCTTAATTTTTCTTTTTCAAAAATTTTTAATTGTCATTCATCACTCCAAACCAAAATTCTTATTCTCCCTTCATTGTTCTGTTTCCCTGGAAATCCTTCAGGCATTACGATTTTCGAATTTTTTAACTTTCTTTATAATTTCTTAACGTCACTTTTTTTTAAATTTCACAACACAAATTTTTGTAAACTTTAAATTTAAAAAACTTAATACTAATTACATTTATATATTTTCTTTATAATTTTAACATTTTCTATGTTTATTTTTAATTTAATTAATTTTATAAAATTTGATATCAAAATTTGGTTCAACCATTAGCCTTTAGAACACAACAAATTTTATTACTTTTGTTTACTGATTTGTTATTAAATAGTAGATAATATAATACTGATGTATCTCATGCATATTTTATGTATTTTAAATAACACTACAATACTTACATTTTTATAGTCGAAATATTTGTTTTCTTGTCATTTAAATTTATCTAAACCCATACAGCCCAGGATATTCCCAGAATATCCTCACAAGATCCCAATGTTCTTTTTGCAGAATATTCCTAAGCAAATATTCTGAGAACGATCATAGAATGTATTGGATATATTAAAATATTCTATGAATATTTATATATTATGTTCCTATAGTCTATTTTTATGTATGAGAGAGTATTAAAATAATAAAGCGTTCGTAATCCATAGGCGTACCACTTCTTTTAGTAGACAGTTAAAATATTTTGTGAAGTTATACCTCGAGTATTTTCGTATGAAATAACCTTTGTATAAATATAATAAATATATCGGGTGTACACTTATATTTTCACCTAATTAACCTGCTTATAACTTCTAAGCAGCTGAAAGTAAAAAAGTGCAATTTTTTCTAAAATATTTTATTTTTCCACAAGGTATGTTAAGAACATTGTGTCAAACGGGTTATGTAGGTATAAGGGTTTAAACGTTGGCTTTTAAACAACGTTACGTTCATAAATAATAATTTTAATATAAAAACTACTTCTTACCTACAAATCCAAATCAGAATCGAAATCAGAAGATGAACTGTCGCAACCAATATTTACAATGAGTGGCTCGATCATTTCATCAGTAATATTGTCCAACTTCCACATTTTCTCTTCTTCTTTAATCGTATGATTTACTGCCTTTTCCCAGTTTTCAGGCTTCACATTATTTACAGCCTCCAAAAACAACTGTTTAACATCACTCATTTTAAAAGAATTATTTTTTCCTGAAACTTCTCCCTTTATCTGTGCCCATATCAGTTCAATCGGGTTTACTTCGCAATGATATGGTGGTGATCTAACCACCGTCATCCCACGATTTTTTGCAATTTCATCAATTTCATATTTTTTTAATTTCTCTTTATGAAGGGAACACAAATGATACAGTTCTCTTCTCACAGAACCGGGATGGAACTTAATATTCTTTGAATTTAGCCAATTCTGTAAATCTTTTTTTAACCACTTGGTTGTGGGCATTTTTTCTGTAAGTCTCGAGTGATAACTTGCATTATCCATTACTATTATACAGTTCTGAGGAAGAAGATCTATCATTTGTTCGAACCACTCTTTAAAGACATCAGCATTCATGTCCTCATGGTAGTCACCGGTACGAGTAGATTCAAAAGTCAATAAACCACCTTTAACAAAACCGTTTGAACTACCGATGTGTACTATTATCAGTCTGCGCTCCTTTCCTGATGGTGGATTTAAACCAGTAGATAAATTATTTAAAAAAGCCTGTCTTCGACTTGTAACAGTTTCATCTTGCCAAAATTTATTTGGTGTATGTCCCTCGTTGATCCATGTTTCATCTAAATAAAATATATTTCTTCTTTGGTTTCTCATTTCTTTTATAGTCCTTAGGTAATTTCTTCTCCATACCACAATATCGCTTCTTTCTATTAAAATAGACTTTCTGGAATGCTTTTTCCATAGAAAACCTATTTCTTTTAAAAGTTTCCATAGTGTGCTTCGACTCATTTCAGGGTAATCCTTATCATCTCGAACCGTGGCAAGAACTTTGTCTACTGTCGGAAATTCTTTTCGAAGTCTTTCTTTCAAATGATTTTCTATTTGAAATTTTGGTTTTCCTGGAGCTTTACGTGCTGTTTGAAACTCGCCACATTTCTCTTCTTTAACAACTCTGTAAATCGTAGATTTCCCAACACCAAGCGTACTACTAACTAATTCCACTGTGTCATCAACACTTTTACATAAATGTTTGTCTGTAAATGATTTAAAACAATTAAATATTAATGTTTTTTCATTAACTGTTAAAGGACCGATTTTTTGTCGTTTACGCGGTACTTCCAAATTTTCCATGATCACACTAGAATTCACAATAGACTGCACACTGCACCTTGCATGTTGCAACTAAACGACATTTAGTAAGCTGTTAAGAATACACAACTGGACCTCCTTACTAAATGGAAAACCTACAATCGCATTTTCGGTGAAATTTGTTGGTAAGGGATTTATCTACTTATAATTCGATTACTGTAAGAAATTCTTGGAATTAAAATAAAACAAAATTGGCAAATAGGTACTTATTGAAAATAATCTTAAGATACGGCTATGTTATCTTTAATACACAGGGCTTTTGGCCTGTCTAAACCTTTTTCTATTGTTCTGTACAGCTTATGGTTATAAAAGACCAATAAAAGACGCAAAACTTGTATTAGCTCAGGTACATTTATGACAATTTTAGGAAATATTTAGATTATTCCGTAAAAATATTTAAAATGACCATACTAAGTTTTGCATTAGAAATGCTGTTTTATTACTCTCTCATGCATAAAAATAGACCATAGTACATTAATATAGAATATTCTAAATACATTCTATGTACATACTAATTATCTTTCATTAAAAATAAAATTGATGGATTTTTTTATGTTGATCATTTTCATATTTTCAACAATAAATAAGTGTAAATCTATGAAAAATTTTGTAGTTGTAAAATCAAATCAATACAGCATTGCCATCTTGTAATAGAAAGCTAACATGAACAAATTAATTCATATTTTTATTTATATACTCTTATACTAAAAAAATTTAATTAGGTTTGTACATTAATTTTCACTGACAAGAGTTGCAATAAACATTTAAATAAAAGTTAAAACCAAAAATCAACTTATCATAAATACTATACGGCAACGTCCGTCCCATCTAGCAAAAGTGTTTTATTAGCTTCAAATAATAGAACTATTCATTTTTATTAAGGCTTTATAGCAGCGTTTAAAATACTATTTAATTATGTAAACTCTACAAAAAGAATTATTTTGTCGTATAAGGTAAAAGGCTGTTTTAATAAGTTTTGAGAACGTTTATAAAATGAATTATACAATTACTTTTAAAACTCTAACAAAACTGTTATGTAAACATTTATAAGACTTACACTTATATGATATAAACTCTAAAGCAATAATTTCATTTTATAATTATTTCTTAATGAAATTCTACAACAAATATAGCACACTTATATAATTATGGTAAATATATTTTATAGCGTTGCATGATTTTCTAATAAAACAATTGTATTACTATTACCGAGTCAATATATTTTTACTTTAATGATTTTATTTTATAATCAATTTATAGTTAATTTGTTTGATGTGATAGATTGGTTTAGCTATACTTACACACGTTTATATCTCTACAATTATGTCGTCCCAAAAAATATTTAAAGAAATTGGATTGTGAATTATTATTAGATGCACCCCATATTCATTTTTCGGAGAATTGCAAACGAGAATTTTAATAAATTCGATGAAGGGTCCTTTTGGATATGCTAAATTAAAAATTTACTAAGAAATGGTAATTCACCGTTAGTGATTTTTTTGATCACTATGTGTTTGGAGATTTTTTCTTTAGAGCATAAATGTTTTCATTTACTTCTGGAAGTTCTTGTCTGCATGCTCTCAAAAGGCAGTTCCGCACAACACTTTTTAAAAAATCTTCACGCATATTTTTGATTTTAAAGAAGAGGATTAAGGTATTTTTATATATCTTAATTAGTGCTTTTTCTCTATTCTTCTCTATAGCGCCCAAGAACATAGGATAAATAATTTTCAGCTGAAAAGTACATCTAGTAAAATATAGCAATTGTCTATTTCTTTGTTTTCCACAAATATAACTAAGCTTTTGCTCATTTAAAATACCTGTATTTTGTAATGTTATTATTTTCAGAATTATTTTTATTGTGATTGTCTTTGCTTACAGATATGCACTAGCTTGTGAATCAAGGACTACTTCTAACTTTGCAAGTTGGTGTTTGATTAACAATATCTGGTCACCGAGCTTCGCTCTTAATATTCAAATCTACATTTGTAAGCAGCCCAATGAGTATATAATTTAAGTATATTTATAACATGACAAATTATTAATTAATTCTTGAAAATCACGGAGTGGGCGACATCTACTTGAACTACTGATAGGCAGATAAATAAAAAGTTGATTGGCGATTGGCTTGAAAATTAAAAAAGCTGTCAGTGTTAATTTTCAATTGACTGCAGCTATTGTTGACGTTTATCAACTACTTGTCACAGAGGTTCGTTAAATGCATTAAAAGTTGCCTACTTTCTGGGGATTTCACCCTCTTAGGGCAACATCTACTGACGCTTGATCTTCGCGAATTGTCACGGTGGACAGGCCCCGTTTCCGGGACGGGCAACAGCAGCGTGTAGGGTACACGTCCCGTCAACAGAAGATCGCTCAGCTCACTCAATTTATCACTATATAAGAAAAACTCTATGTTCAATTGATTTTATTATTTATTGATCTGCAGTGAAGGAAAATTATAGGTCTGATATTCATACTTGGGTAAAAACCTCCACAAAAACCTGTGACCAGTCTCTCGACGTGTGGCAGATATTGATATCATATTTTTTCAAAAATTTTCAGTTTCAGTGTCCGCATAATAAAATAGTAGCCGTAAGGGGTAGTCTCACACTATCGGGGAAGGAAAGAACCTTTACCCGATGTGCATAAAGCATTTCCACCCGCCAAAAAAAAAAGGATTAGCTTTAGGTTAGGTTAGATCTTTGTAATAAATAAAGAAAAGTACGATACGTGTGACATTTTGACATTTGTTACATTCTGACAGGTGTCATATTTTGACATTTGTTCATTTTGACAGTTGTTACATTCTGACACGTATCACATTTTAACAGTTGTCACGTTTTTACAGGTGTCACATTTTGACAAGTGTCCATTTTAACAGTGTTACTCAACGTTCCTATAAATATTTACCTAAACCCATGATTTCTAAAATTGAATTGGCAACGTTGTATTTTCAACTTTGAATTTATGAGATGGCTGTCATTTGACTAGCAAATTATTTATGTCCGTCAAATGAATCTTTTCTTTTTTATATAAAGCGGCAAATTTAAAATTGAATTCTTTCAGATTGAAACGCCAGAAATTAAATAAAGTCAAACCTTTTTACTACTATATTATACAGAAGAAAGGAGTGCAGTATTTAATTTGCAGAACGTAGTACAGGTTCAAGAGGTAGAAATTTTATTTTTACCTCATCGATCAATGCTTATTTGTAGTTAAAATTTAAATTTTAATACATCTGATCGGCCTAATATAGTTTTTGTCTGGATTTAATCTTGTTTCCATGGTTTTTACTGTAATAAACCTGTTCTTTTGACAGATAAGTCAGACTTTATTTATTCATAGCCGTATCGTATGTATTTTAATTGATTCAGAATTTTGTATTAATATATATTTCAAAATGGCTTCATTCTAAAAATATTATCAGTCCTCCTAAATCCTTGAAGGCAGAATTATTAGTAATAGCAAGGCAACATAAAAACAAATTCAAAAAATATATTATAGATGAGATGGCCAGAGAAAAAGGAATTAAAATTCTCAGAAAGCCTCCGAACCACTCAGAGTTAAATTCCATTGAACTGATCTGGTCACAATTATTATCTCAAAACAATAAAACATTTAAATTTCCTGACGTGCGAAATTTGTTTTTGAAGGCAGTTTCAGATGTAAATAGAGAACATTGGGGAAAATGCATTGGTCATGTTAAAAATGTAGAAAATTCATTTAGGAAAGTGGAGATATCAATTGATAATTTAATAGAACCTATAATAATAAACATCAGAAAAGACAATTATAGTGATACCAGTAGTTTTAGTGAAGACAGTGACTTTTAAAGATAGTTCTTGAACTTACTTTTTTTTTAATCTTTGAGTTTAGGTAAGTACTGAAGCGTTACTTTTAATGCCAAGAGATTAAAAAAAGTTTAATCCCAACATATAATCCTCCTTGTTATTTATTGGTTAAATTTAATTCGTTCAATGTTAAAGTGTCAGATGCATAAAGTTTATTTTTATTTTTTGTAAATAATATAACTTCCAAATTTAATCTACGAAGTGCGTATATATATTTTATATGCTGTGACCTTATTTATATTATAGAAACTTATTTTGCAAAGTGCGCCTATGGAATGTGACGTTATATCCCCACTTTTACTGTACTCATCTATCCTTTATAGTATATATTACTATAGAAACAAGTTATTATTATGTGCCGTTGCTAGGAAATAAAACTAAAAGCTTAACTTTTCTTGTAAATATCTCGGAAGATCGAATTTTCACAGACATGAGACCTACATTTTTTGCCGATTTAGATAGGAATTAGTCTACCCTGAAAGTTTCATTGAATTCTGACGAGTGGATTTCGAGATCCTCTGGACACACACACATACATACAAACCTTGCTCGTTTAATAGTATTTGATTTGATTTTGGATTATTGTTGCTTGGTTACTTACTTGCTAATAAAGGCAAAAATAAAATTGTTACAAAACTTCAAAATATTAAGGTTATGTATATTTTACATCATCATCAACAATTTAACTTTTAGCTGTCCGTATTTTCGCTATTATCGATTTCTTGCACTTTATGATCGATTCGCCAGTAGGTGTTAAAAATGATTCGCCTGTTAAAAATGATAAAAAAACGAAAATGGATTCTACACATTAGTTTTTATTTTGGGTAGGTAATCCCGTTATATTTCTAAGTAATTTTAAAATAAAAGAGGATCAATAATCGTTTGCTAATTAAGAGATTTTTCAATATTCCTATATATTTCAGATTGTTTCTTAATGAGCGGCCATGTTTATTTGTACTTAATAAATCTTTGAACAGCCGCCATTATAGAAGACGTTTAATAAATATTAAATGAATGGCTTATTTCTATACTTGAATGCAAAAAATTGATAAAACGATTTATTCAGGACATCATTTATTTATTTTTAATTATTTTATATTTTTATTAAAAACATACATCCTATTGGTGGCGCATAAAAATTTTGTCATATATATGCTATATATTGAAAAGTTGATCTGCATACGAATTAACTCTCTGGGAACTTTGAGAGTCATTTATTTAATATTTATATTTGTACATGGCAGATAGTTTTATCTTACGTACAACTTAGATATGTTTTGTTATTTAACAAGTAAGACATTTATATGTAACATTTACGAAATAATTTAATTCTATTATGATGTTTTGTAATACAAATTTATCGTATAATACTAGCACGATAAGCTTTATAAAATCTTAATAAAACAGCTAAAAGTTGACTGTTTTATAAAAATAATCAATTAGTTCTATATAACAGTTTTGTAACTGTTCTAAATTATTTTCATTGCTCCTTCATAAACGTTCCTGAACCTGTTTTATTGTTAACAAATCTTTTATAGGATATACTTATAACAACAAATACTTTTATAAGGTGGTGCCCTTTTCGTGTTTATAAGGGTTGTAAGAATGAATTAAAAACGTTCTTAGAATCAATACATTTCTGCATAAAGTTTTTCTAGAACGTTCTTGCAGCCATTATATAATCTAAAATTGTTATTTGGGCTGTCACGTCACCCGTCAGTTTTGTGGTTAGATTTACCTATTAGTTTATTGCAGGGCTCTTAGTACAAGATATTTACTAAGAACCCTGGTTTATTGAAAAAAAAGCCTACCCCTACATTGACAATCAGTTTTTACATAAACAGGTTTTTTTGACAAATTATTATATTGGCGGGATTCTTTATAAAAATATATTTTTGACAGATTATATTGTGTATAGATTATATAGATAATATTAAATAATAAGTAACAACTTTAAAGAGTAAATAGAGTAGAGTTTTTATGTTAAAATGCCAAAAGGACGTCCAAGGTACTGTAACGTTTAAATTCGGCATTAATTAGTTTTTCATACCTTGTAGATGTGAGCCACTGTAGGGATCGAATTATATTATTTAGGAACCATATATCACATAAGATAGTCTCAATTTTTTGACTCAGTTTATATCCATTTGAACGAGCTAGTTAGTTTCATATAAAGTATTTCGAACATTAAAATAGATTGCACAAATAGATTGTTTACGTCTAATTTTATCGATGTCATGTTTCCTTCTGTCGTTTCGTTCATTTCTTCTGTTAACTTTGAGGTGTTGTACGGCTGTGTTAGCCAGTCACCAGTTATTTGATTGGCCAGATCGCAAGTCGTATTAAGTGACCCGTGGCGATTATTAGGTGAATCTCTTTCTGGTCTTGCGTGGTGAGATTCGTTCGAGAATGATTGCGAAGGAAATTTTGGGACGGGCCTTGTCTTTTTTTCTTGTGGGTGATAAATATAACGTGGTTTAGACAAAATTTTGAGGAGTCGCCCGGTGTTTATGAAGATTATTTCGTACCATTGATTGGGATAGACGAGCGATTCCCGTATTGTTAGACGTGCAGGGTGCCTATTTGATTTGGTGTGTTTACCCTGGTCTGATTCTCTTGAAGAGGAATTGATATTTTGTATCGAACCAAGCCATGTTCGTAACGACGCCATTTTTGTCAGGGATAGTACTTCCCACGTTAGACGAATTGATTCTCCGAGGATTCACCTTATACGGAAGCATCTGTCAGTTTTTATTGTATAAACTGTTAGAGTTTGTAAATTTCTTTCTGGGCCGAGGGGTATTTGATTAGGGGTTTAATGTATATTATTTTAGGGTTCTCGTATTGGGCGGATGATTACCAGCTTCTCGTGTTGGGCTGATTGTCAACCAGATTTCCGTGTTGAGCTGACCTGACCTGACGAGTTAGTAGCCGCAAGTTGCCGCTATTTAATTTTGAACAACCGCAAGTTTTTCCTTTTTTTTTATATTGGTTCATAGACATTATTTGTTAATTAGTAATTTTTACAGGTCTCTAAATTAGTATTTATATATATTTTCTCTAATTTTTTTGGTATTTTGTAAGCGACTTATAGGGGCGAGTGGTATTCTTTTTTTTTACGCCCAATTCCAACGACCTTGAGAGCTCTCGCGGACGGTGTAACACCCCTATTGTTCGTCATTTAATTGATTAAATAATTTAATCGTTTTTTTTTTACTAGCGCAATTTTAGTGGGATCACTTGGATTCCTTTTTATTTTTTTTTTGACCTGTACAGTTTTATGTAAGTGCAATTATTAAACAGTTATTGAGTAATTAATTACTTTTCTTTCAATTACTAATAGTCACGAATAGTCTTGACCCGAACTAAGGTAAGCAAATTCTTGGTTGCGACGTAGTTTATTTTTTTTTTATTAGTGGGCTCAATTTAGATCCATTCTGGAGGTTGAGTGACTAAATTGACTGTATTTTGGATGAGGGTAAAACGATCTCTTGGCGCCCATTTTCTTTTTACTTAACAACTTATATCAATCCACACCCCACTTCACTGTGGTTAGCCGGCATCCAAAGCGGATTACATAATCCCACGGAGGAAAATCTTTAAACGAGAATAACTCGTGGCAGTACTACTACCGAGCAGTCAACAGAAGGTTGAAGAAAACTCTAGCAACTGAAGATGCTCATAATATAGTGCTGTTAGATAGTGTTGATGGCAGGAATGTGGACGAGAATGTGGATCAGTGACTACCCTTATACTATATATTGTTATGATATTAAAATGACAGACACGAAATATAACCTAATTTATGTGTCAAAATTTTAAATGTGATAAAACCATGTTGTCATCTTTAAAAAAAAATTAAAAACAATATTGCCAACTGAAATAACAACATTTTGGTTGGTAAATTTTCTAATTTGAGTTTTTGAAAGATGGGTATAAAAAAAAGTGAGAGTTGTTGATTAGTTACAAAAAGAAAAAGATTGATTAGAAATTTTGGAGAGATTTAGAGAAATTTTGAAAAGAAAAGTAAAAAATGTCATATATAAAAGTTGGATTGGTTTGGAGAATAATACCTTCAAAGTAATTAAAGCAAAATTAGCTATGCATTAATTTGTGAGTATAATAAAGTTTACATAGATTTACCGATAGATGGTGTTAGAATAGATTAATTTAGATATTATGGTATGGGTATGAAAGGTAGTATGAGTCAGTGTTAATTAGTTAATTGATTTTATAACAGAAAGGTAAATTTGTTTTATTTTGTTTTTAATCATTTTCGTTATAATTTTTTGTTGATCATTTTCAAAGTTTCAATAAAGTTATAATCAATGGTAACAAATTTTATTTATGAACTCACTTATTTTTTTGGACCATGTTAAATTGGAGAATTTATAAATTAAAATAATTAAATATAACAAATAAATAATATTACAATATATTGTTATGATGTTAAAATGGGGCAAAATTTGTAAGTGTATTTTAAAATAAATTATGTGAAAAAGACTTAATAGATAGTAGTATCGACAGATTTGAGAGTTTGAAGTTTATGTTAATTTGAATTTTGATAAAAATGTCAAATGTGAATTTTATTAAAATAAAGATTAAAGTTTATTAATAAAAAGTATTCAGAGAAGAATTTCACAAGCATAACAATTGGCGCAACAACGTGGGGCTATTAAAAGTATTTTGAAGAATTTTTAAGCATAATATATATTTCTTCGTAACTTAATAGATAATTCTTATGAAAAGCAATTTTGTCTAATTTTGGCGTTAATTTCCTATAACTAAAATGGTTCAATTTTATTACATATTGTCACTTTAATAAAAAAAATATTAATACTCTGGGAGTCTCATATATTGTCACAATCTGATGATTATGCCATGACATACTTTTTACTTTCAGATAGTGTAAGAAAACAATTTGGGACATCCACAGATCAGACATGGAAGCTCGATGCACCAACAATCACCTGTGTTTCGTGTGTCGCTGGTAGATGTAGGTCAACAGAATATTCCGCTGTTTCAGGAAAATTTTGCTAGATCTCAAAATGAACAAGCACTATACAATGCTTGGAAAAATTCCGAAAATGAAAAAAGTTGTTTAGTAAACAAATTAAATACTATACAACAACAATTAGATCAAATGCAAAAAGATCACTCAGATCTGCTAAAGAAATTATCTCCTCCTCCACAGGAAGAGGAAAAAGATAAAATAGTATATCACACTGATGAAGAAGAATTAGCTAGAGAGACAGGGTGGATAAGAAAGAAACAGGGAAACAACAAGAAAAGAAGAATGGATACCTCACTCTCACCTCCACAAACTGTCTCAATTACTGAACAGATAAAAGCCAAAAAACCTCTTATGCCCCCACTAATAGTGGTAGATGGCATTGACAACTTTAAAGCTCTTCACGAGGAATTAAACAGAATGGTGACAGGTCATCAAATCAAAATTATCAGTAATGATAATATCAAAATTAATGTTCCAGATGAAGAATGCTATAGAAATGTCTCAAAAATGCTTGGAGATAATGGGTATTCTTGGTATACCTATGAGAACAAACAGAAGAGACCAATCAGAGTTATTGCTAATAAATTACATAATGAATGTGACCCAAAGGCAATTGTAGATGACCTTCGAAGAAGGGGATATAAGATATTAGAAGCCACTAAAAAACTTAAGTTTAAAACTAAGCAACCGCTAAACATGTTTATGTTGACATTTAAACATGATAAAGATGTAAATAAAATCTATAGTATTACGGATATACTGGGAATCAGGGTTGAAATTAAACCAACTAAAAAAACAAAATTAGTTCCCCAATGTAAGAGATGCCAGGGCTATGGGCACACACAAGGTTTCTGTGGTAAAGAACCAAGATGTGTCAAATGTACTGGAAAACATTATACCAAAGATTGTACAAAGCCAGAAAATGTACAGCCAAAATGCATTCATTGCGGCGGTAACCACCCTGCTAATTATCGAGGGTGTATCGTTGCTAAACAAATACAAAAAATTAGAGCTGATACTATGAAGAAACCATCTTTACCTAGACAACCAGTACGATAAGTACAACAGGTAAGAACTGACTCTTCAGTACAAAGAACGAATAACGGAAATCAAGTTCAAAAAAGTGAAAATAGGCCATCTTCCTACAACCAAGCTGTTGCAGGACCATCAAATGCCAGTAAAAACAATAATGTTAGAACACAAATTAAAGCAACTACTGACCCGACTTTACAATTGATCTTAGAAAAACTTAAGAAACAGGAGCAGTTATTCCAAAAATTTGATGAACGATTAACTCGTTTAGAACATAGTGCCAAAGGAGCTATTCCAAAGCAGAGAAATGGCTAATTTTAAAATAATGGAATGGAACGCTAATGGTCTCTTGCAACACCAACAAGAATTGCAAGTAATCCTAGATGTAAATAAACTAGATGTGTGTCTCATTTCTGAAACGCATTTTACTAATCAGTCACATATTAAATTTAAAAATTATAAAATTTATCATACTAACCATCTTGACAATGCAGCGAGAGGTGGAAGTGCCATAATAATTAAGGATAATATCTTACATCATGAAGAAATAGAATATAAGACCAGAGAAATCCAGGCTACTGTAGTAAGTGTGAGCATTAGACACTCTCAGATTACTCTAGTTGCTACCTATTGCCCACCAAGATATTCTTTTGAAGAAAAACCAATATATAGATTTCCTATCTAATCATGGAAACACATTTATTATTGGTGGTGACTTTAATGCCAAAAATACCCACTGGGGATCTAGATTAACGACCACTAAAGGTAAAGAACTTTTAGAAGCAATTAAAGAATATAAGTGTGAAGCTTTATCCACTGGAAAGCTAACCGATCCCAACAAGATTCCAGACCTTATTGATTTCTTTATAATCAAAAACATATCGGTCAACTTTTTAGAAATAGAAGAAGGATGGGACATGAATTCTGATCATTCCCCTATCATCTTAACACTTAGTGAAAACATTATTAAAAAAGAAAATAACCCTACATTGACTAACAAATTAACAGATTGGAAAAGCTTCAAAATCATTCTTGAAGAAAAAATTAATCTATCTGTTCCTTTAAGAAATAAACAACAACTAGAAGACGAAGTGAAATTGCTTAATGATAATATCCAACAAGCAGCTTGGGAAACTACACCTGCTATTAATAGAAGGACGGTAGGAAACAACTATCCTAGAGAAATAAGGGAACTAATCTCTGAAAAAAGAAAGCTTAGAAGAAAATGGCAGCAAACTAGAGCCCCACAAGATAAAACTATACTCAACAATGCTACCCAAAGACTCAAAAGAGAAATACAACAAATTAAAGAAGAATCGATTAGTATTTACCTAAGAGAATTGACAGACGACAGTAGTACTGATTATTCACTCTGGAAAGCTACTAAGAGATTGAAAAGACCCATAATGCGAATACCACCTGTCAGATTGGAAGATGGTAAATGGGCTAGAAATAATGAGCAAAAAGCAACAAGGTTTGCAAATCATCTAGAAAAAATCTTCCAACCTCATGAAGATCAAGATGAAGAACCTACTCTGGAAGATCAGCCACAGATTGGTCAAGAAATAGAATTTACCTCTCCCAAAGAAGTAATTACCGAAATAAAAGAAAATATCAATCCGAAAAAAGCTCCAGGTTTTGACTTAATTACTGGAGAAATTTTAAAACAATTACCCAAAAAAGCAATAATTAAAATAACTAACCTAATAAATGCTGCCTTCAGATTGAAATATGTACCCAGCCTTTGGAAAATTGCGGAAGTCATAATGATACCCAAGCCAGGGAAACCACCACATGAGGCATCGTCATACAGACCGATCTCATTACTGCCTGTTATGTCGAAACTATTTGAGAAACTCCTACTCAAAAGACTAAAACCACTTATCGAAGAAAGAGAAATTATCCCTGATCACCAATTTGGATTTAGAAATAAGCACTCTACGATCGACCAAGTTCATAGAATAACCAACATTATAGAGAAATCATTAGAAGAGAAAAACATTTGTGCTACTATCTTTCTTGATGTAGCACAAGCGTTTGATAAGGTTTGGCATGAAGGCTTAATACATAAGCTCAAGCTTTTCCTTCCAAAACAATATACAGATATCCTCCATTCATATATATCGGAAAGCTACTTTAGAATTAGGCAAGAAGAAGCCTATTCCGATCTTAAAGAAATTAAGGCTGGAGTACCACAAGGAAGTGTCCTAGGACCTGTCCTATACTTACTGTACACATGTGATATTCCAGAGTTAGAAAACAATACCATAGCCACCTTCGCCGACGACACTGCCATTCTAGCGGTAGGAAAGAGCAATGAAGAAGCAACCCACAAGCTGCAAACAGCCGTCCAACTTATCTATGACTGGACGAAGAGATGGAAAATTAAACTTAATGAAACTAAATCACTCCACATTAACTTTACAAACAAAAGGATAGATCATATTCCAGTCAGAATAAACAATAACCTGATTCCATATTCAAACACAGCAAAATACTTAGGTATTACATTAGATGCCAAACTCCGATGGAAAGTGCATGTTAAAAAGAAAAGAGAAGAACTTGGACTAAAATATAGAAAAATGTACTGGCTAATTGGAAGAAACTCCACTCTGTCTCTACATAATAAGCTTATGCTTTATAAGCAGATACTTAAGCCTGTATGGACCTATGGTATCCAACTATGGGGATGCACCAAAGCAAGCAACTTAGCAATCATCCAAAGATTTCAAAACAAAGCACTGAGGAACATAGTAAATGCCCCTTGGTACATTCGCAATAGTGACCTCCAGACCATCAAGAAATTAGCCAAGAGTCATGAAGAAAGACTTCATCATCATGTCAATGTCGAGGCTATCCAGCTCCTTGACAATACTGGGTTAGAAAGAAGACTTAAGAGGATCAAGCCCTTTGAGTTAGTTTAGTGTTTTTAGTGCAAAAGCAGAGCTTATGTGTGCACGTTAAAGTTTAGTGCAATCCTTTCTACAGAACCTAAGGAATGCTGATGAGTATACCTTAGTTTTAAATTTCAAACTCTATTAGATTAAGTTAGAATTAAATTGCTCATTGGTCACTGTTGACCAGATTGTAATATACTAAATGCCTTTATGGGTGTTTAATAATAATAAAAAAAAAAAAGATAAATATTGACAAAGATACTTTACCAAGATTTAAGTGTGGTATGCCGCAAAGTGGATTATTTAAATCCCGATTTATCATTTCATCGGTAAGTTACTTTTAAGGTTATAAACATAGTTCATGGGCGTAGAATTTAGTATTTTATTGACTGTATAAATTCTTTAATAATGCATAAAAGATTGTTTTAACTTATTGCAACGACTTATAATTATGTAAGTTTCATATATTGTGTTAAAAATTAAATCACATTTGGTTTTTCTGCCAAACAAGTATTATTTAGGTAATATTAATTTTTCATTTAAACAATTATACGAAGACATGACTTTTAGGTTTCCTAAAAATGTTGAAAGGAGAAATATTTGGTACTCCTTGTTAGGATTTGATGAAGTGAAGGTCATACCTAAAAAGGCTTGTATTTGTTCAAGTCATTTCCGTCCTGCCAGGAAAATGTAAGTATTTTTTAACATTCATTAAATTAATTTTGGCTGCAGAAGCCAAATCGTATTTTGGTGCTTATAAGCATTTTTCAAGTTTCAATCTCAATAGAACTTTCATATAATTTCACAAACAATTGATTTTATCATTAACAGATTAGAACTACCATTTGAAGGAATTATGCCGATATCTTCTGGTATACCAGAACGACCAGTTCCTGTAGGAGAAAAAGATTCTTCTACAACATTGACGGCTTCTGAAACTGAGAACTATGTTGTATCACAACAGCATGTTTCAGACATTGCAGGTCCATCATCAGTCTTCAAGGGAAAACTTGCTCTTATTGTAACTCCAGAGAGAAGGTAATTTTTTTGGAAAAATTATTTTGCGTGGAATTTTTGTAACATTTACAAGGTTTTGGCAATTTCAAATATGTAAAAAAAATATATGATTTGTAGCTAAATCAAGAAAATAGACATTTTTCATGGTCTTGTATTTTTTTTTTCAGAAAAAGAAATTATCCTGGTGACTGGACTAGCGATGATTTCTCTTCTCCAAAAAGAAAGTATGTTTTTAAAACCATGAAACGTACAATAGGAACCCAAAGAAGAAAAATTAAAACTCTTTCAAGTCAAGTTAAAAGACTTAAAGCCAAAATTACTAATATGGGATCTCTGAATGACCTTCTTAAAAAGAAAGATCTGATATCTGAGGCCTCAGAAAATGCAGTCAAGGTAGGTATTAGTTTTGACGAATACTTATTGGAAGTAAAAAACTTGGAACATTAACAATGATAACTTGCTAATTTTATTATTATTTAAATTTGTACCATTACATACATTGCAAAGTTGAATACATATTTTGAACATGTTTCTAACAAATTTCTAAACATAAATTTACCTACTAAAAGTAAAAATATACTCTTAAATGCACGTAATTGACTTAATAAGACTTGTATGTGCAAGACAAGCGAAATATGATATTTATTTAAAATTAATGAGTCCTATAAACTATATAATGTAGTTAATAATAAACAAAATAACAAAAACAAAATAAATACTATTTTTACACTATTTAACTAAGTAGTTTATTCATTAGACTTTTTTTTAGGCTTCCGTTCAAGGTACTGCAAGTGACATTTTTAAAAGAATGCTAAAAGGATCTACCACGCAAAAATTTGACCCAAGTTTGAGATCGTTTGCTTTGACATTGTCATTTTATTCACAGGGCATATAACTACTACTACTATAAAATAGTAGATGTAGAAATTTGTTACTTCTGCCAACGTTTTCGTTAGTTGATATTTACTAACTAATTTTTTTCTGTTATAGGTTCGATAAGATTAAAACGGTTTATATATTTTTCAGGATTTATTTAAACGTAGAAGGTTCCAACTATACCAACATTATTTTTTTTTATTTCAGGATGATACAACTAATAATTCATCAGTGTTTAATTTGTAGTTAGTTCCCTATTCCTACCTCAATCCCGAATAGCCTGATAGTCGAACAGCCTGATAAAAACAACATCGACACATCTGCAAGGAAATGATGAATTTTCCCTTGATCCTGCATTGACGAACACTAGGTGTTCAGAGCGGACTAGCGAAATAACTGATCCTAAATTTTTTTACGATTAATTTGATTAAATAAATATATTTTCATTAGTATTTTAAATTTCCTATCTAACCTGTAAAATTAAAATCGTTAAAAAAATAAATATATTGTGTCACATCCCATTTCCCTCTGTAACGGTACGCCCATGCATCGCAGCATAAATTCGTTGCCATGTTCTGGACTTTTATATATCTATCTCACTTCATCCTTGGGCACGGAATATTTGAAACTTATGAATGACTTGTTGGGGATGTGCTTTCCAGGTATGTGAATTTTGGGAAGGCAATACAACTTTGACATGGTTGGATTGCTAATTGTAAATCTATATTTATTCTGTGGGGTAACAAGGTTGTTGCACTTTTTTAAAGTACTATTAACTTCCCTAATCATTTTTGGCAAAGGATTCTTTTGAACTGAAGTGTATGGACCCGATTTGATGAAATTACTAACTCTATCGTAATAGTCACTTTTATCTAATACGACAACCTTATTTCCTTTATCTGCTTTCAAATAAAAACCTTTTAACGATTTTCTTATCCTCTTGGGATGGGGCGCTAATATTCGATACAATATTTTTGGAGATCTGGTTTCGGCATGCCTCACGGACAAAACCTTTTGTACTCTCAGGGAGATACTGAATTGAACTTGTTTAGTCTATCATCAACTCCTGATTATGCCAACATAGTTGGCGAAACGCGCGTAGAGTGTGTGAAAATTGTGTTTTGGTTGAGTGGTCGACGATAGTTTTCAATTTAGTTGATAAACCAAAGTTTCCAATTTCCCAATTTAATAAGAAAATATTTATAATTTTTTTTGGTCTATCCTCCTTTTATTTTACAAAAAGCAATAAACGTACCTAAAAGTATGGCATAGAATATTATAAAAACATTCTAATGGATGTCTCAGAACATTCTCAGCACATTCTAATGGATCTTCTCAGAACGCCCTCAGCACTTGATAAGACCCTGGTCTTTGCCACATTCTAGGGGCATGCATACAATAAATAAGTATATTCATAGAATATTCAAATATACTTTTTCAATATTCTACGCACATTCTAGGAAGGTGAGTAATAGCTTTATAACACGCATTACGTACTATACTTTACCTACGGCCATATACAGTGTGCCAAAAAATCTGGACTTATGACAGGCTACTTCATTTCTTCAAATGGGATACCAGGTATTTTATCGCAGCTTTAGATTTTTTGAACAATTGTATTTCAAACAATTTTACAAAATTCTCTTCAAATCCCATAGATTCCCTCACTATTATATATATATATATATATATATATATATATATATATATATATGTAACCCTACGTTCCGGCACCAAAAACGACCTTATATAGACGTTGTGGCACCATATAAAACGTTGTGGCACCAATTTTTGGTGCCACAACGTTTTAAGTCATTTTTGGTATCTTGAGCACCCCAGGATGCCCCACAGCAATTTTCAGGAAGGTGCCACTTGGACCATTTATATGTAAAAACCCGATTTTAGTTAATCCGTATACTCTCCAGGGGTCACCCCGACTCGTCTATAGCATACGCTACGTACAAGCACCAGGACGCGATCGAAGCGTTGTGGCACCATGAACGAAAGTACGTTCAAGCACCTTTTAGTCGTGTTTTGTGAATGCGATGTAAAAATAAACAACTTGATATTTGCGGTGTAAGCTTAAGAGGTAAATCTTGCTTTTGGATTGCGATTCATGCTTTAATAGGTAGAATTATAATTTTTCATAAATTATTTTATTAAAAATAATATAAATAATAATATTTGGGAATTATCAAGAATCACTAAAAAATTTTCTCCACGGCGACTACTGAATGTAGTTATTCTGAAACCACCTATAATAACAGAAAAGAAACATTCTCGCTCTTGAGATTGAAAGAAAATTCTGAAACATTTGTCTCTTATGTATTTTATACGTACTTCATTCTATCATTAGAGATACTCTTTATTCCATACTTGTTTAAAAAAATAAGGTTTTCCATGAATGTCGAATTAGTTGACGTGGTCTTAATATTGGTTTGTAAAAACTTTTAATTTATTAAAAAGGAGAAGAAAATCAAACGATTCGGATGTAGAATTTCTTAGTTTGTGTTTTTACAAAATTTCGATAGAACGCCAATTAATTTCTCAAGAGTAATTTTTACATTTACACTTACATTTTACACTTTACATTTTAAATTATAATAACGTTATCCATAAATAATCAATTATTTTAATAACAACCAAACCGATTATTTTTTTTATATTTTTTAAAAAATATAATATCTAAGACCTTTTGCCATTTTTAATAAGAGTTTTAAATCCTTATTATTAATATTTAACTATGATGAAAAATATTATTCAAGGTAAGTTTTTACATATTCAAAACTTCACAAATCAAAAATATTGTAATATTAGTTGGTTAATTAATAACAGTTTTAGTTTTTTGTTCGCCACTCCATTGATTATAATTATTTACTTATTTAGATCCATTGAATCTTTTGAATTTTTTGTCCTAACTTAGTAATAAAAAAATTAAATTTATGTATAAAAATTAGGTAATAATTTTAAAAAATTAGAAGCACTTTAAAGTAAAATTAAGTTTTTAAAAAATTGGAAAATTAATAAAAAACAATTTTTGTCTAACGACTCAACCTCCGAGGCGAATACTTCTTTTCAAAATAAAATTGAAATAATATATGGTGCCAAAAGGATATATATTGTTAAGTTATTATATTATATAAACTTTGCGGCACCACGCAGGAAGGAACGTTCAGGCACCATTTAGAAGCGTTTTGTGAATTCCGTGTAAAAACTAAAAAATTGTTGAAAAATCTTTACAAAAACTTGGTAGGTATTTTAATGGATTGCGGTGCAAGCTCTTTAATTAAAAATTATATCGATAATAACATTTGGGCATTAAAAACCCCCCTTTTATCAAGAACCACTAAAAAAAATCTTAATTATACGAGAAAGTTATTCGTTATAAAAAAATCATGTTTGTCAAAAAAAATAAGATTCGTATATCACAATTTTAAGTTACACGTAGAAAATTGAGAAAATGTGTAAGAATATTAAAAAGTAACTAAGATTATTTAGTATTTTACTCAAAATGTTTATATAAGTAAGTTGTTGTCCAAACTACAAATTTTTACATCAAAAACCCTCAAATGGAACCTTTACTTATATCAATATCTACGGAATCTCTAAAATTTTATTTTTTTGCAAAGAAAGCAATAACAAAATGAAATAATATAAAAATTGTTCACCTATACTTAGAATATATTAAATAGGGCAATTTTGTTTAAACAATGTGGCTCATTTTAAAATATTAACACAATTGTGCAATTTGTGTCAATTAATAAATAATTTCGATAATTTTTCTCATTTAATTAATTTCTTAGTACATTTGTGTTTTTACAAATGAACTAAAATTTGGATTTGCCAATCTTGTTTGTCAATAAGACTAATTATTATGTTTTAAAAATTGAAATTTAATTTTAGTTTGAAAATTTATATTTATATTTTATTTTAACTGATGCATACAATTTTTTCAATTCCTAAACATTTTGTGAATAATAATAAGTAATGGTAGTTTTCTATTGATACATTTTTACTTTTTAACACACCGTACAGGTATTCTAAGATTTGGATATTCTGATCTTATTTTATGGACTTTAGTAAGATTTTTCTAAAGAATAAACTAAAATAATATTTTTTTCCACATTTCGATTCTATTTGTGGATATACTGTATATTCTAACCTAGAGCATTTTTTAGAATACGCGATTTTGGCAAAAATTACAAGACTTCAAATTAAAATGACTTAATAGAAATTATTAATTAAAAAGACAGATTCAACAGTTTACGAACGATTAATAGTATTTTTTATTAATTAAAAGTCTCATTATAAAATTGGAATAAATATTAAAATATGCATTGCCAGAGAAGGATATTGACCAACAGCTCGCACAAAATGTGATCTCGATGGAACTTGGCATTTAAGTACTTGAATGGGTGTAGAAAACGATAAAAAAATCTTTGCTGCTCTAAAGTATATGCTAACTTCACAATTTCGAAAATAAAATCGAAAACTTGGTTTTTCTTATATCTGAAAAAAAAATAAAAATTTCGAAAAACTAATAGCACCAAAAGAGCGGAATATTGTACTAAAAATTATATTTAAAGTTAAAAAGTTAAAGTTAGTTAAAAAAAATTGTATTAGTGTAAAAAATTATTAAAAATAAGAAAGCAAATTCGAAAACTCGACGCGCGCCGAGCCGTTGAATTCAAATATTCAGGCGAGACGTTCGGAAAAACTAAAGTATCTTTGTGTAAATTGTAAGCAAAAAAACAAAAAAGGAAGCATTTTAAAGAGGAGACTCTAAGCTTTCTCAGGAATCCATTAATTTTTAAATTTTTTTTTGTTTTCTCATAGGAAATTTGATCGGACGTTATAATTTCTAAAATTCTCACTGCTTTTTATAAAAGTGAAGATATCATTAATAGAGGCATAACAAAAAAAAATCCTTGTAGATTTATCATTATTATACTTTTACTTTTGATTTAAATATAATTAAAATGATGAACATTATCTGGGTTTAGTAAAACTCGTTTTAAAATTTTTATTTTTTTTTACAATATTCATTCGACGCAATTTTTATTTTCAAAATAGTGTTTATATAAATCAGAAATTATTTTTTTTTAATAAAGTTAAAAATAATTTAGAAATTGATTTATATAAAATAAAATTTTTTATAGTAATACAAATTCTTTTTAAAAATAACTTATAATATAATTTTTAGTAAAATTTTCCGCTCTTTCACGTGGTGCTATTAGTTTTTCGAATTTTTTTTTTCGAGATATAATGGAACCAAATTTACGATTTTATTTTCGAAATTGTAAAGTTAGCATACACTTTAGAGCAGCAAATATTTTTGCCCAAGTTTCTTCGATATCACATTTTGACGAGGTCAAACTCTCTGACAACTGGGCTATTGGTTATTTGCTCGAATAAAAATGTACTGTTTGTATGATATATGTAAGATTAAAAGTTTTTTAACTTTTTGACTTTAGGTTTTTTTATAGAAAATTTTGTCATACGCATTAATTTGTTAAAAAATATTTTTTCAGATTTTTCATTATTCTTATCTAACGCCCCAACCTCCTTAAGCGTTTGAGGCGAATATGTATGTCCAAGATAAAATTGAAAAGTGTATTCTGAAATAATATATATGGTGCCAGACAGCATATACAGTCAAAACATATATACGGTGCCGGTAGAACCTCTTATCTCTCTACAATTCCGGGTTTGTATACGTCGATTTAGTTTTTGGTGCCAGTACGTAAGATTACCGGTATATATATATATATATATATGTAACCCTACGTACCGGCACCAAAAACGACCTTATATAGACGTTGTGGCACCATATAAAACGTTGTGGCACCAATTTTTGGTGCCAAAACGTTTTAAGTTATTTTTGGTATCTTGAGCACCCCAGGATGCCCCACAGCAATTTTCAGGAAGGTGCCACTTGGACCATTTATATGTAAAAACCCGATTTTAGTTAATCCGTATACTCTCCAGGGGTCACCCTGGCTCGTCTATAGCATACGCTACGTACAAGCACCAGGACGCGATCGAAGCGTTGTGGCACCATGAACGAAAGTACGTTCAAGCACCTTTTAGTCGTGTCTTGTGAATGCGATGTAAAAATAAACAACTTGATATTTGCGTTGTAAGCTTAAGAGGTAAATCTTGCTTTTGGATTGCGATTCATGCTTTAATAGGTAGAATTATAATTTTTCATAAATTATTTTATTAAAAATAACATAAATAATAATATTTGGGAATTATCAAGAATCACTAAAAAATTTTCTCCACGGCCACTACTGAATGTAGTTATTCTGAAACCACTTATAATAACAGAAAAGAAACATTCTCGCTCTTGAGATTGAAAGAAAATTCTGAAACATTTGTCTCTTATGTATTTTATACGTACTTCATTCTATCACTAGAGATACTCTTTATTCCATACTTGTTTAAAAAAATAAGGTTTGCCATGAATGTCGAATTAGTTGACGTGGTCTTAATATTGGTTTGTAAAAACTTTTAATTTATTAAAAAGGAGAAGAAAATCAAACGATTCAGAGGTAGAATTTCTTAGTTTGTGTTTTTACAAAATTTCGATAGAACGCCAATTCATTTCTCAAGAGTAATTTTTACATTTACACTTATATTTTACACTTTACATTTTTACATTTACACTTCACATTTTTACATTTAGATACTTAAAATTAGATTTTAATTTTAAATTATAATAACGGTATCCATAAATAATCAATTATTTTAATAACAACCAAACCGATTATTTTTTTATATATATTAAAAAATATAATATCTAAGACCTTTTGCCATTTTTAATAAGAGTTTTAAATCCTTATTATTAATATTTAACTATGATGAAAAATATTATTCAAGGTAAGTTTTTACATATTGAAAAGTTCACAAATCAAAAATATTGTAATATTAAAAAACAAATAATAATTCTAAATGTCAACTAGTTGGTTAATTAATAACAGTTTTAGTTTTTTGTTCGCCACTCCATTGATTATAATTATTTATTTATTTAGATCCATTGAATCTTTTGAATTTTTTGTCCTAACTTAGTAATAAAAAAATTCAATTTATGTAAATATCCGCAATTTATAAATTTATGTATAAAAATTAGGTAATAATTTTAAAAAATTAGAAGCACTTTAAAGTAAAATTAAGTTTTTAAAAAATTGGAAAATTAATAAAAAACAATTTTTGTCTAACGACTCAACCTCCGAGGCGAATACTTCTTTTCAAAATAAAATTGAAATAATATATGGTGCCAAAAGGATATATATTTCAAGTTATTATATTATATAAACTTTGCGGCACCACGCAGGAAGGAACGTTCAGGCACCATTTAGAAGCGTTTTGTGAATTCCGTGTAAAAACTAAAAAATTGTTAAAAAATCTTTACAAAAACTTGGTAGGTATTTTAACGGATTGCGGTGCAAGCTCCTTAATTAAAAATTATATCGATAATAACATTTGGGCATTAAAAACCCCTCTTTTATCAAGAACCACTAAAAAAAATCTTAATTTTACGAGAAAGTTATTCGTTATAAAAAAATCAGGTTTGTCAAAAAAAATAAGATTCGTATATCACAATTTTAAGTTACATGTAGAAAATTAAGAAAATGTGTAAGAATATTAAAAAGTAACTAAGATTATTTAGTATTTTACTCAAAATGTTTATATAAGTAAGTTGTTGTCCAAACTACAAATTTTTACATCAAAAACCCTCAAATGGAACCTTTACTTATATCAATATCTACGGAATCTCTAAAATTTTATTTTTTTGCAAAGAAAGCAATAACAAAATGAAATAATATAAAAATTGTTCACTTATACTTAGAATATATTAAATAGTGCAATTTTGTTTAAACAATGTGGCTCATTTTAAAATATTAACAATTGTGCAATTTGTGTCAATTAATAAATAATTTCGATAATTTTTCTCATTTAATTAATTTCTTTTGTACATTTGTGTTTTTACAAATGAACTAAAATTTGGATTTGCCAATCTTGTTTGTCAATAAGACTAATTTTTATGTCTTAAAAATTGAAATTTAATTTTTAATTTGAAAATTTATAATTATATTTTATTTTAAATGATGCATACAATTTTTTTAATTCCTAAACATTTTGTGAATAATAATAAGTAATGGTAGTTTTCTATTGATACATTTTTACTTTTTAATACACCGTACAGGTATTCTAAGATTTGCATATTCTGATCTTATTTTATGGACTTTAGTAAGATTTTTCTAAAGAATAAACTAAAATAATATTTTTTTCCACTTTTCGATCCATTTGTGGATATACTGTATATTCTAACCTAGAGCATTTTTCAGAATACGCGATTTTGGCAAAAATGACAAGACAAATTAAAATTACTTAATAGAAATTATTAATTAAAAAGACAGATTCAACAGTTTACGAACGTTTAATAGTATTTTTTATTAATTAAAAGTCTCATTATAAAATTGGAATAAATATTAAAATATGCATTGCCAGAAAAGGATATTGACCAACAGCTCGCACAAAATGTGATCTCGATAAAACTTGTCATTTAAGTACTTGAATGGGTGTAGAAAACGATAAAAAAATCTTTGCTGCTCTAAAGTATATGCTAACTTCACAATTTCGAAAATAAAATCGAAAACTTGCTTTTTCTTATATCTGGAAAAAAAATAAAAATTTCGAAAAACTAATAGCACCAAAAGAGCGGAAAATTGTACTAAAAATTATATTTAAAGTTAAAAAGTTAAAGTTAGTTAAAAAAAATTATTATTGTATTATTGTAAAAAATTATTAAAAATAAGAAAGCAAATTCGAAAATTCGACGCGCGCCGAGCCGTTGAATTCAAATATTCAGGCGAGACGTTCGGAAAAACTAAAGTATCTTTGTGTAAATTGTAAGCAAAAAAACAAAAAAGGAAGCATTTTAAAGAGGAGACTCTAAGCTTTCTCAGGAATCCATTAATTTTTAAAATTTTTTTTGTTTTCTCATAGAAAATTTGATCGGCAGTTATAATTTCTAAAATTCTCACTGCTTTTTATAAAAGTGAAGATATCTATTAATAGAGGCATAACAAAAAAAAATCCTTGTAGATTTATCATTATTATACTTTTACTTTTGATTTAAATATAATTAAAATGATGATTATCTGGGTTTAGTAAAACTTATGTTTTAAAATTTTCATTTTTTTTACAATATTCATTCGACACAATTTTTATTTTCAAAATAGTGTTTATATAAATCAGAAATTATTTTTTTTTAATAAAGTTAAAAATAATTTAGAAATTGATTTATACAAAATAAAATAGTAATACAAATTCTTTTTAAAAATAACTTATAATATAATTTTTAGTGAAATTTTCCGCTCTTTCACGTGGTGCTATTAGTAATTCGAATTTTTTTTTTCGAGATATAATGGAAAAACCAAATTTACGATTTTATTTTCAAAATTGTAAAGTTAGCATACACTTTAGAGCAGCAAAGATTTTTTTATCGTTTTCTGCACCGTTTCAAGTACTTAAATGCCAAGTTTCATCGATATCACATTTTGACGAGGTCAAACTCTCTGACAACTGGGCTATTGGTTATTTGCTCGAATAAAAATGTACTGTTTGTATGCTATATCTAGGATTAAAAGTTTTTTAACTTTTTGACTTTAGGTTTTTTTTATAGAAAATTTTGTCATACGCATTACTTTGTTAAAAAATATTTTTTCAGATATTTCATTATTCTTGTCTAACGCCCCAACCTCCTTAAGCGTTCGAGTCGAATATGTCTGTCCAAGATAAAATTGAAAAGTGTATTCTGAAATAATATATATGGTGCCAGACAGCATATACAGTCAAAACATATATAAGGTGCCGGTAGAACCTCTTATCTCTCTACAATTCCGGGTTTGTATACGTCGATTTAGTTTTTGGTGCCAGTACGTAAGATTATATGTAACCCTACGTTCCGGCACCAAAAACGACCTTATATAGACGTTGTGGCACCATATAAAACGTTGTGGCACCAATTTTTGGTGCCACAACGTTTTAAGTCATTTTTGGTATCTTGAGCACCCCAGGATGCCCCACAGCAATTTTCAGGAAGGTGCCACTTGGACCATTTATATGTAAAAACCCGATTTTAGTTAATCCGTATACTCCCCAGGGGTCACCCCGACTCGTCTATAGCATACGCTACGTACAAGCACCAGGACGCGACCGAAGCGTTGTGGCACCATGAACGAAAGTACGTTCAAGCACCTTTTAGTCGTGTTTTGTGAATGCGATGTAAAAATAAACAACTTGATATTTGCGATGTAAGCTTAAGAGGTAAATCTTGCTTTTGGATTGCGATTCATGCTTTAATAGGTAGAATTATAATTTTTCATAACTTATTTTATTAAAAATAATATAAATAATAACATTTGGGAATTATCAAGAATCACTAAAAAAATTTCTCCACGGCCACTACTGAATGTAGTTATTCTGAAATCACTTATAATAACGGAAAAGAAACATTCTCGCTCTTGAGATTGAAAGAAAATTCTGAAACATTTGTCTCTTATGTATTTTATACGTACTTCATTCTATCACTAGAGATACTCTTTATTCCATACTTGTTTAAAAAAATAAGGTTTGCCATGAATGTCGAATTAGTTGACGTGGTCTTAATATTGGTTTGTAAAAACTTTTAATTTATTAAAAAGGAGAAGAAAATCAAACGATTCAGATGTAGAATTTGCTACCGCAATAATCCAAGCTTGAATATAAAAATACTACCGCCACAATGTTGAGAGATTGAGGTTTCATTTTGATATATTTAATTTCTACTTTCTGTGGTCGTGGAGAAAGTACAGTCTGTTACTCTGTTTGAATGAAGATCCGACACTCGTGGTTCCTCCACTTGTGTCGAATTCTCATTCCAACCTTGTTACAGAATATACTATTATTTATACTTTATGACATAAATAAAGTCAGTCTACAAAATATCGTGCTTCTAAAAAAAAAATAAGATTTGCATATGAAAGTCTTAAATGTTTTTAAATTAGGAAAATGTGTAAAAGAATTAAAAAGTAATAAGGATTATGTATTATTTTACACAAAAATTTTTAATAATCAAAAACCTTTTTTTTTATTTAAATGAAACAATTACTTATAATAATATCGATGCTATATCTTTAAAATTTAATTTTTTTTTTACAAAAAAAGCTTTAATTTTTTTTATTAACTTCCTAGAAATATACAATCTGTCTTTTACAAAACAATAAGTACTTAAGCTTTAAATAAATAAAATATCAATTGCTGAAGGACCTCGGTCGATGGCCATTTGACTTTGTCAATAAAGTACTATTATTATTATTAATTATAAAATATCTTTAAAAAATTTCTGAAAGTTTATAAAGAATTATGTATTTTAAGAGCAGAAAAATGTATGGAGATGAGAGGTTACGTAAAATAAATCAAATAGTGCAATTTTGTTTCACAAAGGCTCATTTTAAATTATAAACAATTATGCATTTTGTGTAAAATAATAAATAATGTTGATAATTTTAGTCATTTTATTAATTTCTTAGTTATTTAAGTTGTGTTTTTATAAAATTTCGAAAGAACGCCAATTCATTTCTCAAGAGTAATTTTTACATTTACACTTACATTTTACACTTTACATTTTTACATTTACACTTACATTTTACACTTCACATTTTTACATTTAAATAATTAAAATTAGATTTTAATTTTAAATTATAATAGCGGTATCCATAAATACTCAATTATTTTAATAACAACCAAACCGATTATTTTTTTTATATTTATTAAAAAATATAATATCTAAGACCTTTTGCCATTTTTAATATTTTCAAGGTAAGTTTTTACAGTTTTAGTTTTTTGTTCGCCACTCCATTGATTATAATTATTTACTTATTTAGATCCATTGAATCTTTTGAATTTTTTGTCCTAACTTAGTAATAAAAAAATTAAATTTATGTAAATATCCGCAATTTATAAATTTATGTATAAAAATTAGGTAATAATTTAAAAAAATTAGAAGCACTTTAAAGTAAAATTAAGTTTTTAAAAAATTGGAAAATTAATAAAAAACAATTTTTGTCTAAGGCCTCAACCTCCGAGGCGAATACTTCTTTTCAAAATAAAATTAAAATAATATATGGTGCCAAAAGGATATATATTTCAAGTTATTATATTATATAAACTTTGTGGCACCACGCAGGAAGGAACGTTTAGGCACCATTTAGAAGCGTTTTGTGAATTCCGCGTAAAAACTAAAAAATTGTTGAAAAATCTTTACAAAAACTTGGTAGGTATTTTAACGGATTGCGGTGCAAGCTCTTTAATTAAAAATTATATAGATAATAACATTTGGGCATTAAAAACCCCTCTTTTATCAAGAACCACTAAAAAAAAATCTTAATTTTACGAGAAAGTTATTCGTTATAAAAAAATCATGTTTGTCAAAAAAATAAGATTCGTATATCACAATTTTAAGTTACATGTAGAAAATTAAGAAAACGTGTAAGAATATTAAAAAGTAACTAAGATTATTTAGTATTTTACTCAAAATGTTTATATAAGTAAGTTGTTGTCCAAACTAAAAATTTTTACATCAAAAACCCTCAAATGGAACCTTTACTTATATCAACATCTACGGAATCTCTAAAATTTTATTTTTTTGCAAAGAAAGCAATAACAAAATGAAATAATATAAAAATTGTTCACTTATACTTAGAATATAGTGCAATTTTGTTTAAACAATGTGGCTCATTTTAAAATATTAACAATTGTGCAATTTGTGTCAATTAATAAATAATTTCGATAATTTTTCTCATTTAATTAATTTCTTAGTTTTTACAAATGAACTAAAATTTGGATTTGCCAATCTTGTTTGTCAATAAGACTAATTTTTATGTTTTAAAAATTGAAATTTAATTTTTGATTTGAAAATTTATATTTATATTTTATTTTAAATGATGCATACAATTTTTTCAATTCCTAAACATTTTGTGAATAATAATAATAATGGTAGTTTTCTATTGATACATTTTTACTTTTTAATACACCGTACAGGTATTCTAAGATTTGCATATTCTGATCTTACTTTATGGACTTTAGTAAGATTTTTCTAAAGAATAAACTAAAATAATATTTTTTTCCACTTTTCGATCCATTTGTGGATATACTGTATATTCTAACCTAGAGCATTTTTTAGAATACGCGATTTTGGCAAAAATTACAAGACTTCAAATTAAAATGACTTAATAGAAATTATTAATTAAAAAGACAGATTCAACAGTTTACGAACGTTTAATAGTATTTTTTATTGATTAAAAGTCTCATTATAAAATTGAAATAAATATTAAAATATGCATTGCCAGAAAAGGATATTGACCAACAGCTCGCACAAAATGTGATCTCGATGAAACTTGGCATTTAAGTACTTGAAGGGTGTAGAAAACGATAAAAAAATCTTTGCTGCTCTAAAGTATATGCTAACTTCACAATTTCGAAAATAAAATCGAAAACTTAGTTTTTCTTATATCTGGAAAAAAAATAAAAATTTCGAAAAACTAATAGCACCAAAAGAGCGGAAAATTGTACTAAAAATTATATTTAAAGTTAAAAAGTTAAAGTTAGTTAAAAAAAATTGTATTACTGTAAAAAATTATTAAAAATAAGAAAGCAAATTCGAAAACTCGACGCGCGCCGAGCCGTTGAATTCAAATATTCAGGCGAACGAACGAAAAACTAAAGTATCTTTGTGTAAATTGTAAGCAAAAAAACAAAAATGGAAGCATTTTAAAGAGGAGACTCTAAGCTTTCTCAGGAATCTATTAATTTTTAAATTTTTTTTGTTTTCTCATAGAAAATTTGATCGGCATTTATAATTTCTAAAATTCTCACTGCTTTTTATAAAAGTGAAGATATCTATTAATAGAGGCATAACAAAAAAAAATCCTTGTAGATTTATCATTATTATACTTTTACTTTTGATTTAAATATAATTAAAATGATGATTATCTGGGTTTAGTAAAACTTATGTTTTAAAATTTTCATTTTTTTTACAATATTCATTCGACGCAATTTTTATTTTCAAAATAGTGTTTATATAAATCAGAAATTATTTTTTTTAATGAAGTTAAAAATAATTTAGAAATTGATTTATACAAAATAAAATTTTTTATAGTAATACAAATTCTTTTTAAAAATAACTTATAATATAATTTTTAGTAAAATTTTCCGCTCTTTCACGTGGTGCTATTAGTAATTCGAATTTTTTTTTTCGAGATATAATGGAAAAACCAAATTTACGATTTTATTTTCAAAATTGTAAAGTTAGCATACACTTTAGAGCAGCAAAGATTTTTTTATCGTTTTGACATTTTGACAAGGTCAAACTCTCTGACAACTGGGCTATTGGTTATTTGCTCGAATAAAAATGTACAGTTTGTATGCTGTATCTAGGATTAAAAGTTTTTTAACTTTTTGACTTTAGGTTTTTTTTATAGAAAATTTTGTCATACGCATTAATTTGTTAAAAAATATTTTTTCAGATTTTTCATTATTCTTGTCTAACGCCCCAACCTCCTTAAGCGTTCGAGTCGAATATGTCTGTCCAAGATAAAATTGAAAAGTGTATTCTGAAATAATATATATGGTGCCAGACAGCATATACAGTCAAAACATATATAAGGTGCCGGTAGAACCTCTTATCTCTCTACAATTCCGGGTTTGTATACGTCGATTTAGTTTTTGGTGCCAGTACGTAAGATTACCGGTATATATATATATATATATATATATATATATATATATATATATATATATATATATATATATTAAGTGGATATTTTCGTGACTGTTCAATAATAGTTTAAGTAGAAAAATTCGTGGGAATCAGTCAATATAAAATAAATTAGTTTGATTTCTTCGTTTTGGTCAAGCTTTCGAAAACGTTTATTTTCTTTTTCAAGACTAATAACATGAAATACGGAAAAAATTAAATACAAAAAGAAACATCGGTGTTAAAATATTTTAAAATGACAAAATGACAGTTTCCAAAAACTTCAGAATACAATTGTAACATACAGAGTGTGATTATAAAAATTATAAGAATGTGTAAATATATATATAAAAAAAATAGTAATAAATATCAATTCAAGGAGGACGAGTTGAGAAATTTTCTTTATGTTTTTTTAATAGAAATGTGTATATTGTACTCAGGTCATTGATGTCTGTTCTTTTATTCATTGAATTTTGATTGTTATTTATATGAACCATTTCAAGAAAGAGACGCTTATTGAGATTTCGTTCATTATCGAGAATTTTGACATTATTATAGTCAATCACATGATCTTTATCTATTACATGTTCAGCAAGGCGACAAGATCTCACATTCCTTCTGCAGTCACTTTTGTGAGAAGTTATTCTATCTTTAATCATTCTACTTGTTTGACCAATGTATACTTCATCACAGCTGCTGCATGGGATTTCATAGATTATATTTGATTTATTTTTGACTGGTATGGGTGTTTTCAATTTAGAATGTATTTGTGAAATAGTTTTCAAATTGGTTTTAGCTATTTTAATATTATCTTCATTTTTAAACAAATGTATGAGTTTTGATGTCAAACCATCTATATGTGGTAAAGATTTAAAAATAGAAATTTGGTCAGTTGTTGTTGGATGGTTTGAATTTGAAACAGAAATAGAGGTACTAAATAGAATTTTATTCACTAAAGATTTAGGATATGAGTTTTCTAAAAGAATGTTCTGAAGCTCTTTTAGACACTCATCTCTCAAAGATGGATGAGTGACTTTGACCACTCTGTTTTTGAGGTTATTAATTAAATTTATTTTGATTTTCATAGAATGGTTTGAATGAAAATTTAGGAACCGATTACTATTAATTGGTTTTCTGTACCATCTAGTAATGATTTTATTGTCATTCTTATTAGTTTTAAATCCAGGAATGGAACTGAATTATCAGTTTCTTTTTCAACGGTAAACTGAATATTTGGATCGAAACTGTTAAAAATATTTAAAGTTTCATCGATACAGTTTCCTGGTACAGAGAGGATAAGATCATCAACATATCTCTTGAGGAAAGGAATTTCGAATGTGATTTTATTTGTACAATATTCTAGGAGTTCATCTAAAACGTAACTTGATATTATTGGAGAGATATTAGAACCCATGGGAGTACCGAAAATTTGTTTGTAGAATTTTTGATTGAAGACAAGGCATGTAGAGTCAAAAATGAAATCAATTATATTCATAAACATTTGTTTTTCAATATTGCAGAGGTTGTTAATTTTGTTCCAATTTTTGTCGATACAGCGTTTAACTAACTCTAAAGGTAAGTTAGTGAATAGAGATACCACATCTAAACTTATAAGAATATAATTTGGTGCTAATTGAAAATCGTTAATGAATTCACTAAAGGAGAAAGAGTCACTAACATGATATATGTTATCGTTGTCATATGAGTTGGTCAATATTTCAGTAATAAATTTCGTTATTTTACTATTTGGGGAGTCTATAGAGGAAACAATTGGTCTCATTGATAAAACGGGTTTGTGAATTTTTGGTAAAGTATAAAAGCGTGGTGTAATTGAGTTATATATAGTTAACTTTTTAGCAATTATTGCATCAATCATTGTTTTCTTCTTTAGTTCAGATACAATTTTATTAGCTTTCTGTTGTAGAGTGCAAGACGGATCTGCTCTAAGTGGTTTGTAATATTTTGTATCATTTAGAAGTAATTGGCTTTTATTAATGTATTCGTCTCTATACATTGCAACAGTTACATTACCTTTATCACTATTGATAATGCAAACTTCAGGATGTTGTTTTAGATATATCTTGCACTTATTGAACATAATAGTAAATTGATCAATGTGATTATTATTTATATGAGAAAAGTTTGTGATGATATTGGTGAATTGTGCACGATATAGGTTTTTACTTGTCTCATTGAAATTTTCGATAATGTTTTCTAAATCTGCAAGAAGCGAATCTATTCTTAAATCTTTCATAGTTGGACACACACTAAACTTAGGACCAAGTGAGAGAAATTGTTGAATTTCGATAGGTATTACTAAATCTGTTAAATTTTTGAACCATTTATTTTGAAATTTTATTTTATTAAATGTTTCTGATTTTAAATTCTCAAGTTTACGTATATTAGTATTTTTTATTATATTAAATATTCTTTCATACTTGATTTTCATTCTACGTTTGAATTCAATGATGATATTTTGTGGAAGAGAAATATCTAGTATATTTTGCACGTTAATTATTTCTTTGGAAATTGTTCTTAGATCAGAATATGTAACACCAATTTCTAAATTCAACAATTTCATCTTTATTTTGATATTGAAATTTTGTATCTGTTGTCCTAGCCTTCCTCTTCTATGATCCAATAGAGAATTGATATTTCTCACTCCATTACTGACATGATTGGGAAATATCTTATTTTGTCTGCATTTTAATAGGAACACCTTTCTGTTTCTTAATGAAGCTAATTGGATGTTGAGTTTGTTCAGTGTCTTGAGATTACTAACACTAGCAAGTCCATATCGATGTTTGATATCTTGGTAAAATCCCATTCCTTATTGAATAAGTGGATATTTTCGTGACTGTTCAATAATAAGAACGAATGACAATAAAATCATTACTAGATGGTACAGAAAACCAATTAATAGTAATCGGTTCCTAAATTTTCATTCAAACCATTCTATGAAAATCAAAATAAATTTAATTAATAACCTCAAAAACAGAGTGGTCAAAGTCACTCATCCATCTTTGAGAGATGAGTGTCTAAAAGAGCTTCAGAACATTCTTTTAGAAAACTCATATCCTAAATCTTTAGTGAATAAAATTCTATTTAGTACCTCTATTTCTGTTTCAAATTCAAACCATCCAACAACAACTGACCAAATTTCTATTTTTAAATCTTTACCACATATAGATGGTTTGACATCAAAACTCATACATTTGTTTAAAAATGAAGATAATATTAAAATAGCTAAAACCAATTTGAAAACTATTTCACAAATACATTCTAAATTGAAAACACCCATACCAGTCAAAAATAAATCAAATATAATCTATGAAATCCCATGCAGCAGCTGTGATGAAGTATACATTGGTCAAACAAGTAGAATGATTAAAGATAGAATAACTTCTCACAAAAGTGACTGCAGAAGGAATGTGAGATCTTGTCGCCTTGCTGAACATGTAATAGATAAAGATCATGTGATTGACTATAATAATGTCAAAATTCTCGATAATGAACGAAATCTCAATAAGCGTCTCTTTCTTGAAATGGTTCATATAAATAACAATCAAAATTCAATGAATAAAAGAACAGACATCAATGACCTGAGTACAATATACACATTTCTATTAAAAAAACATAAAGAAAATTTCTCAACTCGTCCTCCTTGAATTGATATTTATTACTATTTTTTTATATATATATTTACACATTCTTATACTTTTTATAATCACACTCTGTATGTTACAATTGTATTCTGAAGTTTTTGGAAACTGTCATTTTGTCATTTTAAAATATTTTAACACCGATGTTTCTTTTTGTATTTAATTTTTTCCGTATTTCATGTTATTAGTCTTGAAAAAGAAAATAAACGTTTTCGAAAGCTTGACCAAAACGAAGAAATCAAACTAATTTATTTTATATTGACTGATTCCCACGAATTTTTCTACTTAAACTATATATATATATATATATATATATATATATATATATATATATATATATATATATATATATATATATATATATATATATATATATATATATATAGCTCTACAGGCCTTATTGGCCCATGGCTTGGTATGTGATCTCTTTCCATTTCTTCCTATCCTTAGCTCTCGTTTTCCAGTTGTTTATTCCCATACTTTGCAGATCTCGTTCAACTTGGCTGCTCCATCTGTCTTTTGGTCTTCCCTTCCGTTTCTTTCCGCCAATTTTCTTTTGTAACAACATTTTCGGCACTCTTTCCTCGCTCATTCTATATACATGACCGAGCCATCTAATCCTTTGTGTTCTTACAATCGCTGTTATTATCGGTTCATTATATAGATTCTTTAAGTCCTGGTTAGTTCTCCGCTCCCATATTCCGTCTACTTTCTTTCCCCCAAAAATTTTTCTTAAGATTTTCCTTTCCCAAACCTCTATCATATTTATTTCTGCCTTTCCAAGTGACCATACTTCACAACCGTACAACACAATAGGGCGTATTACTGTTTTATATATATGCACTTTTAGCTTTCTGGATATCAGCTTACTTTTTAGGAAGCTATTTAAGCTATGTATACACTTGGTCCCTTTTATTAATCGCGACTTAATTTCCTCATTTAAATTAGGTTTTCTTTTGAACTCGGTTCCTAAATAGGTAAATCTCTCTACTTCTTCGAACTCTAGTTGTTTTCCTGTACCCTGTTGTCACGTTCAGCATACTTCCCTTCTTAAAGACTGCGTCGGTCCATTTCATGTATTTAGTTTTTCCGCAGTTTATTTCTAGACCGTATGCTCTTGCCTTTTCCTCCAGTGCCACTATTACCCTTTTCAACTCCGCGCTACTCCGTGTCATAATTGCTATGTCATCTGCGTATCCTACACATTGGTGTTTCTTGAAGTAGAGGAGTCCAGTTCGGTTAATTCTTGCGTCTCTTATTATCTTTTCTAAGACTATGTTGAAGAGTAGCGACGATAGCGGATCACCCTGCCTCAGACCTGTCTTAACATAAAACTTTTCCGATATGTCCCCATTTACTTTGACTCTGCCTGTTGTACCTTCTAGTGTCAATTTCACTAGATTTATCAGTTTTTGATTTATATTCAATTCTTTCATTGCCTTATACAGGGCCTTCCTACTGATGGTGTCATACGCTTTTTTAAAATCTATAAAAACTGCGTACGTATCTTTCTGGTGTTGGTAACTCTCAGCTTGTATTTCTCTTAGTGTATATAATTGGTCAACCGTTCCTCTTCCACCCCTAAATCCACTTTGATATTCTCCAACAACGTTATTTACGACTTTGCTTAATTTATTTTTTATACACTTTGCTAATATCTTATACACAACACTCAGCAAGGCGATTCCTCTATAATTGGCACATTCGTACTTTCCACCTTTTTTATATAGCGGGCTGATGAGTGCCCAACTATCTGGCATTTTTTCTTCGCACCAGATTTTTCTTATTAAGCTACATATCTCCTCTTCTAGTTGATCCCCTCCATGTTTCAGCATTTCTATCGTGATTTCGTCTATACCTGGACTTTTATTTGCCTTCGAGCTAGCTAGTATCTTCTTTATATCTCCTATATTCGGCGCTTCCGTCACTTCTTCCTCTTCATAATGTTGAGTAACCTCTTCTTGTTCATCGTCCTCCTCCTCTACTACCTCCCCTTCATTTAGCAATAAATACTCTTGCCATCTTTTTAAGACAGATTCTTCTTCCATTAATAATTGCCCTTCCTCGTCCTTAACACATATTATGCTTGCTTTTTGTTTTTGTTTTTCTCTCGTAACTCCTTGATACAGGTTTCTGATCTCGTTACTTTTATAATAATCTTCTATCTCTTCAAGTTGCCTTTCCTTATATCTCTTCTTTTTTTCCTTAAGTATCTTTTTGCATTTTCTTCTGCAGTCTTCATAGCGTTTTTTTGCTTGTTCTGTTTTTTGCGTCACCATATTCATTCTCGCTATATTCCTCTTGTTCAGCTCATTTTCACATTCCTCATCAAACCATTTTTTGTTTCTATTATTTCGATTTTGACAGTTGCTATGACTACGCTGTTGACTGGCGATTGCTAAAATATTAAAACTGTGCGTTGTGTTTACCAAAACCGTGCCACTTGTTTACGGTGCGTAATGAGCTATATACTGAGGCTGCGTATCGTGTGTTTTTGCCTGTTTTCTATAGTGGTCGTAGGTAAAGAAACAAAGGACCCCGCACAAAAAGATAGGAAATGGCCGCTCGGTCAAATTGTCTGAATTTTTGATATGTTATACATTTTGTCATTCTGAACAAAAGTCTCAATGGACACTAAGCTCCAAAGTCTATGGTTTGGCTGCTATAGAGCTCCGAAGCTCCGTGACTCCACCATAGTATAGAAAACTTTAAAACGCATATCACCTTTTTAAAAATCATATTTTAATGTATGCTCTTAAGTTTTTGAGGATGCTGAATTTAAATATGATGTCAAATCCATAATATTGACAGTTGACAGCTGTCAAATGCTTTAAAGAAAAAATAAATCTTATATTAAAGAATGTTATCATATGTTTTTGAGGACGCTGAATTTAAAGATGATATCAAATCCATAATATTGACAGTTGACAGCTGTCAAATAGCTGTCAAATGCTCTTAAAAAAAATAAATCTTACACTAAGGAATAAGAACTTTGTTTTTGAGGACGCTGAATTCAAATGTGATGTCAAATCGATAATATTGACAGTTGACAGCTGTCAAATAGCTGTCAAATGCTTTTTAGTAATAAGAAATCCTATATTATATCATTTTTCTTTTTCTTTCTTTTCCTTAATGTAAGATTTCTTTATTTTAAAAACATTTGACAACTATTTGACAGCTGTCAATTGTCAATATTATTGATTTGACATTGCATTTGAAGTCAGCGTCCTCAAAAACATATGATTATATTCTTTAAAATAAGATTTCTTATTACTAAAAAGCATTTGACAGCTGTCAACTGGCGATATTATCGATTTGACATCACATTTGAATTCAACGTCCTCAAAAACATAAAGTTCTTATTCCTTAGTGTAAGATTTATTTTTTAAGAGCATTTGACATCTATTTGACAGCTGTCAACTGTCAATATTATCCATTTGACATCATATTTGAATTCAGCGTCCTCAAAAACATATGATAGCATTCTTTAATATAAGATTTCTTTTTTCTTTAAAGCATTTGACAGCTATTTGACAGCTGTCAATATTATGGATTTGACATCATATTTAAATTCAGCATCCTCAAAAACTTAAGGGCACACATTAAAATAATTAAAATATGATTTTTAAAAAGGTGATATGCGTTTTAAAGGTTTCTATACTATAAAGGAGCCACGGCGCTTCGGAGCTCCATAGCAGCCAAACCATGGACTTTGGAGCTTAGTGACCATTGAGACTTTTGTTCATAATGACAAAATGTATAACATATCAAAAATTCAGACAATTTGACCGAGCGGCCATTTCCTATCTTTTTGTGCGGGGTCCTTTTACACATCCAAATAATAATACGCTTGCTTAAAACATCGCGGATACAATTAAAGTGAAGAAACTCATTTTTGTATTTTTGCTAACTTGTTACTTTCATTCATTTTTATTAAATACTCTACGTGACATTTTATTTGATAGTAGAATTGTCCTTTTAATTTTATGTATCATAAAAAAAGCCATTTGAGACCATTTTATTCCCGATAAATTCGCCGGAAAACATCCAATTTCTCGCATGGTGTCGTAACGCTTCTTAAAAGTGAGCTATTACACCTTCGATCGAACGGTAAAGGATTTGTTAAAAAAGTAAGTTTAATACTTTGTTAAGGAAATTGACGTGAAATTTATTCATGCTTAGACGGAGATATGACTTTAGAAAATCGTCCATAACTTCCTCAAAAAAAATCATAGGACTCTGGGGAACCGTTTTGGTTTGATTTTCACTTGTAATATCCTTAATCCTTGGTTTATTACCGACAACAAAAATTTCCATTAATTCAAGCAAGTGGAGGATTCAGTAAGAAAATTGCCCTATTTTATTTTTCGCCCAAAACAGTCGGAATATGCGGCCGTTTGTCCGTCCCCAAGAAAACTTCTGCCTCTTTCGATTCTTGGTAGATTTAGATCGATATCTCTACGTGAATTATCGTTACCATCTGTTCTTCCAAAGTTCTTTTGTTTTCGCGCAAAAACTTTCTTTTCTCTCAAAATTAATTTTTACAGATTCTGGTTGTGGTTGTTTTTACTACCATAATTTTTAACTTTATGTTAAATATCATGTTCGTCACTTTTATTGTAAATTTTAAATGTTTAAGGCTGGAAATTAATTGATGCTTCACAAAATTATCCATAATATTCTAAACAAAAATCGACTTTAAAAACATTTTCTCTCGACAGTTGCGTGAAATTTGTTAAAAAATTGTCAAAAACTAAGTTTGTAAATTTAAATTGAATTTAGTAAACTATATTACTCTAAATAAGTTTAATCGAACTGTGCCCTAAAGTTAAATTAAAACAAATGGCGCACTGTATTGTACCTGTTTAGGTACATGAAATCTGGTTAATTTTAATAAAACTTATACGAAATTTATTTAGGAGTTAATTATTTAACAAAATTAATTTTTGCATGTATAATTAAGTGGCTGGTAGTAATGTGTAACAACTTTTTATATTCATCAATCATTTTTATGATTGCACTGCTACAATATGTACACATTTTTTAACGTAATTTTTAATTTAATGTTTCTGTTGATTTTTTAAGTAACATGCCCTCTTGCCTCGTTCCAAAATTCGATATTATTTCTATAGAAAACGCTATTCAAAATTTACCAACTGATAAAAGCAATGAATATACAGTATATTGCAAAATTGAATTAGAATAGGTTGGAATGAGAATTCGATACGAATGGAGGAATCACGAATGTCGGATTTTCATTCCAACAGAGTAACAGACTGTATTTTCTCCACGACCACAGAAAATAGGAATTGAATATAGTAAAATGAAACCTCAGGCAAATTCAAACTAAATAGATAACACGTTGCGTAGAACTGTCAAACATGAAATTCATGGCTATCTAGGATGCGGACGTGATATTTACTGCTAGTATTACAGAATGAACATTCTAACACTAGAGTAAGAATGAAATACGTATAAAATACATAAGAGACAAAAGTTTCAGAATTTTCTTTCAATCTCAAGAGCGAGAATGTTTCTTTTCTGTTATTATAAGTGGTTTCAGAATAACTACATTCAGTAGTGGCCGTCGAAAAAATCTTTAGTTAATCCAAATTTAGCTTCTGAAGACAAAATTTACAAAACATTTAATGAAAATAAAAAAAATTCTTAGTGATAAAGAACGAAGAAGTTTTACTCCTCATTATACCACATTTTTATGGTTTATCTAAGGTACATAAACATACAGAAATCCCACTGTAAGTTCTATAAATTAGCCTTATCAAAAGATTTTTACTGGAAATCATAGACCCGTTATTTCCGTTTGTAAAAATTCTAAACATTTTTTAAAAAAATTATCAAAAATTAAAATGAAAAATTCAGATATAATGGTTACTTTTAATGTGGTAAATTTATTTTCTTTTTAAAGTAGGATTAGCCATATGTGAGTAATAATTATTGAAGGTATGGAAGAAAAAGTCCGTTTTATCTCACAAGTTATATTTATTGGTGCGACCGGTTTCGGCGATTAAATCGCCATCATCAGGCCCTGCGTGGAAAAATTATGGAGTAAAAAAACAAATATGTTAAGTTACAAGATTTTAAGAAATTATTTTTATTTTTATTTTTAATTTATAATTAAATTTAATTTATTTCAAAAAAGGCAAAAACTCACCATAACTTTTCCACGCAGGAAAATGTAATATATAAAAAATTTAAAATATTATTATAAAATTTAAGGCTTTTTAAAAAACCAGTCAAAAGGACATTTACAAACAAATTAAAATAAACTAGCAACGAGACATTTTAAAAAATTAGCTGTTTAGACAAAGGAATAAATTTTATCTCTATCATCAGAGTTTTTATACAAGTAAGACGTCATAAAATATTTTGACCACTAGGAAATGGTTAAAATTAATGTAGGTAAAACAGAAATTAATTAATAAGATGATAAAGTAATCTGTAATAAGAAATATCGAAAAACGTATGGTTTGTTGAATATGAGGTAGGTGGCGTTAACATATATAATATAATTATTTAAATATTAGAATTTATTTTAAAAATAATAGGAAATTGTAATGTAACATTTTAAACTGAAAACATTTAATATGAAAATTTAATATTACAAGCTTTTGTATTTGGCCAAGGGTTAGACAATAAAAAGAAAAATTAATTATAGGAGAGAAAAGTGCGGAGATAATGAAAGAAACGAACAAATCGTTTAAATCTGAAAAAATTGGAAAAATGACAAGAGTGGGGGTTCGCTGATAAATAGCATGAAAAGGAGCAATGAAGTTCTTTTTAAGTATGCTAAAACAATGGAAGGCTGAAGTTAATTTGACGTGAGAAAAGTAAGTTATAAAATTGGATAAAACTGTACGGATAAGTAAATTATGATTGAAAAGATTTTAAGGAAATTAAATAATTAAATAATAAAGTAATCTTAAATTAATGCTGAAAAAGTTGGGGTACTATTGAAGTTAATTTGGGCGTTTAATGAACATGTGAGATTGAATTTGACGTTTTTTGCAATCTATTACTCACTGTATGTAGAACTCTAAAACCAGAGATGGAGTCGAAATCATGTCCAGTATCTAGAAGGTGATTAGCGAAATGGGAGAAGCCCGTGGTGTTGGTATTAAGGCATCTTGTATGTTCCCTCAGGCGCACTTTAAAATTTCGCAAAGCCTTCCATTGTTTTAGCACACTTAAAAAGAACTTCATTGCTCCTTTTCATGCTATTTATCAGCGAACCCCCACTCCTGTCATTTTTCCAATTTTTTCAGATTTAAACGATTTGTTCGTTTCTTTCATTATCTCCGCACTTTTCTCTCCTATAATTAATTTTTCTTTTTATTGTCTAACCCTTGGCCAAATACAAAAGCTTGTAATATTAAATTTTCATATTAAATGTTTTCAGTTTAAAATGTTACATTACAATTTCCTATTATTTTTAAAATAAATTCTAATATTTAAATAATTATATTATATATGTTAACGCCACCTACATCATATTCAACAAACCATACGTTTTTCGATATTTCTTATTACAGATTACTTTATCATCTTAATTAATTTCTGTTTTACCTACATTAATTTTAACCATTTCCTAGTGGTCAAAATATTTTATGACATCTTACTTGTATAAAAACTCTGATGATAGAGATAAAATTTATTCCTTTGTCTAACCAGCTAATTTTTTAAACTGTCTCGTTGCTAGTTTATTTTAATTTGTTTGTAAATATCCTTTTGACTGGTTTTTTAAAAAGCCTTAAATTTTATAATAATATTTTAAATTTTTTATATATTACATTTATATATTGGGACCTGTATAATTCGTTCCTTATTTTGATTTATGTAATGACATGTTTTTTGGTGGTTTTCCTGTGGTAATTTCCTGCGTTGGAAAGTTATGGTGAGTTTTTGCCTTTTTTGAAATAAATTAAATTAAATTATAAATTAAAAATAAAAATAAAAATAATTTCTTAAAATCTTGTAACTTAACATATTTGTTTTTTAACTCCATAATTTCTCCACGCAGGGCCTGATGATGGCGATTTAATCGCCGAAACCGGTCGCACCAATAAATATAACTTGTGAGATAAAACGGACTTTTTCTTCCATACCTTCAAATTTATTTTCAAATATTCCTATAGACAAGACTTTTCTTATGACGAAATAAAATTACATAATAGAACAAAATTAAACGTATTAGAATTATTTGGAATTGGGTCCAATTAAATAATGTCTTTTATTGACTTTTCCCCTTTTTGTGTCTTCCGGATTCGTGTCACAGCAGCCACTCCGTAACTCTTGTACCAATCTGCGCAGGTTCTTCACCGGTTGGCTGTTGGCCTCTAACTAGTTCATCAGCTTTTTCGTTGCCCTTGATGCCACAGTATCTTGGAACCCACATTAAAGCTATTTTGTTGTATTCTGAAAGGACACTTGACTTGACTTGATGTTAAAATTTTAACACACTCTACGCGCGTTTCGCCAACTATGTTGGCATCATCAGGAGTTGATGAGCCTTCAGTGACGTCTGGCTGAATGTGCTTATTTTGATACGTGCATTGGCACTTGCCTCATGTTGATTTCTATAGCGCATTGCAAGATAGCATACATTTCCGCCTGGAATTGACAGAACTTTGGTATGGTAATGGATTCACCATTATCCTCAAAATTATGTGATATTTTCATGGAGAATTTTGAAATACAAATTGTAAATAAACAAAATTTAAGGCATTCAGTTTGGTTTAGGTTCGTGGGTGATATTTTTACAATATAGCAACACGTTAGGAAAAATATTGATACATTTTAATACAATATTAACAATTGGGAATATACTATTAAAACAAATGAAATTGAAAATAACAAAAAGTTGTCGTTTCTTGACATAATACACAACAAATAAGCCTAAATGAACATGAATGAATTCAACTAGATTATTAAAACAACCTAACAATTATAAACGCAAAGTTGATGTGTTTCCAATTGCTTAATGAGTATAATGAGTTTTTCTTTAAATCAGTATGATGAAGTATAAATTTGTCATAATATGCAAATGCACTATCCTTTTATACTATAACTCGTTCCTACAAACGTCACAAAAATATGCTTGCCATTGATTTTGAAATCTTAAATTGCAAAATCTCTTTCTTTGTTCAATATTGTTATTGTTTTTTTGTGTCATACGCCAACCCCACATCTCCCGACGCGATATCTGGACTACCGGGTCCGACAAAAATTGTGTGGTATATTTCCAAGATAAAGAAAACTGACAGTTCTAGTGCACAGGGTCGCATTATGGGTGTTATAAAAATAAGTATGTTCTCGATTTGATAAAAAAATATAATTTTTGATTTTTTAATAATACTTTAAATTCTATTCTCATTGTAATATGTATTATATTATTAGATTTACGAAAAAATTTTACTCTTTATAAAAAGTTCTGCATGTTGTAAAACCCATGATGAAATAATAGTATTGTTTTGCATTAACACTTTGCAAATCGTATAATTTTTTTCAATAACGATAATAAAATGTATTCTTTTTGTCTAGCTTCTTTCCCACTCTGCATCTTTCCTCTGCTAACACTATGTTGCTTAGGATAACATTTTCCACCAAATGATCAGAAGAAGCATTTACACCCATAGGTCTCACTACCTCTTTTTGATTTACTTTTGATGGCCACAGATTTGTCACTTCTATTTCCTTCTGATAAACCTGCAACAGCATTGTTGTTCTCTTCATTCACATAGATACAGACCGCTGCTGCATGTTTGCAGAATCCTCTTCCTCTTTTGCAAGTGCAGTTTGTATCCAAAATATTTATATCGGGATCAACCTAAAATCAATCAACTATATGGTTTTTTTTAAATGATACATTTATGGTCGGCACAGACAGAGCTCACTGCTATCTCCTTCGCCACAAAAGAGATTACCAGAAGAAACATTACTGGTAATAATATTTACATCCTCACGGACAGCAGACAGGCACTACTAGCTCTGGATAGACCATGCATTACATCAGGTCTAGTACTAGAATGTCACCAGGCCCTGATCGAAGCTTGCAACAACAACATGGTCACTTTAGCTTGGATCAAAGGCCATGGAAAATCAAAAGGCAACCATACAGTTGACTCATTAGCTAAGAAAGCAGCCTCCCATAAACTTTTGGGACCTGGCATTTCCATAATCTTATCGGCATCAGCTGTGGCTGACCTACTAAAGAAGCAATCCCTTGACAAGTTTAAGGATAGATGGGACTACTATGCAGGCTGCAAAGTAGCCAAGGAACTATTGCAGTGTCCGAACAGCGAAACGCCAAAAAATACATGACTATGAACAGACAGAACCTGCGCACAACCACAGGTATCCTGACTGGCCACTGTCATCTACGAAAACAGCTCTACCGGATGGGGTTATCTGACACTCCACTGTGTAGAGGATGTGAACAGGAAGACGAGACTGTCCAACACATTCTTTGCGAATGCCCGACACTCTCACAAATAAGACATTTTCTTTTCGGCTAGTAGTGGCTAACACATGCCAACACGAGGGAGCTACCTTCAGGCGACTTTAAACAAGTAGGCAAGTAGGCTGGCTGATGAGCTATAAGGAAGGCTCAACCTCAGAAGGATGCAGAATGGGCCAAATGTGGCCTACGTGCTGTGGGGAGATCCACCCTTCTAAATTTACAGATACAGAGATGGTCGGCACATCTAGAAATGTTAATGTCTTAAGGCTCGTCCATACTCATCCCAATAAACTTTTCAAATCGGAATAAAACCGCCACATCGTTATATGTTGCAGCTTATCCATAGAATACATTACACAATAGAAAAATGATTCTTTTCCTTCAGCTTCATCTTATCAATGTTAACATACATTTTTTTAGTTGTAACGATGTGGCGGTTTTTTTTTCGATTTGAAAAATTGCTTTTATTCGGAAAGTATGGACGAGCCTTTATTATTTCATCATGGGTTTTACACGATACAGAACTTTTTATAAAGAGTAACTTTTTTTAGTAAAATTAATTTAAAAAAAGTTTTCCACATAAAAAATCAAAAATTATATTTTTTTATGAAATTAATTACATACTTATTTTTATAACACCCTGTGTACCTGCAAGATCAGTGACGTTTACGTTTCTTTAACTTGTCATTATCTGTTATTAGAACTTATACTATAATTATAATGATTATTTTTTTCATCTGTCAAAACAGTCAGATTTTGTGGTTTCAGCCAATAAGAGCTCAGGATCCTAACCAATCATTGTGTTTTATACTGATTATTTTTTTCATCTGTCAAAACAGTCAGATTTTGTGGTTTCAGCCAATAACAACTCAGGATTCTAACCAATCATTGTGTTTTATACTGATAAAACCGCTTCGTCGTTTTTGTTTTTTGATTAAACTGTGTTTACCTATTTGAGATGTCAAATGTAAACATTTATCAATTATTATTATACTAAAATGTATTGCAAATCTATGTTAATAGCCAAATTTCAAAATGTATTTGTAAACTAACCTGTATTTATTAGTTTATTTCAAAACGCCTTTAACATTTTTACATACCTCACTTTAACACTGAACTTAAAATTAATTAAATTAAGAAAGACTTCATTTCATTCTTCTTCTTCGCTTATATTTACGGCGCCGTTTCGCGGGGTAGCCAGTCAAAAAATCGCCTTGGTGGCCCTGTATGTAAAACTATAACAGCTCAGGTTTCAATTTAAATTGGTAAAGAAAATTTTCAATATTTGTGTGTAAAGTGTCTTTTGCATAAATGACTCGTCCTCTGAAATTTTATAGATTAAATTTTTGATCTTCATACTCAAACGCCTTTATTTTAGATTTAAGATAAAATCACTCGTCCTGCGGACTCGTGATTTTATTAATCAGTTTGTTTTCGTTGTTTTTCCAAATAAAGCCGTTTTCGTGAAAACCAAAAATTTAATCGATAAAATTTGGAGGACTCGTGGTATTACCTTTGATTATACAAATCATCATAAATTTAGCCAATAGCAGTTGCAATTTTTACTTAGTTACCATGTATTGATAAGCGAATATACCCTTGACGACGTTGTATAACCGTTTTTGATTTTCGCATCCTTCCATCTTGAAAAGTTTGTCATAGTAACAATACGTTTGACGTTTATAATGAGCAAACGTCACCAAAAATAATTATATAATTCGTTATATAATCGTATCGAATATCACGCGAGCATACGAAAATAATCGATTATACTTCCTCCTCGCTCGACGTATTTCTTTTAAAATACCACTCGAGCTCCGCTCTCGTGGTTTTTCGCCAGATACGTCTCGTGACTCGGAAGTATAATCGATTATTTTCGAAGCTCTTGTGATATTACTACTGATTATATACATAGCTCGATTGTCGGCTTGTAAAGGTTTGTTTTCGTTTTGGTGCTTAGTGCTTATCGCAAAACAGTTCCTATAATCTCAGATGATCCATCAGTTTTTAACTCGTAGACGCCGGAAACATAATGGCTTTCGACGAGTTTCTTGCCTTTAGTGAGGCTTTTCTTTCGAAAAATTGTTAAATTTACCGGCTTGAACCCACATCTTAGCAAAACTGACATTGTGGACGGTTAATTAAACTTAAGCGATCGATTTAAATCGACAATCAATTATTGTTTTCCCGGCCGGTAGAGCGGCGCTCGCGTCGCGCCAACCGATGCGGGGTTGGCGTATTGTCAATTTTTTGAAAACGACGTTAACCTTCCTAGGGCCAAGTTGGGTCCAAACCCCAGTCTTTACATTTAATTTTTTTGAAGTTAAAATTATTATTTCACTAAATCCATTAAAGAATTTTTTTTCTATCTGTTTCGAGAAATATAGGATTAAAAAATCAGGAAAGCAAATGTTTGCTCACGCCTACAATTCGGGATATGATGAAAACTCGAGATGCTGCTTTAGCCAAATATAAAAAATCTAAAAATGTTCTGGATTATAGGCATTATAAAGATCTCCGTAACTCCGTTACGAATGCAGTCCATTTGGAGAAGCGTGGGTATTTATGTTATCGATCTAATTTACTAAACAAAAAAGACCTGTGGAACGCCATGAAATCACTTAAAGTTGTCCATAAACCAGTCATAGACATCCCTCAGGAGCTAAACAATCCCATCTCCATAAACAATTATTTTACATCAGTTTTCAGTCCTATTAATTGTTGTCCTGAGACAACTCAATGGTATCAGTCAAATTTTTTCAACAACAATGTTACTTTCTCCTTTAAACTTGCAACCATTGATCAAATTAAATCACTAGTATTAGGTTTGAAATCGGATGCTATTGGAAGTGACAACATTTCTGCAAAGATGCTACAACTTTCTCTCCCTGTTACTGCTCCTTTTATAACCCATATTATTAATTGCTGTCTGGAGGTCGGTTATTTTCCAGATATTTGGAAATATGCGTTAATAAAACCTTTGCCTAAATCAAATAAACCTGAGTCCCTTAGTGATCTTCGCCCAATTAGCATTCTCCCAGCACTGTCTAAAATCTTAGAAAAAGTTATTTATCAACAAATATACGACTATGTATTTAATAATAACATAGTAACATATATACAGTCAGGCTTTCGAAAGGAGTTTAGTACAACGACACTACTTCTAGATTTAACCGATAATATACTTCGGTCATTAGATGAGGGAAAAGCTACATCAGTCATTCTGCTAGATTTTTCTAAAGCTTTTGACACTATCGATCATGCTCTTATGTGTGCTAAACTTAAACATTTTGGATTTGACGAAATTTCCCTACGATTTTTCAAATTTTATTTATCAAACCGTTATCAAAAAGTAATTATCGACAACAACTCATCCGATTTTACACCAGTCACTTCAGGGGTACCTCAAGGTTCTGTCCTTGGACCCCTTCTTTTCTCAATATATATCTCTGGACCTTTATAAATCTTTGGATAGTTTAAAATTGCACTCATTTGCAGATGATACACAACTGTATTTTTCATTTGTACCTGAAACTGTAAATTTAGCATCTCAAATAATAAATCGGGATTTAGAAGCTATTTGTACCTACTCAAGTAATCATAACCTTAAACTAAATGCTAAAAAATGTAATTCTCTGCTATATTGTCCTCATACCTCCAAACCCAGTGTTGAACAAAACTTAAAACTATTTATTAAAAATGAACCATTAAAAATTGTTAATAGTTGTAGAAATTTAGGAATAATTTATGACTGTAGCCTTCGATTTCAAGAGCATGTCACACTTTTAGTAAAAAAATCGTATCTAGTTCTACGTCAATTGTATAGAGGTCGGGGTATTTTAAACTTTACGTTACGAAAATTACTTTGTGAAATCATGGTGATGTCAATTCTTAATTATGGGCTTTTGGTTTTTTATCCTTGCTTAGATCAAGTCACTAAATTCCGATTACAAAAAATTCAAAATAATTGTTGTCGTTTTGTCTTTGGCATAAGAAAATATGACCATGTATCAAGTAAGCTAAAACAACTCGAATGGTTGAACATAAGTAACTTGTATAACTACCACCTTGCCTCTTTGATATACCGAATTATTTTGACATCGAATCCTATTTATTTGAGGAACAAATTAGTTTTTCGTGGAGAAGCTCATAGTCTGTCTCTGAGATATCCGCATAGTCTCATGTTACCACGATATAGGTTGTCAATTTTTAAAAGGTCATTTACTTACATAATTCAGTTTTAGTTTTTAACAGTATTTCACATAGTCTAAGAGTTAATTCTCTGAGTTTTTTAAAACAAAATTATAAACAAATTCTACTACAGCGTCAGTAATTTTGTTCATTTTATGATATTTGTGAAGTCATTTTGATGATTTTTTTATATTTGTGATGTAAAATTTTAGTGAATATTTTAAATGTGTAATGTCCGAGTTTTACTAATTTTGTATTTTATTACCATCTGTGTAAACTTGAGGTTAAGTAGAGTAGCTCTAGCTAGACTTCGCCTCTTGTACCTACTCATTGTTTGTAATTTTACAGGCAAATAAAGGCAATTTATTATTATTATTATTATTATTATTATATATTTATGGCTGAATGCAAAAAAACATGGTTGGGGTCCGGAATGATGTGATGTTATTGGTTGTATGACGACGCGTGATCATCAAAAGGTCGCTGTTTTTGTGTCCCAGGGCTAAAGATAACAAAATGAGATCAAAATGTTCCATCTGCAAAAAATTTACATGCAGCAAACATTGCGAAAAGAAAATTGTGTGTGTCAAATGTGAAAAATAATTAACATTTGTGAGTATTTTTGTTTTGATAAAAATTAAATATTTTGGATTCCAAAATATTTTACTGGAAGCAATCAAACTGCACAAATGATTTAAAATAAGTTAAAATCACAGCTCTCAATATTAACTTATTTCACATCATTTGTGCAGTTTGATTGCTCCCAGTAAAATATTTTGAAATCCAAACTATTTAATTTTTATCTTACCATACAGTTTTCTACTAATTGCAAACTTTGATTTTGTTATTAAAGTGAAGATGGCATTGGGCTTTCCTCGTTCTTGATACACTTGCTATAACGCAACTAGTTTTATCAAGAACAAGGCGAGTCGAATCCATTCTTCAAACTTTCTTTAGAGATAGGAAGTCGAGCTTGTCTGCTTCTTACTGATGAGGCACAATAATGCCGAAACCGGTCTAAGGATGACAGGCTCCTTTAGTAACAAAATCAAAGTTGTTGGTTTAAGTCCCAAACGTTTCGGGTTCCAACCGCGTCTGGACTTCTGTAATTCAATTCCTGTTGGGGCATATAGCCCAAGGACTAGTTGTTTGAAGTCCAGCCGTTGGTGCAGTGTGTGACATTTCTTGGGAGATGGGATTTTAACTTATTGCATTTGTGCTATCTTTGTTTTTAATAAATAAATGTAAAGATTATATTTTTTTTATAACTACTACCTACAACCCTTTTTAACCTCACCTGTTCGACTATGATAATCGGTTTTTCTACTTTGATTATCAATTTGTTCAGACTTTTATATTCACCATTTTTCCTGTAGAATTTAATTTATAGGTCTCTAAATTTACTTAAAATTATTATTTTCGACAAATTTTTACTTTTTTTTACATATTAAATCTCTCAAAATACGACCTATTTCTTATATACCACCATGTTCATTGATTCTGTCCTTGGAAAGCAACAATTACAATTTCGTGACAACCAATTTTTAATCTATTGTTGAGTAAAAGAAAAACATTGGTAATGTGCCAAGATATATCTTAATGAATTTCACAACCACTTTTTCAAATGCAATAAATGTATATCAAAAACAAACCAACATTTAGACAATAAATTCAACAAAACAGTAGGTTTATTTTATTTATTCGTGCTTTAATCCCATAAAAGGGCCGCAAGCAGAGGCGTCTGTATATATTTTATATTTACGACTACCGAAAGTCACAGTTTTATTTTTCTTTCTTTCCCACTAGGAGTATTTTTATTTTCATCTGATATATGAAACAAATTTTGATACGTAAGTATGAGAAAAACTAGTATAGAAATGTAACTGTAAATCTGTTTAACAGCACAAGAGTATCGAAAATAATCAATTATACTTACGAGTCACTAGACATATTTCGCGAAATACCACAAGAAGAAATAAGTCGAGCGAGGAGGAACTATAAAATATTATTTTTCTGCAGTCGTCTCGAAAACAAAGTTTTCGGTATGATTTATTAAATCGAAAGTACCAATTTACACAAATCGTACCGAAAGTTGTAACGTTTAAATTCGGCATTAAGACCTTACTACATTAATTAGTTTTTCATACCTTGTAGATGTGAGCCACTGTAGGGATCGAATTATATTATTTAGGAACCATCACATCAATTTTTTGACTCAGTTTATATCCATTTGAACGAGCTAGTTAGTTTCATATAAAGTATTTCGAACATTAAAATAGATTGCACAAATAGATTGTTTACGTCTAATTTTATCGATGTCATGTTTCCTTTATTTCTTCTGTTAACTTTGAGGTGTTGTACGGCTGTGTTAGTCAGTCACCAGTTATTTGATTGGTCAGATCGCAAGTCGTATTAAGTGACCCGTGGCGATTATTAGGTGAATCTCTTTCTGGACTTGCGTGGTGAGATTCGTTCGAGAATGATTTCGAAGGAAATTTCGACCCCGGCTGGGCTTTTTTTCTTTGCTTGTTGGGTGACATAGTGTAACGTGGTTTAGACGAAATTTTGAGGAGTCGCCCGGTATTTATGAAGATTATTTCGTACATTGATTGGGATAGACGAGCGATTCCCGTATTGTTAGACTTGCAGGGTGCCTATTTGATTTGGTGTGTTTACCCTGGTCTGAATCTCTTGAAGAGGAATTGATATTTTGTACCGAACCACGCCACGTTCGTAACGACGCCATTTTTTTCAGGGATAGTACTTTCCACGTTAGACGATTTGATTCCCCGAGGATTCACCTTATACGGAAGCATCTTCAGGGAAGTTCCTGATTCGCCGAGAATTCCCCTTCACTGTATAAAAGGGGTTCTCGTGTTGGGCTGATTGACGTCCAGATTTTCGTATTGGGCGGATGATTACCAGCTTTTCGTATTGGACGGAGTGTTAACCACCTTCTCTTGTTGGGCTGATTGTCAACCAGATTTCCGTGTTGAGCTGACCTGACCTGACGAGTTAGTAGCCGCAAGTTGCCGCTATTTAATTTAGGAACAACCGCAAGTTTTTCCTTTCCTATTTTTTTTTATATTTGTTCATAGACATTATTTGTTAATTAGTAATTTTTACAGGTCTCTAAATTAGTATTTATATATATTTTCTCTAATTTTTTTTGGTATTTTGTAAGCGACTTATAGGGGCGAGTGGTATTCTTTTTTTTTACGCCCAATTCCAACGACCTTGAGAGCTCTCGCGGACGGTGTAACACCCCTATTGTTCGTCATTTAATTAATTAATTAAATAATTTAATCATTTTTTTTAACTAGCGAAATTTTAGTGGGATCATTTGGATTCCTTTTTCTTTTTATTTTTTTTGTGACCTGTACAGTTTTGTGTAAGTGCAATTATTAAACAGTTATTGAGTAATTAATTACTTTTCTTTCATTTACTAATAGTCACAAATAGTCTTGACCCGAACGAAGGTAAGCAAATTTTTGGTTGCGACGTAGTTTATTTTTTTTATTAGTGGGCTCAATTTAGATCCATTCTGGAGGTTGAGTGACTAACTTGACTGTATTTTGGATAAGGGTAAAACAATCTCCTGGCGCCCATTTTCTTTTTAGTTAACAACTTATATCAATCCACACCCCACTTCACTGTGGTTAGCCGGCATCCAAAGCGGATTACATAATCCCACGGAGGAAAATCTTTAAACGAGAATAACTCGTGGCAAAGTAGCATTTTCGGGACGATTTTTTTCACTTTCGGAACGATTTCTTTACTTTCGGGACGATTTTGGATATCTAGTAGGCGGTTTTGACAATAACATGAACTTGTATTTTATTCTGACACCGCCTGTCATGTAACATTGGTCTGTGTTTTTTCGCTTTTCAAATCAAAAAAATGGAAATAAGTAGAGTGAAATGATTCCACGTGAGATTAGTGAATCTGCTAAAGCGGATACTTATGAATTAGTGCGTAAGTAATGTATTCATAAGAGTGATTGTTATATGTAATTGTCTAGATATATAAAGTTCATACGTTATTATCCATCGATATCCTTTTTAACGTACAAAGCGGCTGCAGAAAAAATATTGTACGTAACACGATCCAAAAGTGATTTCACGGGACTCGCAGGATTCCAGGACTTGCCTACGGCTTGTCCTGGAAATTTCCTGCTCTTCCCGTAAAATATCACTTTCGGAACTTGTTACGTAAATTACTATTTCCTACAACTATATGCGAAAGCAGCTTATATCGCATAAATAAATACTTCAGAATGTTGACAACATCTGTCACATTTAAAACGGTGATGATATGAACTTAAATTGATACGATATGAATATTTCCTAAGACCACATAGGAAAGTAACAGATATCGCACGTTTGTTTTATTATTTTGTAAAAAAAATAAAGTCCGGAATCGAACCAAGGTCTTCTCGAGCATTGTAGCGCATCTACAATTAGTAACAGACACTATAACCACTGAGCTAATACGGCATGATAGTAGATAATTCTTATTTGAGGTATCTTGTAGGAATTTTTAACAATAAAAAATTATTAAAAATTAAAAGTGTTTGTGGGCTTTTAAGTAATTTTGCACAAGAAACTGATTAATTATTAAAACTAAAGAAGTCCCTTGAAATGGTTCGCATCAGTCTCTTTTCGATTTAATTTCTTGGACGTATGTCAAATAAAACATTGATATTTCTTCTATTTTAGTAGTAATACTATAAGTACTTCAAAATAATCAGAGTGTCAGTTTGACAGTTTAATAAACCGACCGCGACCGTTATTGTTTTGTTTTCAAATAAATGTTAATTATCAATATTTGTATTTATTCTACTACAAAAATGATTGTAAATAAAACAGCATTATTTATAATTTAAACTAAACTAGATGATATACAAATAAAACTTTTCACATTTCACAATATTTGGTAAAATTATCACGTGGTCGTAGGAAAAATAATGTACATTACCTGTGCGAAAGTGATTTTTCACACTCTTGGGATTGTCTCACTCAGCTTACGCCTCGTGCGACAATATTTCCCACTCGTGTGAAAAGTGTCACTTTCCGCACTCGTTATGTAATATACTATTTCATATCAGTTTTGAATTTTGCATTTCTATCTAGAAGGCAGGAACTGTCAAATCAATGGCACAAAGTTTAAAAGTAGGTATTAAGATATTCAGTTCCTTTAATTGCTGTTTCTTATTAAATAATTTTTATCTTTAGAATTTGTTTTAATTATTAGTAGTAGGAAAAATATCCCCACTCTCCGCTACGCGGCTCGTGCTAAACGTTCACTCGTGTGGAATAACTCACTTTCTACACTTGTTATGTAATATACTATTTCTTATGCTCGCGTGGTATTCGATATGATTATATAACGAATTATTAGTCGAGGCAATGAACTAAAAAAGATAGAAAACTAGTTGGAGTGGACGGATCGCGATGCGATTTTCGGCATTATTTTCTAAAAAATAATTGTAAAAAATGTGGCAGGTCAGATTTCGGAGCAAATGAAAAATTGCATTGCTGCAGCCAAAAATGCATTCAAAAAATGCATTATTTGGGAGGCCGTTTGGAACTTGGTAAATAAGTGTCAGAACTGGCCCAGATCGGGTACTCGGGGGTTTTGGAGGTCGCTGATCACGAATATGATGTTCAAATTGACCCCCCGAACACCTGGAGCTCAGGAACACGCCGAAGAACGTCGTCTCCGTGGGACTCTCCCACAAATCACGCGAGAAAGAGGAGAAACTCAACGCCCGGGGGTTTTTTGAGTCGCTGAATCCAAATCTGGCATCGGCGAACACCCCACGGGCACCTGGTGCGCCGGACCCTGGGCGCGGACGTCATCTCCGAAAATTTTGCTGAGAGGAGTGCCAAAAACCACGGGAAAATCATAATAGGGGCGTTTTGTGGGCCGTTGAATCCGAATTTCACGTCGGAAACGACCCCCCGAACACCTAGTGCACCAGAACCTGACCCTAAACGTCATCTCCGGGGCGGTTCCTGACATAATCAAAAAAGGTGAACTGAAATTCGTCATGGGGGGTTTTTTGGGGCGCTGAATCGGAATTTCACGTCGATAATGACCCCCGGACCCCTGGTGCACCGGAACCTCACGCTGAAGTGAAAGGCCGCCCGGCAATGTTTAGAGATCTGGCGGGAGATTGTTCTCGTCGTTCTTACAGGAATGGAACAACTTTTTAGAGGGCCCTAGGCGAGAGTTACACATTAATGGATGTGTCAAATTATGAGACGACGTTCAGATCCAGGTCCCGCTGTACACCGATGTCTGAATTACACGGCCCAAAAACGCGCCTGTAATGATTTTTTGGTACGTTTTTAGCGATACTGGTGGGGTAATTCTCGGAAATGACGTCCGCCTCCAGGTTCCGGTACACCAGGTGCCCGTGGGGTGTTCGGCGATGTCATATTTGGATTCAGCGACCCGAAAAACCCTCCAGAGTTATTTTCTGTTCGTCTATTTTCGGTGGTGTATGGAAACCCCTTGAAGAAGGTGTTCAGCCTGAGGATCCGGTGCACCAGGGGCTCGGGGGTCGTTATCGACGTGAAATTCCGATTCAGCGCCCTAAAAAACCCCCCATGACGAATTTCAGTTCGCCTTTTTTGATTATGTCAGGAACCGCCCCGGAGATGACGTTTAGGGTCAGGTTCTGGTGCACTAGGTGTTCGGGGGGTCGTTTCCGACGTGAAATTCGGATTCAACGGCCGGCAAAAGGCCCCTATTACGATTTTCGGGTGGTTTTTGTCAGTCTTCTCAGAAAAATTCCCGGAGATGACGTCCGCGTCCAGGTTTCGGGGCACCAGGTGCCCGCGAGGTCTTCGCCAATGTCATATTTGGATTCAGCGACCCAAGAAACCCCCCATAACGATTTTCGGTTCGTCTTTTTCGATCGTGCATGGAAACTCCTCGGAGAAGATGTTCAGCGTGAGGTTCCGGTGCACCAGGGGTCCGGGGGTCATTATCGACGTGAAATTCCGATTCAGCGCCCCAAAAAACCCCCATGACGAATTTCAGTTCGCCTTTTTTGATTATGTCAGGAACCGCCCCGGACATGACGTTTAGGGTCAGGTTCTGGTGCACTAGGTGTTCGGGGGGTCGTTTCCGACGTGAAATTCGGATTCAACGGCCCACAAAACGCCCCTATTATGATTTTCCCGTGGTTTTTGGCACTCCTCTCAGCAAAATTCTCGGAGATGACGTCCGCGCCCAGGGTCCGGCGCACCAGGTGCCCGTGGGGTGTTCGCCGATGCCAGATTTGGATTCAGCGACTCAAAAAACCCCCGGGCGTTGAGTTTCTCCTCTTTCTCGCGTGATTTGTGGGAGAGTCCCACGGAGACGACGTTCTTCGGCGTGTTCCTGAGCTCCAGGTGTTCGGGGGGTCAATTTGAACATCATATTCGTGATCAGCGACCTCCAAAACCCCCGAGTACCCGATCTGGGCCAGTTCTGACACTTATTTACCAAGTTCCAAACGGCCTCCCAAATAATGCATTTTTTGAATGCATTTTTGGCTGCAGCAATGCAATTTTTCATTTGCTCCGAAATCTGACCTGCCACATTTTTTACAATTATTTTTTAGAAAATAATGCCGAAAACCGCATCCCGATCCGTCCACTCCAACTAGTTTTCTATCTTTTGGCCTTTTTACTAGTTCATTGCCTCGACTATATATAATTATTTTTGTTGACGTTTGGTTATTATAAACGTCAAACGTATTGTTACCATGACAAACTTTTCAAGATGGGAGGGTGCGAAATAAAAAAAACGATTATACCACGTCGTCAAGGGTATAATCGCTTATCAATACATGGTAACTAAGTAAAAACTGCAACTGCTATTGGCTAAATTTATGATGAGTTGTATAATCAGTAGAAATACCACAAGAGATTGAATTTGCAGTAGTAATACCACAAGTGATTGAATTTTCGCGATAAGTGTGTCGATTCATTTCATAACGAAACTGAGTTGCTTAAAAACACCACGAGTCCGCAGGTCGAGCAACTCAGTTGAGTTATGAAATAAGAGACAGACTTATGAGATGAATTCAATCACGAGTGGACTTTTATTAGATTATTTGACAAACAAAGTAAAAGGTAAAAAATCTGAAATTCGACAGAGGAAATTAGCAAAAAAGGTAAGAAGTTGATTAGAGAAATTAATAAAGTTTAATAAACAGGGAACATTGACATCGAACGAAATCCCAAATTGGCTCATTTGGTTATTTATATTTGACGTTTAACTGTCTCCTACACAAATCTGAAAGGAAGCGTCTCCCGACAGTATGAATTTGGCTGCTGGCTGCAGGCTTCGGCGATAGTACGTAAGCAAAAATTAATAAAATGTAAGAGATCAATAATTTACAGGGTGAGGTCAGGTAAGATAAGGGTAAGTCACGTCAGCTGAGCTCAGAAAAATGATGTTCAAAGTAATATTTCAAGTAAATATAATTTTGGCTCTGCTTGCGTATGCGAATTATTTCCGATTCTGCTGCCAGCAGCCATATTCATACTGTCGCGAGACGCTCGTACTGAAAACACCGAACTTGATAGACCAATCAGAGTCAAGAGTCAAGTTTGGTGTTATCGATAATTCGAACTTGACTGGAGATTCTGATTGGTTCATTTGAAAAATGCGTGAAATAGTCGCGATAAGTCTGTCGATTTATTTCATAACGTAACTGAGTTGCTTAAAAACACCACGAGTCCGCAGGATGAGTGGTGTTTTCTTCAAGCAACTCAGTTGAGTTATGAAATAAGAGACAGACTTTTTTTTTTTTTTTTTTTTTTTTTTTACTTCTGTGTCAACGGCATCGACTACTATGGTCATTAGCCTCGTGTTCTGTGTAGGCTTTGTTACTGTTTCCCAGCGCCATTTTAGGAACAGCACTGTTAATTAGAACCCAACAGTGAATGGTCGAGTGAGGAATCACACCTGGTATATGAAAATCAATTTCTAAATTTTTAATTAATTAAAAATCAGAAAATGATTTCTGCCTTTGGTGTGATTCGAACCCACAACCCTTGGATTATGAGTCCAGTGCTCTACCGCTGAGCCACTCACCCCCCTAAGAGACAGACTTATGAGATAAATTCAATCACGAGTGGAATTCTATTAAACTATTTCACAATCAAAGTAAAAGGTAAAAAATCTGAAATTCGGCAGAATTAGAGGAAATTAGCAAAAAAGGTAAGAAGTTGATCAGAGCTCAGCTCAGCTCAGAAAAATGATGTACAAAGTAATATTTCAAGTAAATATATTTTTGGCTTTGCTTGCGCATGCGAATTATTGCCGATTCTGCAACCAGCAGCCATATTCATACTGACGCGAGAAGCTCATATCTGAAAATACGGAACTTGATAGGTGACATAGTCTCCTTCAAGAATGATACATTTATTCCAACGGTTCTCTAAAATTTCGATACTTAGTTGTCGAACAAAATTTTGTTGTAATCCTATGACCAGTTTTTCTAAAATGTGTACCCATATTTACTGATTGAAAGATGTTTTTTATATCTATGGGTACCGATTTTAGAAAAACTGGTCATATATGATTACAACAAAATTCTGCTTGTTAATGTGAAAATATATTAATTTATAAAGTTGTCAGAGAAACTTTCAAAATACAGGGAGATGCACAAAATATGATTCATCACCAAGAAGTAATTATTTAAACTATATATTCATAGTTTTAAAGCTGTTATAAAAAATAATTTCTTCAAAAAAACCATATTACCTATTTTCGAACCACCCTGTAAATAACCAAAGTCTACAGTGATTATTTATAAAATGTGAATGCTAAATAATCTATAATTCATATTTTCTACAATAATACAATAATAATTGTTACAAAAAGTGGCATTTCCGATGTTTAACAACCTGTACTTCGAAAACTAGCCATAGGATCGGTTTGGGCCAATGGACACTTTTTGTCAGTGCATCGAGTTTTACAACATACCAACGTTTCAGAAAATATGACGGAAATACATTTTCCATAAGAAAGGTGCCTGGTCCTTTCAAAATCCATTTCATTGTTCCATGTTGTTATCATATCTTGTGAAATTATCCAGTCATGTGTTTCTATAGTAAATTATTTTTTTGTGTCACTGTCAATTTTTTTAAAATGACTAAAATGACAAAGAAGAGCTTTTAAACGAGCAAGCCACTATGAATTACAGATCCAAATTTTAGATTTGTTTATAATCATTAGTTACCTATATATATTTTTCTACCCTGTGGACAATATATTATATTGTCTGGTTTTCTTCAACATAATACAAACAACAATAAATCTGGGGGAACCAAAAAATAGTAAAACACAAAGAACAAAGGAATAAGATACACCAATACGAGGGTAAGTCTAACAGGCTGTGAAATCCCTTATTATTGCTGAGCCCAGAGTTCGCAGCAGAGACGAATTGCCGAAGGCAATTGCCGAGACTGCAGAACTCTGGAAGTAATTAATATGATTTCTCGGCCGTGTTGTATATTTACTATTTTTTTTCAAGCGTAAACAATTTTATTAGAAAGAGCATTTTAGGTTAACTTGAACTAACTGTCAAGTGGGAGCGCTGGCCATTTTATTAATATCAATATTATTATCTGAGTTATTTTGCTGTTCAATGGATTTGGAATAGGGGTTTAAAATGTCTAATATGGAGTCTATTTTATTTTTTTAGATAGAACATATCCTTCAGCAACAGCACTTGACCTCCAACCACCATGTCTTTTTAATTCACTCAGATCTCCACCATTGTCGACTAATAGGGTTGCTGAAGCTCTACGAAGACTGTGGCCAACATATTGGGTAGGATGAGGAAGCTTTGAAAATGCAGCCACTTCTCTTGCAGTAGAGGTTATTTTGTGTATATTCATAACAATGCAAAACCGCGAAATATCCGTATCAGTGGGACCTAAAACATCTGGGGCCTTTCGTAGAAATTTATCGAATTCATCTTTGGTAAATATACTTGCTTTTTTTGGCGTATATCCTTCATTTTATCTCTTTAAAAATGCTTGTAGTTTCCCGTAATTTCCAATGTTATTTTGTTCTGCTTTGATCATTACAAAATGAAAATATTGAAGTTACCAAGTTTACCCACCAAAAAAACACAAAAAGAAAAAATTGGCCTAAGCCAACCAAAAGAAATTTTTTTCAGGGGTGAGTGGCTAAGGGACTCTCCTAAAAAAACACACCGGCGGCGGTTAAATTACAATTATTTAAGTTTAAAATAAAACAAAAATAATAATAATACAAACAAATACACCCTAATTTACTCAACCGTGCGCTCACCAGTCTTAAAAAGGAATAAAATGAGGATAGTCTATTGTTATACCTAATAAAATCCGGGCGGCACAGGCAAAATTCTTAATTTTAACACACCTTTTAACTACCAGCTATTTAAAATCATAAATTTTGTTTGAGCTGCCTGTGCTGTAAAACTCCCATAAAATTTTGATTTATTACTCCGTGTCGATCGCGATTTCAGTATAGCCTATAAGTATTTTTAAAAATAAGCTATCTAGTAGCTACCACCCGCTGTGCTCCAAAAGGGGGGGCATATTGGGGCAAGGGCGCATTTTTTTTTTATTTTCCTCAAAAAAGCTACTATGATGTAAATGAAACATGCACCTATCACAATAATCACATAACATCTTCACCTGTTGCACAGGGTGTTTGCCGATGGCGTGCCAATAGTCTAGTTTTCAAATGGCAATAACTTAATTTTTTCAATTGAGACACCCTGTATATTTTTCTTCAGTTAGAAGCTCTCCCTAATACGCATTAAAAAAATCTAGGGTTTTGCACATCTAACTTTACTATTTACTTTAATAATTGACGTTAAGTGACAAACAACATATTTTACACAATTTTTAATAAGAAATCAAGTTACCTATGAAAATGACAGTAGGTATATTTTGTTATGGCATTAATTGTCAACATAAAATTTTGTATTGTATCACGTCTACTATATTTAATCGGTATTGTGTATAAAAAATGGATTTTAATAAGAATTATAGTGTTCAAGAAAATATTGATATGATATGGATACTGGGTGAATGTCAAAAAAATGCGTTTCTTGCTAGTAGGGTCTATCGTCAAAGATACCCAGAAAGACGTCATCTACAAAAGGATACTTTTGAGAATTTAAAGAATAGATTTGATAGAACAGGAACCGTCAAGTATGAAAAACATTCACGTGAAACTATAGCTGTTACTATTGACAACGAATATAAGGTAATGATCAGTATAGTTGAAGATCCCAATATAAGCACAAGGCAATTAAGCAATCAGTTAGATATTTCCAATACCACAATTAGACGCATAATAAAAAAGAATAAATATCACCCCTATCATATCCAGCTTCACCAAGAATTGTTACCATGTGATTTCGCGCGTAGAGTGGAATACTGCAGATGGTTAGTAAACAAGATAAATACTTTTTAAACAAAGTTTTATTCTCCGACGAAGCCACGTTTCATAAGAACGGTTGTGTAAACAGACACAACTTCCATTATTATTCGGACCACAATGAACATTTATTTAGAACCACATCACAGTATCGATGGTCTTTGAATATGTGGTCGGGAATAATAGGTGATTATGTAATTGGTCCCTATTTCTTTGATGGAACTGTATGTAAATGGAGCTATATTTTTAGATTTTATAGAACATGATTTTCGCAACTTATTGCAAAATGTGCCTTAAAATTATCGCAACGGAATGTGGTTTCAATTAGATGGTGCCACACCACATTACCTATTAGATGTTCGCAATTGGTTAAATAGGGAATTTCAGGATCGTTGGATAGGAAGGGGAGGACCTATAAATTGGCCTACTAGATCGCCTTGCCTTACACCTTGCGATTTTTTCTTGTGGGGTTTTATTAAAAATATTGTTTACAAAGAAGAGGTTACCACAAAAGAAAATATGAAAGGAAGAATTTCTGCACCATTTAGACAGGTGATCCCTGCAATGCTAAGAGATGTGCGTAAATCAATGAAAAAAAGGACAAGAAAATGTATAAATGAAAATGGAAGACATTTTGAACACCTACTATAAATTTTAACTTTCACTATTGTAGTTTTCTTACGATTAAACTTTGTAAAATTTTGTACTTATTAAAAATTGTGTAAAATATGTTGTTTGTCACTTAACGTCAAACCCTATATTTTTTTAATGCCTATTAGGGAGAGCTTCTAACTGAAGAAAAATATACAGGGTGTCTCATTTGAAAAAATTAAGTTATTGCCATTTGAAAACTAGACTATTGACACGCCATCGGCAAACACCCTGTGCAACAGGTGAAGATGTTGTGTGATTATTGTGATAGGTGCATGTTTCATTTACATCATAGTAGCTTTTTTGAGGAATTTTTTAAAAAATGTGGTTTTTGTGCTAATATTTCTGAAGTGCTGTTTTTTCATTAAATCTGCTTAAAATAGGAATAACTTGTCAACGCCGCGTCGGACTTACAAATACAAAAAACTACCGTAAATCTAATATTAAGTAGAATCAGAAGACATAATCGTATACAGGGTGTTCAATTTAAAAAAACCAAATTCATTTTCATTCCACAAAAATTAGCCACCCTGTATACATCAAAATATTTTAAAAGTGTAGTCCGAGTGACACTGTCTACCCCTACAAAAAATCTTGTTGATATCTCTTTTAGTATCGGTGCTAGAGATCGAGTGGAAATAATTGGCGCACCCTGTATACTAGCAAAAAGAAAAAAAAGGAAAATAAATACTCTATCCCCGCAATTTATACAACAAATAGAATTTTAAATAATAATACGATACACACGATAATTTATCAAAATATGTATATACTGTAATGAAATTTATTTAAAATTAATTTAATCGTTCGATTTTTATTTGGCTCCCCGGGTACATTTAAATTTTCAACGTCGCAAAACGCCGTTTTGGTCTTGGTCTAGGACTGCGCGCGCCGTGAATTAAGTCAACTAGGTGGGAGAGATTTTGAGAAGTAGGGACACTTCAGAGGTTAAATGAAGAATAATTTTCAAATAAGAATTTAAGAATTCATTCACTTTCTCCGATCAAAATTAACCAGTCGATCTAAAGTATTTAGTAGTCCGAATTTTTTCCGCCACCGTCATAAAAAAAACCTTAGGTACAAAACTGAACGTTGTTTTTCCGTGTTTTGAATTTAATTTATCACCGTGTTAATTTGGGACTAAATCAAATCGTTTTATTTTGCTTAGAAACGCGTTAAATATTTCAACCGAAAAAGATTCTTTTAGTTTTAATCTTTTTGATTTCCGTTCATTTTCTTTGGGAAAATTTATTTCTTGGGGAATAATATTTGTTTTATTTTATACGGGAGTTATTTAAATTTTGGAATTAAGATTTTCACTTTTAGTTTTTATTATTGTTTACCGTGTAACTGAATAAGCCGGTTTATTAATTTTCTTTTGTTTTATGAGTTAGTTTGCTTGTCATTTTTTTTTATTAGTAATTTAGATTCGTTGTTTTCATTATTTTGGTTTTTGGTCGTAGTGGTTTTGAAATTGATTTATTTAATTGAAAGTTGAAATTACATTTTTGCTTTCAGTTATTTATTTTATATTTTAAAACAAGCTACCTCTCCAGACTCTAAGACTTTGAGATTGATCTAGCTCTATTTAGGCTCCCCATTACCACTTAGGCAATTTCAATCCCTTACTCACGCTAGTTTGGCATTGGCGTCAATCGTATTGACTGTCAATGTCGGCTATGCTGAAAGTTTAGGAGTTCGTCCATAAACCCGTATTAAATTCCGACAACTTTGGGATTGATCTAGCTCTATTTAGGCTCCCCATTACCACTTAGGCAATTTCAATCCCTTACTCACGCTAGTTTGACGTTGGCGTCAATCGTGTTGACTGTCAATGTCGGCTAAGCTGAAAGTCTAGGAATCGGTCGCGTCCCCGTTTAAAATCAGAGTAGAAAAGTAGGATAAATTCACTCGTTAGACTGTATTTTAAATATAATAACTCTCCCGAATTTATTTATTTATTTTCTGAACATAAATAATTTTGAATTAATTTATTTATTGTAGTTTGATTAATTTCTAAAAGTTAATGAAGTTAACTAACTCTTCCGTTTTAATATAAATATTTAACGAGACTTAATAAATTCTTTGGTTTAATGTAATAATTTGGTAAATTTAATTATAGTCTGATTGAGTCATTCCGACAGTAACCGCCGTCAGTCACTAGCGCTAAATCGAACGTTTATTTTAACATAGTATTTTTTTCTTCAGGGTTTTAAGGGTTGGGCTTTGAAATAAAACGAATTTTATTTTGTAAAAATAGTTAAAAACAATATAAGTGTCACGTTAATATTCTGGTTTATATTCATCAACCTTACCTCTTTTCAGGGCTATTAAAGGTATATAATAGTTAAAAAAATAATTGAGTCTGGAGATCAACAAGACCCCTGGAGATTCCGTATCTCCATCTGAAGCTACCTGTGCCCCTCAGACGCCGTTTCTAAGGGCTGTGGAGTAAACCACATTAAATAATCTGGCGCTCGAGCAATTTTCGTACTGGGGTGTCACTCGTAAGGCATAATTTTCTTTGTGGCAAGAAAAAGCCTTACAATACAATCAAAAATCCTACATAAAATCATTTACAAAATCTGATAAAATATGACTAATTGCACCTAAGTGATTTAACACTTGTTTTGTGCAGAAAGTATTCAATATATATTTTTGTAATAATTCGACGTTTGATTCCTCTCCTATATTATATAATTATAACTTAATAGTTCTAAATACGAAAGAAAATACATTAAGCAACTATTTGTATAAATACATAATATTTATCATTTATAAATATCTTAGTTTGCAATGAAAATTTTTTGTAGTTTTTAATTTTTCTAATATTTAAAGGTAATAAATTGTAAGCCTTTGAGGCTAGATGGTAAGCAAATCTTGTGTGTACATTTTTATTTGAGTTAGGTATTTTCAGTAATTTGTTTGTTATGCTACAGGTTTCAATATTATGCGAGATATGATTTTTAAAATGTTCTTTTTTATGCAAAAATGTTACTAATGTGTGAAAGTACAGCGACCTTATATTGCATATATCACTTCCATAAAGTAGTCTGGTTGAGTATCGTCTATTTTTTTATAAATAATTTTCAGCACATAATTCTGAATTGTAGACAGGGATTTTAATGAGTGATTACCAGTATTCCGTATCTTAAAAGTGATTCCACTAAGGATTTGTATACCAAAATCAAAACATTTTTACCCAATATATCTCTTAACTGATAAAATTTGTATATTATACAATAATACCCTACCAAACCTTTCTAACTTTGATATTGGGCCAAAAATGAAGTAATTCCACAAGATTTCACTTTCATTTGACCTGGCTCAGAAAATTGCGTAACAAATGCCATTTTTCGGGTCCCTTTCCTGGCCTATTAGTTGTAAAGATTATAAGAGGTAAATTCGTTGTATGCCGATTATTCACACTTACATAGATCAGTTCTTCTCAGCCCTGTAATATAGTATACAATGAAGTTACCGGCATGAGGTGACTCGATTGGTAAGTCAATGTGTTTACGCTCGAATGCGATAGATGGAGACACTTTGATACTCAATGGAATTTTATCATTGTACAGGGTGTCCCAAATTGGTGTGTTTTGCAGGGTATCTCGTAAACTAGAAGAGATAGAAGAAAAGCAGTTAAGATGTTATGACTTCTTTTTTTGTTAAAGTAACGATATCCTAATTAAATCTTTAGTAACTCCCTGCAGTTGGAAGATACAGGGCGATTATTGAAAACGGTCGAAAACTACAAGGTACTACAACTTCTTAATTAAGAAAAATATAAAAAAACGTTATAAAAACTTTTGATAGATATAATATTAAAGAGTTCAGTGGCGTACATATTATTTTTTTTAGGGGGCTCACTAAGGAAATATAATGCAAACTTATGTTTTTTTAAATGGGACACCCTGTATATTTTGACGTTTTTCGTTTCCTTTTTTAATTTTCATTCACCTGATATGACATATTATATATCTATTTTCAATGGTTGGAGCTACAGTGCAAATAAACCATTTATGGATGTTATCAGGTGAAATACCCTTAAAAAATTGAACACTCAGTAACGAAATTTAACATTTTATTATAAGGATACTGATGTGTGACAATTTTATTTATCAAAATTATAATTAATAAAATATAAAACCACATTAAAAAAATAAAAACAATAAACTTATGAAACAACAAGAAACATTGTAACAACTAATCTACCTATAACTAATTTTAATAGAATGTAAAAATTACATTAAATCTTCAAAATGCTCTCCGTTTTCATCGATTAAAAAGTTTTTTGTTTAAATAATCTCCAACCAATTCAGCATTACCAAAAATAAAATCATAAAATAATATTTACAAGACTAACTTCGAGAGTAGGGAAGATTTATTACAAAATATTCATGCCGCATTTAGAAAAATAAAGCCAGTGCACATACTCAATTGTGTAAGATCAGTAAGAAAAAGGTGTCAATTATTACTACAACAAAACATTTAATATAATTTTCACATTCTAATAAAATTAGTTATAGGTAGATTAGTTGTTACAATGTTTCTTGTTGTTTCATAAGTTTATTGTTTTTATTTTTTATTAATTATAATTTTGATAAATAAAATTGTCACACATCAGTATCCTTATAATAAAATGTTAAATTTCGTTAATGAGTGTTCAATTTTTTAAGGGTGTTTCACCTGATAACATCCATAAATGGTTTATTTGCACTGTAGCTCCAACCATTGAAAATAGATATATAGTATGTCATATCAGGTGAATGAGAATTAAAAAAGGAAACGAAAAACGTCAAAATATACAGGGTGTCCCATTTAAAAAAACATCAGTGCATTATATTTCCTTAGTGAGCCCCCTAAAAAAAATAATCTGTGCGCCACTGAATTCTTTAATGTTATATCTATCAAAAGTTTTTATTACGTGTTTTTATATTTTTCTTAATTAAGAAGTTATAGTACCTTCTAATTTTCGACAGTTTTCAAGAATCGCCCTGTATCTTCCAACTGCAGGGAGTTACTAAAGATTTAATTAGGATATCGTTACTTTAACAAAAAAAGAAGTCATAACATCTTAACTGCTTTTCTTCTATCTCTTCTAGTTTACGAGATACCCTGCAAAACACACCAATTTGGGACACCCTGTACATGGACTGTAAAATTCAGAAATTTTTGCGCATAATATAAATTTATATGATATATAATATTCATATTTTGATACGATTAAAAAAACATATTTTTCATTATTTATTGAGTATTGCTTACTTGATAAAGAGAGCCGATTTTAGATTTAATGTTCCTTTGTTTTTCTTTGACGAAAAGGAAACAATTTTAGATCATTATTGTTATGCCCTTCGAACTTGGCAACAATAATTTGTTTTTCTCAGAGTATTAAAGTTCGAGGAAGACATTTAGTTCATTAAAGGAGTCTGGATAAATAAGTTTTTGTTAGGATCGTTTACGACTGAAAATTGTTGCGATCTTTTATTAGCTATTGTCATGTTAGTGTGTTTCTTCTCAAAGTTCCCGATTTAATATCCCTACTAATAGTCTCTATCGTGACGTATGTAATAATAAATAAATAATGTATGTTTCTACAACAAAGGATTTGTCAAAAAATTCTATAAATAAAATGTTTGTCAAAAAAATTTCTGTTGAATGACCAATCTAAAGAAAATCCTGAAAAAAATAAAAGATATCGATCAAATTTTTTTAGAGTAATAACAGAATTCAAACACCTATTTAGAGCGGTGGTTTTCACTTAAGTTATTTTTAACAATGGTAGAACCTAAAAAGGCCCTAACGAGATTAAATATTTGAGTTAGCGTCTTCCTGATCTCTTATTATATCATATACAGGGTGTTTCACCACGAGCTTACACTATCTGTATATTGGAAACTACCTACACGCTTTTTATGAAAATTGGGATATATGGGTCTCAATTTATGGCGAATTCATTGAAAATATTTTGAAAGACATGACATTTTCGGTTATACCGGAAGTGAGCAGCAACTTTGTTATTTTAAATGGAACACCCTGTGTACTTTGTGTAAAATACCCTATAAGTAAAAAAATTGACAGGTGCAGGCCTTCATATTGAAAATTCTGTGTGAACATCTCCAATACCAAATAAAAAACATATTGTCTGGTTGATTAGTAGGACGATCAAGGTAATTGGTGACATGTCGAAAACTTCTTTTTTGTATACAGGGCTGTTAAAAAAATGATGAAAAGTTCAAGTTCAAAAATGTCAAATATCCTCTTTTTTTTTTAATGAAACAACCATATTTTTATTCTTTTACTTAATTCTAAGGCCGAAAATAAGGGCAGTTTATGTTCACTTCCCTATACCCAATCTTAAGCGAGTTATGATAACGTAATTGTAATAGTCTAACTAGAATTATGCAGACGCCGCAAGTCCATGATAATGCCCTGCCTAGATCGGATTGCAACAAAACTAGTTTGTTGCCGTCATTTGCTAGCTTTTTACATTTTACTTTTGTACTGTAATCACGTAATAAAGTTCCACTTTTTGGAAAAGTTTGTAGTTCATTTTTAAAAACCCAATTTTTATTTACGATTCTATAAGTGGCGCAGTCAGTAGGATTGCCTAACGGTGTGACAACAAAAATCATGTCAAATCGGTCTATTTCAATAGTTTAATGGCAAATCGAATTCGCAAAAATTGGTGATATAAACTGACCAAAAAGTGTACATCCAAGCAGAGGACCAAAATTGCCAAAGTTTGGAGATCCTGGACGAGGACCACATTGCCAAATCCAGCTAGATTAAGAAAATCAGGAAGAAGAGACAGCATCGCTCAACTTCTATTGATATGATGAAAATAATCCTAGTAATTGCGTAAGAAATTTTGCTCTCCTCTCCTATTAAATATTTTATTTTTGAGTTGATTATATTAGTGATTTTTTTATTTTCACATTTGGGATAAAATAAAACATTTTCCGATACCTAAAACTACTAAGGAAATAAAAGGATTCTTAGGGTTAGTCGGACACTATCGTAAATGTATTCAAGATTTCGCAAAAATTACGAAACCTTTAACCAAGTGCCTAAAAAAGGGTGCTCAAATTATTCATGATCAACATTTTATAAACGCATTCGAAACTTGTAAAAACTTGTTAACTAACGCACCGATACTTCAGTATCCAGACTTTACAAAAAAATTTATTTTGACTACAGAAGCTTCAAATGTAGCTTTAGGTGCTATTTTATCTCAAGGGCCTATAGGCTCAGACAAGCCAATCGCGTATGCCTCTCGAACACTCAATGATTCAGAGCAACGTTATAGCACGATAGAGAAAGAGTTACTCGCTATTGTATGGGCATGCAAGATGTTCCGATCTTACTTATACGGAAGAAAATTTTCTGTTGTAACAGATTACCGCAGTCTTGTTTGGCATTTTAAATTACGCGAACCAAATTCAAAATTAGTTAGGTGGCGACTTAAACTCGAAGAATTTGATTATGACGTTATTTATAAAAATGGAAAGGCAAATACTAATGCTGATGCATTATCCAGAATTTCTATAAATGCTCTAGAGAATGAGTTACTTATTAATAACCCCGGAGATATTGACAATACAACTTTACGATTTCTTAGAGGTTTATCAGAAAACTTAGTAGAAAATGACACTATCGACAATAATACTCCTAAACAATCTAAAATACTATCAGGCATACAAATTAAGCCTCCTGATAAACCATCAGAAAATGACAGTTTCCAATCAACCCAGCATAAGACAGATAACGAAACTACCAATGATGAAATAATAAATAACAAAATTAATCAAATCCTAGTTTTTGGCCAAATTAATCAATTAAACCCATCATTTGAACAAACCCATAAGGAAAAACGTGGACTTCTTAATGGTTTAGGTACCATAATCAAATCAATATCCGGACCCTTAGATCAAAACGACGCCGAAAAATATGACGAAGCAATTGAAAATCTTTCGAAAAATCAAAATAAAATGAAAACTTTAATTAATGAACAAATAACCTTAGTTGAAAATTCTTTAGATATATTTAATAAAAGTAGTCAAGTCTTAGCTCACAATCAACTAAAATTAAAATATCAAATAAACAAAATAGAACACATTTTAGAAACCGCTCAAATCCAAGATAAACAAACTTTTGAAAGTGTCTATATTCAAGAAGTCACAAATCAAATATCAATTTTATATCAAAATATTTATGATTTACTAGAAAAAATTGAAACTGCTATCACATTTTCTAAAATAAATGTTTTCCATAATTCTATAATAGATCCTAAAGATTTGATCAACCATATTAGATCAATCGATATCAATTTCTCAAACAACAAATTCCCATTTGAACCAATTTTAAATAATATTCTTAAATTTGAAAAAATAATGCAGATTAAAAGCTATAGTAAAGACAATAAAATTATTTTTATCATAGAAATCCCAATTGTGGAGAGAGAAAATTACGATTTATATCAACTTTTTCCTTTACCTCCTAAAAACAACCTTTACCAAATCTTCTTCTTCTTCTTTTTCTTTTTACAGATCTGTTGATCTGTTAATTTCGAGCCTGCCGTAAAATTTCTTGAGAGGTAGACTGCCAGCTATCTCTCCATCTTTTTGGTGGTCTTCCCAGTGGACGCCTGCCTATAGGGTTTCCTTCTAGCACGATCTTCGGTAGTCGGTGTTCCTCCATTCTTCTAACGTGATTGTACCATTGTCTTCTTCGTTGCCTTCCCCACCTTACTATATCCTGGATACCGCATTGCTCTCTGGTATCGGTGTTTCGTATTCGGTCCCTTCTTGTGATGCCCACTATAGCTCTTAATGTTTTCATTTCGGCGACCCGCAGCATTTTCTTCGTTTTACTGGTGTCTTCTCGAGCTTCTATACCATAGGTCATTATAGGTCTAACGCAAGTTTTATAGATCTTGATCTTACTGTCCAGTCCCATGTATCGGTTATCCCATATCACATCTCTCAAACATCCTGAGGTAATTGCTGCCTTGTTAATTAGGCTTCTGAGGTCCTTAACTGGGTCATGGCAACTTGAAAGATCTACACCAAGGTATCTAAACTGTGATAATTGTTCTATTGGTTTATTTTCTACTACGAGTTTGCATCTAATTGGGTCTTTAGAAATTGTGATGGTTTTGGTCTTTTCAATAGATATATTCATGTTAAGCTGTCGACTAACTTGGTAGAACCTAAAAAGCTCTCTTTGCAGGTCATCCTCATTTTCCGTGATTAGGGCAGCATCATCTGCATAGCACACTATGCCCACTCTGCTATTGCCGATTCTGTATCCTAACCTTAGTGTTTCTACTTCTTCTATCATTCTGTCCATTAATATATTAAACAGCAAGGGACTAAGGCTGTCACCCTGTCTTATTCCTCCTGGCGTGGGAATATTTCCGGTGGTGTCTCCGCCTGTTTTGATTTTTGTTGTGCAATTTGAGTTTAAGTTTTTAATAACCTTTAGCATGTTGGCCGGTGTGCCTTTCTACCAAATGATTATTCCAAACTCGAAATTCCTTATCCTAAACGAGCAAAATTTCATGTCATTTGATTCAGAATGTCAAGGAATCAGCAACCAAGAATTTATCTGCCACGAATCAGTACCAACTCCAGTAGAAGAAGACGCCCCCTGCGAAGTTTTAATGTTGAGGTTTTCCAAGAACCTCACCAACTGCAAACCATCTCTCTCGAAATTGTGAATACAAAAATTTAGAAAATTCGTGAAAACAAATGGACGATCGTCTTACCTCAGAATACAGTGGCCCAAAGAATCTGCGGACAAGACAAAGACAATGTCCCATTAGAAGGAACATTGTTGTTAGAATTAAACAATAAGTGTAGTGTTAGAATAGGTAAAATTTGGACCAATTAACCATTCTAAAAGACTCTCTAAATTTTCAAAAACAAAAAGTTGAAAACATATTTGATAATCCTATCCATTTTAACAAAATCAGTGTTTGGACTATCTTGATTTATATATTCATTGTACTTTGTTTATTATTCTGCATATATTCATATATAAAATATAGGAAGAATTCATCGAAGAAGAGCTCCAAGAGGCTAGCCCCCGGATTCTCCTCTAAGGGTGAAAGAGTTATGATAACGTAATTGTAATAGTCTAACTAGAATTATGCAGACGCCGCAAGTCCATGATAATGCCCTGCCTAGATCGGATTGCAACAAAACTAGTTTGTTGCCGGCATTTGCTAGCTTTTTACATTTTACTTTTGTACTGTATTCACGTAATAAAGTTCCACTTTTTGGAAAAGTTTGTAGTTCATTTTTAAAAACCCAATTTTTATTTACGATTCTATAAGTAGCGTTTTTAAGATATTAACATGTATTTAAAAATATTAATTATTTCAGCCTTATTATTGTGTCTGCGTCGGCAGTGTTATTTATTCTTTTATTTTAGCAGGCTGTGTATTTACCTGTCATAATTAAATAGTACTAATTGTCATTGTTTGAAGTCAATCGCATCATACAGTGATAGAAATGGCTGTTTGGAATTAAACAATGAAGATTATCTAAATTTACTTTTAATGCATGGTGAATGTGACAGAAATGTTACTAGAACATGTGCTTTATTATGCTAAACAACGGTTATTAAAAATGAAAATTTAAATTTAAATTTTTTAACAATCGTAGCCAATTGTTTTCGTGTTGGCAAATATGATATGCTTTGTTGAATTTAAATGTAAATATCTTGTAATGGCGAAAAAAGCGGCTCGAAAACAGACTGATGATATCGAGAAATTTGTTTTCCCAATTGATGAAGTCAGTTCCCCCATCATTCTTACATGAAATGTTCGACCAAGGCGGCGGTGGAGTAGGCAGAAATCCTCTATCTAAAGAACTTGAAAACGGTTTTTCCGACAAATCTCAGCCAGGTTTGATACCACAAAAAATGTTCTTACCAAAATTGAAGAGCTTGACAAAACACGTAACCTAATTCCAACCAGAACTCGATAACTCAATTAGTTTGCAAAATATAGCGATTTGAAATTGAAAATAGAAAAAAATTATAGTCTATTTTTATATATAAGAGAGTATTAAAATAATAAAGCGTTCGTAATCCATAGGCGTACCACTTCTTTTAGTAGACAGTTAAAATATTTTGTGAAGTTATACCTCGAGTATTTTCGTATGAAATAACCTTTGTATAAATATAATAAATATATCGGGTGTACACTTATATTTTCACCTAATTAACCTGCTTATAACTTCTAAGCAGCTGAAGGTAAAAAAGTGCAATTTTTTCTAAAATATTTTATTTTTCCACAAGGTATGTTAAGAACATTGTGTCAAACGGGTTATGTAGGTATAAGGGTTTAAACTTTGACTTTTAAACAACGTTACGTTCATAAATAATAATTTTAATATAAAAACTACTTCTTACCTACAAATCCAAATCAGAATCGAAATCAGAAGATGAACTGTCGCAACCAATATTTACAATGAGTGGCTCAATCATTTCATCAGTAATATTGTCCAACTTCCACATTTTCTCTTCTTCTTTAATCGTATGATTTACTGCCTTTTCCCAGTTTTCAGGCTTCACATTATTTACAGCCTCCAAAAACAACTGTTTAACATCACTCATTTTAAAAGAATTATTTTTTCCTGAAACTTCTCCCTTTATCTGTGCCCATATCAGTTCAATCGGGTTTACTTCGCAATGATATGGTGGTGATCTAACCACCGTCATCCCACGATTTTTTGCAATTTCATCAATTTCATATTTTTTTAATTTCTCTTTATGAAGGGAACACAAATGATACAGTTCTCTTCTCACAGAACCGGGATGGAACTTAATATTCTCTGAATTTAGCCAATTCTGTAAATCTTTTTTTAACCACTTGGTTGTGGGCATTTTTTCTGTAAGTCTCGAGTGATAACTTGCATTATCCATTACTATTATACAGTTCTGAGGAAGAAGATCTATCATTTGTTCGAACCACTCTTTAAAGACATCAGCATTCATGTCCTCATGGTAGTCACCGGTACGAGTAGATTCAAAAGTCAATAAACCACCTTTAACAAAACCGTTTGAACTACCGATGTGTACTATTATCAGTCTGCGCCCCTTTCCTGATGGTGGATTTAAACCAGTAGATAAATTATTTAAAAAAGCCTGTCTTCGACTTGTAACAGTTTCATCTTGCCAAAATTTATTTGGTGTATGTCCCTCGTTGATCCATGTTTCATCTAAATAAAATATATTTCTTCTTTGGTTTCTCATTTCTTTTATAGTCCTTAGGTAATTTCTTCTCCATACTACAATATCGCTTCTTTCTATTAAAATAGACTTTCTGGAATGCTTTTTCCATAGAAAACCTATTTCTTTTAAAAGTTTCCATAGTGTGCTTCGACTCATTTCAGGGTAATCCTTATCATCTCGAACCGTGGCAAGAACTTTGTCTACTGTCGGAAATTCTTTTCTAAAGAAGAACGCATGCACTTTCCTTCGAAGTCTTTCTTTCAAATGATTTTCTATTTGAAATTTTGGTTTTCCTGGAGCTTTACGTGCTGTTTGAAACTCGCCACATTTCTCTTCTTTAACAACTCTGTAAATCGTAGATTTCCCAACACCAAGCGTACTACTAACTACTTCCACTGTGTCATCAACACTTTTACATAAATATTTGTCTGTAAATGATTTAAAACAATTAAATATTAATGTTTTTTCATTAACTGTTAAAGGACCGATTTTTTGTCGTTTACGCGGTACTTCCAAATTTTCCATGATCACACTAGAATTCACAATAGACTGCACACTGCACCTTGCATGTTGCAACTAAACGACATTTAGTAAGCTGTCAAGAATACACAACTGGACCTCCTTACTAAATGGAAAACCTACAATCGCATTTTTGGTGAAATTTGTTGGTAAGGGATTTATCTACTTATAATTCGATTACTGTAAGAAATTCTTGGAATTAAAATAAAACAAAATTGGCAAATAGGTACTTATTGAAAATAATCTTAAGATACGGCTATGGTATCTTTAATACACACGGCTTTTGGCCTGTCTAAACCTTTTTCTATTGTTCTGTACAGTGTATGGTTATAAAAGACCAATAAAAGACGCAAAACTTGTATTAGCTCAGGTACATTTATGACAATTTTAGGAAATATTTAGATTATTCCGTAAAAATATTTAAAATGACCGTATTAAGTTTTGCATTAGAAATGCTGTTTTATTACTCTCTCATGCATAAAAATAGACCATAATTAATTACTAATCGAGAGGTAGTGGAGATAGGGCCCCAATTTTTTTGTGAATAAAAGGATAAGTTGAAAACTCTCGTCGACCAATCAACCACAACACAATTTTCACACACTCTACGCGCGTTTCGCCAACTATGTTGGCATCATCAGGAGTTGATGATAGACAGTCTGCGAAATAAGGTATCATTGAATGAATGGGTGTGAGTGCAAGTATTCCATATTAATAAATTTAGTCTGATCTTTGTCAATTTTTTTTTATATTCGTTATTAAAATAAACTCATTTAATTGTCAATCCAACATTTTATTTTATTAAAAAGTACAGGGTATATCAGTAGCGTAGATTAAAAGGAAAATCTAAGAACTTGAAGTCACAATTAAATAATCCCTGAGATAAGATTTAAGGATACATAACATCAATTTGAGCATAGTCGTTGCGAAATTCACAAATTACTTAAAAATTATATAACAAATTAAATCTACAAATTAACAAAAACATTTACCTGAAATTAAATCAAATCAAAGTCAAAATTATAAAAATTTTATAATAAATGAAATAAAAACTAAAATTATAAAGTAATAATAAATTGAAATATTATTACAATATATAGATATTATAATGGTACGTGATTTTTCTTTTTATATTTATTATTAAATTTTTTTTATTTAATTTACCTTTTTCCGTAAATTTAGACAGAACGTGTTTAGTAAATATTGTTATTGTAGTTGGGCGCCATCTGTCTTATTATATAGGAAATTATAGCCAATATCTATCTCAGGTTCTAGGGTTCTCTAAGAGGTTAGATTTTTATAACATCAATGACAACGAACGTAATGAAAAATTGTAAACATTTATTAAAGGAAAAAAAATTAACGATAAACTTTATCTGTGCAGGAACAATTGTTTGGTGTAATACGGTAAGTGTAGTTTTTATAAAAATAATATTTGTAAGTGTGATACGAAATCTTCTTAAACTTGTAACCTAACATAATTAAACTTTTATAAGTTTAGATTGTTTTCAATCTAATTTTATTATTATGGCCTTTTATAGTTTAAACTTTTTTTAAATATCGATATTTAGTAATTAAAATGGTACCTTTTATTCAATTTAAGCTTTTCGTTCTTATTTTAGTTGTTCAAAATATATGGGATTTTATAAAATCGTTTTTCCAAATAACACCAAAATCAGGAAACAGGATGGATATTTTTATGCCGAATATAGTTGGATCTGGATACTTTTATACAGGAATACAGCTGAGACTGGAGATGTCCAAACAGGAACACAGGATAGGATGGATAATTTTGGATAAAGCCACCTTTTAAGATTGTTGTTCTTCTTCAATTATCAACATTTATTAACCTCACTTTTTCTGACAGGTCACAAATTTTTCTTTTAAATCGCGTTGCTTTGGGTTTTTCTTTTGTTTTTATGATACGGAGCGATGTGAACTCTTCAAAAGATTTTGGTAAAAAGCCAGGCTTTGACACACGAAATGCTTTTTATAAAGTACAATGTCACAGCTTCCTATATAAAAATTTTACATTATTTAACCTAAATTTTTACAAAATTAAAAAAATTATTGATTTTATTGCAAATTTTGACTAATAACATCTTATTCTATAGATTAAAAGAAAATTTTTGATATACTTTTTATATCATTTCGAATTATACTAACTTCGTACAAACACACTTTTAGTTCGTCATCATTGATTCTCTAAATATCATTAAACTTCATTATTGTTGTACTTTTTTGCTATATTTCTTTAATTTTATAAATCCTAAACTCTTTTTCGTTTAATTTACTATCGTTTCGTTTAACTTAAACTAATTATGTTGAATTCTTTCTGTCTAAGTTATACGTTAAAAAAAAGGCTTTATAATCAATACCATTACAATATATACTAAGAACCCTGGTTTATTGAAAAAAAGCCATGGAAGGTAAGTAAGCTTCTGTCGTAAAGACTATATTCGTGGCGGAGTTTGTATATTTGTGAAAAATAACCTATATTTTAAAATTCAGCAAATGTATAGAAAAAAATTTTGAAATATGTATTGCTACATCTGTTGTGGCTGGTAAAAACTCAAAATTATTTGTTATTGCAGTGTATAGGTCAATGTTTTTATAGATGTTTTTATAGTCGTAATGTAAATTAAATGAGCAAGCTCAATACAGAATTGCCATCTTGTAATATAAAGTTAACATGAACAAATTAATTCATACTTTCATTTATATACTCCTATACTAAAAAAAAAATAATTAGGTTTGTACATTAATTTTCACTGACAAGAGTTGCAATAAACATTTAATTAAAAGTTAAAACCAAAAAGCAACTTATAAATACTATACGGCAACGTCACGCAACGTCGCTGTCACGTCACCCGTAACTCCCGTCAGCTTTGTGGTTAGGTGTTAGGTAGATATGTGGGTTTACCTATTAGTTTATTGCAGGGCTCTTAGTATAAGATATATACTAAGAAACCTTGGTTTATTGAAAAAAAAGTCATGAAAGGTAATGAAGGTAAGTCATGACATATTTTTTTAGTTGTAAAATTGGAGCCCTACCCCTACATTGACAATCACTTTTTACATAAACATGTTTTTTTGAAAAATTATTATATTGGCGGGATTCTTTATAAAAATATATTTTTGACAGATTATATTGTGTATAGATCGTATAGATAATAAACAGAAGGTTGAAGAAAACTCTAGCAACTGATGATGCTCATATAGTGCTGTTAGATATAGTGTTGATGGCAAGAATGTGGACGAGAATGTGGATCAGTGACTACCCTTCTACTATATTATATTCTTCGTAACTTAATAGAGAATTCTTATGAAAAACCATTTTGTCAATTTGGGATATCCACAGAGTCAGACATGGAAGCTGCCATCAAACTATATTGCTAGTGAAGAGCAACATGCATAAAAAATTTGAAGTTCTATAACGTTTTTTATAACTTAAGTTTTAAGAATAAAACATAAGAAAATATTTATAATTTTTTTTGGTCTATCCTCCTTTTATTTTACAAAATGCTATAAAAGTACCTAAAAGTATGGCATAGAATATTATAAAAACATTCTAATGGATGTCTCAGAACATTCTCAGCACATTCTAATGGATGTTCTCAGAACATCCATAGCACTATATAAGACCCTGGCCTTTGCCACATTCTAGGGATATGCATATCAGAAATTAGTATATTCATAGAATATTCAAATATACTTTTTCAATATTCTACGCACATTCTAGGAAGGTGATTGTGCTGTGTGGGAACCTATAAATGTAATTTGTGGCAGAGTTTTTGTGTCAATCAGCTGCTCGCAAGTGACCAATCCCTTTTCTACGTCTCTCGGTTTCAGTTCATACGGCACCCAATTTCATTGTTTTTAAATCATTCCCGTGTCTCTCAATTGTAAGGAAATGGCTTGTTCGGAGTCTTTTCCAATTATTCTGCGCTACTCTTGTGTTTGACTCAGATCTGATTCGAGTAATGTCTCTATCATTGAAACGTCGAACCCATTCCCTAGATGATTTTTCAGTTGGAGCAGCGTCACCATAAATTTCAACAAGCATTCAATGGCCTTCAGCTGCTCTTTTCGTCCAATTAAACGAGACTAATAAAATTTCCAGCATTGCTGCTTGGTTAACACAAAATTTGACATTTTCAACGCCGTAAAAAACAAGGTTTTTGTATTAGCTCAAAGCGATATAAACTGAATATTATTGACAGATATCTAACATCTCTGAAACCCTCAAAATGGGCATTCATTATATAATATTCATAACAGCTGGAGCTACATTTTGAAAACGAACCGAATTTTTATGTTAACACCGACAATAAAATAAAAACAGAGAAAATACTGTTTTCCTTTAATCAAATACTATTAAACGAGCAAGGTTTGTATGTGTGTGTGTGTGTGTATGTGTGTCCAGAGGATCTCGAAATCCACTCGTCAGAATTCAATGAAACTTTCAGGGTAGACTAATTCCTATCTAAATCGGCGAAAAATGTAGGTCCCATGTCTGTGAAAATTCGATCTTCCGAGATATTTACAAGAAAAGTTAAGCTTTTTATTTCCTAGCAACGGCACATAATAATAATTTGTTTCTATAGTAATATATACTATAAAGGATAGATGAGTACAGTCAAAGTGGGGATATAACGTCACATTCCATAGGCGTACTTTGCAAAATAAGTTTCTATAATATAAATAAGGTGACAGCATATCAAATATATATACGCACTTCGTAGATTAAATTTTGAAGTTATATTATTTACAAAAAATAAAAATAAACTTTATGCATCCGACACTTTAACATTGAACGAATTAAATTTAACCAATAAATAACAAGGAGGATTATATGTTGGGATTAAATTAAATCTCTTGGCATTAAAAGTAACGCTTCAGTACTTACCTAAACTCAAAGATTAAAAAAAAAGTTAGTTCAAGAACTATCTTTAAAAGTCACTGTCTTCACTAAAACTACTGGCATCACTATAATTGTCTTTTCTGATGTTTATTATTATCGGTTCTATTAAATTATCCATTGATATATCCACTTTCCTAAATGAATTTTCCACATTTTTAAACATGATCAATGCATTTTCCCCAATGTTCTCTATTTACATCTGAAACTGCCTTCAAAAACAAATTTCGCACATCAGGAAATTTAAATGTTTTATTGTTTTGAGAAACATAACCTTTTAATAATTGAGACCAGATCAGTTCAATGGAATTTAACTCTGCGTGGTTCGGAGGAAATCTGGGAATTTTAATTCCTTTTTCTCTGGCCATCTCATCCATAATATATTTTTTGAATTTGTTTTTATGTTGCCTTGCTATTACTAATAATTCTGCCTTCAAGGATTTAGGAGGACTGATAATATTTTTAGAATGAGGCCATTTTGAAATATATATTAATACAAAATTCTGAATCAATTAAAATACATACGATACGGCTATGAATAAATAAAGTCTAACTTATCTGTCAAAAGAACAAATTTATTACAGTAAAAACCATGGAAACAAGAATCTAGACAAAAACTATATTAGGCCGATCAGATGTATTAAAATTTAAATTTTAACTACAAATAAGCATTGAAGGATGAGGTAAAAATAAAATTTCTACCTCTTGAACCTGTACTACGTTCTGCAAATTAAATACTGCACTCCTTTCTTCTGTATAGTATAGTAGTAAAAAGGTTTGACTTTATTTAATTTCTGGCGTTTTAATCAGAAAGAATTCGATTTTAAATTTGTCGCTTTATATAAAAAAGGAAAGGTTCATTTGACGGACATAAATAATTTGCTTGTCAAATGACAGCCATCTTATTAATTCAAAGTTGAAAATACAACGTTGCCAATTCAATTGCAGAAATCATGGGTTTAGGTAAATATTTATAGGAACGTTGAGTAACACTGTTAAAATGGACACCTGTCTTCCCTTCCCCGATAGTGTGAGACTACCCCTTACGGCTACTATTTTATTATGCGGACAGTTTTAATATTTAAGTTTTCATGATCAGAGAGAGAGAGAGAAAGAATTTTTGAAAAAATATGATATCAATATCTGCCACACCTGGAGAGTCTGGTCACAGGTTTTTGTGGAGGTTTTTACCCAAGTATGAATATCAGACCTATAATTTTCCTTCACTGCAGATCAAAAAATAATAAAATCAATTGAACATAGAGTTTTTCTTATATAGTGATAAATAGAGTGAGCTGAGCGATCTTCTGTTGACGGGACGTGTGCCCTACACGCTGCTGTTGCACGTCCCGGAAACGGGGACTGTCCACCGTGACAATTCGCGAAGATCAAGCGTCAGTAGAAGTTGCCCTAAAAGGGTGAAATCCCCAGAAACTAGGCAACTTTAATGCATTTAACTAACCTCTGTGACAAGCAGTTGATAAACGTCAACAACAGCTGCAGCCAATTGAAAATTAACACTGACAGCTTTTTTAATTTTCCCGCCTACTTTCAAGCCAATCGCCAATCAACTTTTTATTTATCTCCCTATCAGTAGTTCAAGTAGATGTCGCCCACTCCGTGATTTTCGCGAGTTATTTAATTAATAATTTGTCATGTTATAAATATACTTAAATTATATACTCATTGGGCTGCTTAAAAATGTAGATTTGAATATTAAGAGCGAAGCTCGGTGACCAGATATTTTCTTTTATGTAACCAGGGCCGGCTCTACAATGACGCGAACGGAGCGGTCGCTCCAGGCGCCGAGTCCCAGTTTGCGCCGAATCCATTCAATGTACGTCAGAAGTTTTAATCAGCTGGCGCAGCAGTGCAATGACGATTTTGAATCGATAAATTAAACACAAACTTAAGATGTCGAGAACTTCCAAGTTCCATGCTTGCACGCACAACTGATATTAGGGATAATCAAAGGGACGCCATAATTGGACCTCACTCCATTCTAAAACTGGCCTCGGGCCGGCTCTGTATGTAACGTTTAATTTATTTTAAAATTGTAGAGTAACCTAATTTTAGTCAATTTAATTAGGTTTCTGTGAAAGTTGGAAATGCTAAACAAAGTCATCTTTAGCTAGATAGGTAATGAACAGTGATTTTAGTTAGAGAAACAACTTGTATACCGGATAGTCAGCTTTATTAGAAAAATTTAATTAAACGAATGAAAATAATCGGTATCCTTTATCTTAAATATTTAAGTGTCTAAATAAATAAACCAGAGTATATTTTTAATTACTACAAACATAAAAACAGAACTTATCCTACATGTGATAAACTAACTTCTATTTTGGACTTAAATAATTTAAACTCATTTTTATAAAAAACCCAATTTATTTATGTCTATTCTCTTTGATAGCTCAAATTATAAATTCTCCTACAATAATTCATTTAACCTAAAAAAATATATCAATTCCCATATATCAGCGCAAAGTACTCCAGGTAGCAACAGTGTTATTGCTGATTAAACAGAATTCATAAGTCAATAACACTATACCTGGAGTCGATGCACTAATAGAGGAAATTGTGAAATATACTAACTAACTAAATAATTATTAAATATCTAAAATAATAAATATCATTACACCTCCAAAGGGCGAGAAAAAAAATGTTTAGACGTCTATAAACATTTTTTTTTATATTTATCATTCATAATATAACTTTATCCTATTTTTATGTACTTCTATAAGCTTATCATAAACATTAATAACTATATTAGGGGACTTTTGTTTAATAATGACGTATGGACCCTTAAATAGTGGTTCCAACTTAGTCCCAGCATCGTTTCTTAATAAAACTTTATTGCCTACTTTATAATTTACAATTTTTGTTTTCTTGTCATAACTTTCCTTCCTTTTGTCTTTTGATAACATTAAATTATTTCTCGCATCATCACAAGCTGTTTAAATTCTATATTTTAGTTCAATAGGGTAATCATCAAAATTATAAATAGTATCAATTTGATCAGTTAAGTTAGATGGCAAAATAGCTGTTTTTCCAAATACAAGTTCATGTGGTGTATATTTGGTTTCAGTATGAACAGTATTGTTGTAAGAGAAACTCCAATAAGGCACCCATGAACTCCATGAATTTGGTTGTTTAGCTACCTGCATACGTAAATAAGCTCCCAAATTTTTATGTGAGTTTTCTAAGGACCCTAAAGTTTCGTGATGATAAGCGGTTGAGTTTAAATGTTTGATATTTAAAAGTTTACATGTTTCTTCTAAAATAGACGACAAAAATTATGTGCCCTTGTCTGTTACAATTTCATTAGGAACCCCATATCGCAAAATATAATTTTCAACAAATGTTTTCGCTACTGTATAAGATTCCTTATTTTTGATAGCGTAGCATTCAACAAATTTGCTTAGTTCGCATTGTAAAGTTAAAATGTATTTGTTATTATCGATATCCTGCTCTAAAGGACCCACTAAATCGAGATATATTTTTTGTAGAGCTGATTTAGCAGTGGTAGTGATTTTTAGTGGCCCAATGTTACGCTGTGTCGTTGACAATCATCACATTTTTACACGAAACTTTCCACGTCATTCCGCAGGCCTGGCCAGAAATATGTTTTTCTTATGTTATTAAACATCCGATTAACGCCAGCGTGACCTGACGAAGGTAACAAATGATAGTCATTTAATATTATTTGTCTTTTTTCTAATTCTAAAACTTCTTCATTACATTTTACAATTGATATTTTTAAATTAAACTTCTTTATTTTTTCAGGGAATTTAATAAGTTCATTCAATAAGTACATGCACTTTTCATCTTTTACAATAATTAATTCCGGAATATTAAATTTATTACACATTATTTTCAGATCTCTCAACGTAGTACCTAAGTCTAACGATGATAGAGTATTCTGTTTTATGTAAATAATTCGCGAATTTTCAATTAAAATTAATTTCCCTATTTTATAATCATATTTTTTATTTTTGGTTATTTTCTCAAAATCTTTTTGTAACATAGGACAAAGTTGAAAAGAATACTTTGGACGCCTTAATAATTCTATGAGTCCAGGGTGATCAGTCCTTTTCTCTAGATTAGAATCCAGACTACCAACAATATTTTTATTTGCTAGCTTTGCCTGTGCTCTAGTTACCAAATAAGTAGTTTCTTTCATATTTGGCTTCATATCCTTCAAATCATCAGAAGATAATTCGACCCGGGACAAAGCGTCTGCTACTTCATTATTTTTACCTTTAATGTATTTTATAGTAAAGTCGTATTCCTCAAGCATTAACCTAAATTTAGTAAGTCTGCTCGAAGGGTTTGTCATTCCAAAAAGATACAAAAGTGGACGGTGGTCACTATATATAACGAAGCGTCTAGAATACAGGTACAAGTGATTTACTGCCCAACATATACTTAAAAGTTCCTTTTCAATTGTACTATAATTTTTCTCACTTTTGTTTAACACTCTACTGGCATATGCAATAGGTTTATCATTTTCATTAGACAAAACGGCACCAATGGCATAACCTGATGCATCGGTATTTAAGATAAAACAATTATTTTCTGAAAAATTCGGAAACTGTAAAATAGGTGGATTTTGTAAGGCTTGTTTTAAAATTTCAAAGGATTTTTGGCATTCTGAGGTCCATTCAAACTGTACCCCTTTTCTAGTTAATTTATTTAAAGGACTAGCAATATCTGCAAAATTTTTGACAAATTTCCTATAATAATTAGCAAATGCTACAAATCTCTTAGTTTCATTGGAGTCTTTGGGAACGGGATAATTTTTTATGGCTTCATTTTTTCTAGGGTCTGGTGAAACACCTTCTACCGAAATAGTGTGTCCCAAATATAAAATTTCTTTTTTCAGAAATTCACATTTATTTGGATTAAGTTTTAAAGTTACGCCTCTTAATCGTTGGAAAACTTTAGATACATTTTTGTTGTGATTTATTAAGTTATTACCGAATACTATAAGGTCATCTAAATATATGAAACAAGAATCGTAATTTAATCCCGACATTGCAATGGTCATAGCTCGTGAAAATGAAGAAGGACTAATTTTTAATCCTTGAGGTAATCTGGTCATCTGGTACTGCCCTCGGTCTGTGCTAAAGGCTGTACAGGGTCGACTGAGTTGATCTAATTCTATTTGATAATATCCTTGGGAAAGGTCAAGATGGGAAAAATAAATAGCACCGGACAAAGAGTCTAAAATATCAGTAATTGAAGGTAACGGAAATTTATCATCTTCTATTTGTTTGTTCAATAACCTGTAATCTAAAACTAATCTCCATCTTTTAGTCTCATTCAACGATGGCTTTGGAACAAGTAAAATAGGCGATGAAAATTTTGATCTCGTCTCCTCTATAATACCGTCTTTTAACATTTTGTCTACTTGACGATGAATTTCATCTTTTTGAGCAAAGGGTAACCGATACGGTTTAACAAAAACCGATTGAGCCGGGTTTTTTAGTGGTATATCTGATATATAAATATTTGTAACAGTTAAAGGATTAAAGGATCATTTTCTAAATGAAAAATATCAGAATATTTGACACAAAGCTTTTCCATTTTACTTTTTTCATCGTTATGCAAATAATTTAATTTTAAACAGTTTAACAATGAATCAGCACGACTTACGGATAAATTATCTCCGTTTTTAATTTTCCCTAAATTGTAATTTTCTAATTTGTCTAATTTTGGTATAAAATTTTTAAGATTTACCGGTTCATCTCTAACATTTAAAATCTTAACAGGGATTCTATTACAATTATCAGGCTTAACTAAAATTCCAGCTACAAAAACGCCTTCGCATAATTGTTCGATACTCTCATCTTTAATGTCAGTATGAAAAAAATTAATTATTTCGCATCTTGGCGGAATTAGTATATTAGATAATTGTTTAGAGTGCATTGCAAGTGAAATTTTGAAACCGTCAATCCAGAAAGTAAATAAAAATGTTTCGTAGTCTATACATGCAGCATATTTATTAAAGAAATCTGAACCTATAATACCATGCATAGAGTTGTCAAATTCATTCATCAGCAAAAATGTATGAGATATTTTTTTTTCATTATTTACATGTAAAGTAATATTAGCTGAGCCATGTGACACCGTTGACCCAGTGACTCCTTGAATTTGGACCTTCTTTGTAGAATCTATAATTTCATGTTTATGTAAATATTTTGAAAATATTAAACTTACTGAGGAACCTGTGTCTAATAAAAAATTTAGTTTTAATCCATTATAATTAAATTCAACAAAATTTAGTCCATTAACATTATAAACTAAAAGATTTTTAGCATATTTAGGCACGAAAAAACGTTTGTGACGTAGAAGGTTCATTTTCTCGCGGGTTTTCATTTACATCTCGTATGAAATAATTTCGATGACTATTATTTCCACGATATTTATTAAAATTGGGCCGACTGTTAAAATTGCCTCTTTTATTACCGCTATAATTTGTGTAATTACCTTGTCCCCTAGTATTGAAAGATGTGTTTCTGCGAAACTGATTATCATTTGAATAATTATTACTTTTATTATTATATTGATTTTTTCTTTGACTTGAGGAATTATGACTTTTCATAAAAAACATGTTTTGTTTGGGTATTTCTTCGTCTTGTGCACCCTGAATGGCATCGCTAAGTTTAGTATAATTTCTAGATTTAACTATAGTTTTCAAATCGTTATTTTGTAGACCATTCGCGAATGCATGTATTGCAATTTTTTCATTAACTACTCTTAAAGTTTCCATTGAATCTACATTGCCCTCGGCTTCACTAATCGTTAAATTAACTAATAATTCTTCTACATATCTACCGAAACTATCAATTGATTTTCCATTTTGTTTAGCATTATGTAATAGATTTGATAAAGTTGAAACTGATTTTTTAGTAATGAAATGCAATCTCAAATCAGAAATTAAATCCTTATTTGTATCATAATTTTGTTTTAATCTAATTTTAGCATTTTCTGAAAGACGTGTCTTTAAAACAAAATTGGTTAAAAGTTTTTTACCATTCGCATCTAGTAATGAGTCATATAATTCAATGTTATCAATTAGACTTTTTGTTACATTTTCATTTCCGTTCATAACAGGAATTAAACCTGTGGCAGTTTTCAAATCAAATGTTTTCTACTTCAGCACTTAAATCTGAATTTGAATTATTACCTTCAGTTACATTTGTTAATCTCTTTTGTAAACACTTTCACACACATTTTATTAATTTTTTCACTTTAAACCGTCACTTTTACACTAATTCTTGACTAGCCGTAATTTCTCTTCGGATCTTCCTTTCAAGCCGCTTCTTACACTTTCCATATAGATAAAAAATGACAACTGCAACTGCTATAATAACAACTCCAATTTCCAATATCTCTTTGATGGAAACACTTCCATTTTTAGATGTGCTACCATCTATAGTAAGAAGAGAGTATTGACATTAAATTTTGACTGAATCTAGTCAAGATGTCACTCTCTTCTTTTTTATCCCTTTCAGAGATTAATACAAAGTGAGTAAACCAGTAAGGAATTTTAATTTATTAGATTCGACATCCTAAGACCGGTTTCTGTCTTTCGACTTCATCAGTTAGGCTTTTCGAATCCAATAAATAAAATTCCAAACTCGTACAAGTCAATAGCTATATCCGCTATAAGATAACATTTTTAGATGTGCTACCATCTATAGTAAGAAGAGAGTATTGACATTACTATAGATGGTAGCACATCTAAAAATGTTATCTTATAGCGGATATAGCTATTGACTTGTACGAGTTTGGAATTTTATTTATTGGATTCGAAAAGCCTAACTGATGAAGTCGAAAGACAGAAACCGGTCTTAGGATGTCGAATCTAATAAATTAAAATTCCTTACTGGTTTACTCACTTCCATTTTGTTGTGGACTATTTGTCTGTCCTCCGCTATTTCCTGACTGGGCTATAACAATTTCTTCTTTCTCTTCCTTTGAATATGTATTTCCAGCCATATTCTTACAACTTTACAAATAAAATTATCATTTTATTTTTTCTTTTCCTAATTTCCGACTGGCAGGATCGCCATGTGATAAACTAACTTCTATTTTGGACTTAAATAATTTAAACTCATTTTTTATAAAAAACCCAATTTATTTATGTCTATTCTCTTTGATAGCTCAAATTATAATCATTGTACAATAATTCATTTCACCTCAAAACATATATCAATTCCCATCTATCAGCGCAAAGTACTTCAGGTAGCAACAGTATTATTGCTGATTAAACAGTATTCATAAGTCAATAACACTATACCTGGAGTCAATGCACTAATAAAGGAAATTGTGAAATATACTAACTAACTAAATAATTATTAAATATCTAAAATAATAAATATCATTACATAATGCAGGACATTTTATTAAGAATTACTTTTTTTCTTAAAACAAATAAGAAAATTAAAGTTATTTCTGAAAAGTTTCAAGCAAATAACAACGGTTCTAATTAGTTGTCTAGGACGATTAGTGAGTATTTAAAATGCAAAATGCATAATTCTTCCCCCTCCGCGCCCGAAAACCGAAAAAAATCGGCAATTTCTTCAGATTTGGCTTCGTTTAGGTGCGTTTTAGCTAGAAAAGAGTTCTACATAATGTTGTAGAGAATTAAATTTTGTTTCTAGGACAGATAGTTACGGAGATATGCACTTTTAAAAAAATGAAAAAAAAAGCATTTTACGGACATTTGTCAAACTTTAGAACGCTGTAATTCAGTTATGGCCTATTCTAGGAAAACAAATATCAGAATAAAATTTGTAGGGAATTTAATTACCTACGAAACTCATGTACATTTTTTTGTTAGCAACCCTATATGGAGTGGGGGTTAAAAAAAACAAAATTAGCGGAATATTGCTGGCCAAGAATGTAATAACAGGATTGAAGTCACCGTCGTCGACGAAAACGACGGCGATATAGTAACTTCATTAGTTGACGAAAATGAAGAACCCAACTTCATTAACGCACCCCCTATGAAACGAGCGAATAAGGCTAAAAACACACTAGGCTCTTTGTGCCGACTTGGCCGCACCACTGTGTCACCCAAATTGATGTACGCCCCTTAGGGTTGGGCCGTTTGAGGTGATTTTTTTTCGTTCGTCATAAAATTCCCTATCGATCCCTCTTTCTCGATTTTTGCTTCGGGTCTTCATTTTCGCGGAATTTGACTCCAAAAAAACTAGATTTTTCGCACAAAAATGACCCTACGGAACACGAGATTGAGATTTTGTCGGACTTTTTTATGGGGAAATGCTCGTCTTGGAAAACCCTACAAGACTGTCCACTTAGAATTCGGGAAGAAATTTTCCGTTGCCCTTAAAATGGCCACAATCGTTCTTTTTACAAGTAGAGGATTTCCCCATAAAAAAGTCCGGCAAAATCTCAATCTCGTTTTCCGTAGGGTCATTTTTGTGCGAAAAATCTAGTTTTTTCCATGCAAACCCATTTTTGGAGTCAAATTCCGCGAAAATGAAGACCCGAAACAAAAATCGAGAAAGAGGGATCGATAGGGAATTTTATGACGAACATTTAAAAAAAAAATCACCTCAAACGGCCCAACGCTAAGGGGCGTACATCAATTTGGGTGACACAGTGGTGCTTCGCGCCACTGTGCGCCGAATCGGCACATCTTACCATATAAACAAATGGAGCTATACACACTACGTCGCGCTGTGGAGAAGCAAATACGCTGCACTGTGCGTAGTGCCGAATCGGTTTTGTCGCGTCGAGCGGTGCATGGCTCAATGTAAACAAGTGGAGCTATTCACAAACGACGTATTTTTTCAGAGGTACGCTTGTTGCATTGAAGCCAAATTTACAAAATGGATTCGGATGTTGATACGGAAGTATTAATATCTCTAATTCACGAGAAACTGCTATATGGGATATGAGAAGTTATGATTATAGTGACCGAAATAAAGAAAGATGTAGTTGGGAAGAAATAGTTAGGACACTTGCTAAGAAGAATGCCACAGAAGAAGAAAAAAAAGTCTCGAATGTATCAACACTACTGAAAGCAGAGGCAACGTTGCAATTTTGACGCTACCTATGCCGATTGGGCCACCTCTGTGTGTGTTGGAACAGGCGGCGGCCGACTCGGCTTCTCCACAGCGCGACGTAGTGTGTATAGCTCCATTTGTTTATATGGTAAGATGTGCCTACTCGACCGCCAGAACACACCTATAAATACCCACGCGCATCCTTGTTTTTCGTCAGTTATCACCTGAAGACGATTGTAGATACACACAATCGAAACGTCGTAACAAAAGATTGTAAAATCCTTAGACCTTTAGATATTGGAAGTCCAAAACTCGATTTTACACATTCTAACGCGTTATGTTCAATATTTTTCCTACGACTAATAATGAAAACAAATTCCAAAGATAAAATTTATTTAATAAGAAACAACAATTAAATGAACTCAATATGTTAGTACTTACTTTTAAACTATGTGTCATTGATCTGACAGTTCATGCCTTCTAGATAGAAATGCAAAATTCGAAACGATTATGAAATATTCATATCGTAATATAGTGGAATAGATCTGGTTTTGAAAACGAAGTCGCTCTTTTCGAAAAAAATTTTTTGTGATTTCATAGATTCGAGGTCCCTCTTTCACGTGATCACTATATGATAGCTAAGGAAGGTGTGGTGGGGGGGTAAATTAACATGTAAAGATATGGAAAATCGGTTTTTCGCGCGTAGCTCTCTGAGGTTTATTCGTATCTAAACGACTTCTATATATAAAATAAAGTACTCGCGAAAACGCTTAAACTGAATTTTAACCCGTCCAAATCGGTTTAGTGGTTCTTGAGATATTGCGATTTTAAAGTTTATGGATTTTCGCCGCGTCGAGAACACACCTAGACCCGTGCTCGCGTTTTTCGCATGGAAGAAAGTGACTTGATTTTTTTTCCTCCGATAGATAGTCATGACCCAAGCATTGTGTCCAAATTTCAACCCGCTAGTTTAATTTGGGAGGGAGAGGGAGGGCAAACACTGATTAATTTTGACTCGTGGTAACGTTTTTAATTCTTGACCAATCCGGGTCCGCAAAATGGCAAACTCTTTCATAAGGACACTGCTACAGCATGTATTAAGGAGATGATGGTTTTCGCGAAAACGGACAAATGGCGACCGAATTTTGGTTGAGGAATTTTTTTCTCTTTGATTTGAGCCGTACAGGGACTCGATCCGATAATCAGGAAGGGAGGGAGGGGGTAAACGCGTTTAGCCCTGTAGAAGGGCAACGGATAGGGTTAGTGACTTCGTGCTAGGCTCATTTTCAAGGGCAATCAGTTCTCTTTTTAAATTTTTTTACCCCAAAGCTCTATTTACATTAAGGACTATTTGTGAGAGAGCAGATAGATAATGTGAGAGAGACGAGATATAAAAGGGAGCGCTTAGCTCCTATCCCGGCATCTAATTTTACAACGGCTCAGCGAGCGCACTCACTTTTATAAATATATCACGCAAACCTGCAGTCCTCTATAAACTTAGAGCTTTGTTGTAAAAAAATCTTGAAAGAGAACTGATTGCCTAACACGAAGTCACTAACCATATCCGTTGCCCTTCTATAGTGCTAAACGCGTTTACCCCCCCCCCCCTTTTTGATGACCCGGATTGGTCAAGAATTAAAAAAGTTACCTCGAGTCAAAAATTAATCAGTGTTTGCCCTCCATCTCCCCCCCAAGTTTAAGTAGCGGGTTGAAATTTGGACACAATCCTTGGGTCATTAGTATCGGAGGAAAAAAAATCAAGTTTCGAAGTCATTTTCTTCCATGCGAAAAACGCGAACACGGGCTCTAGGTGTGTTCTCGCGGCGGCGAAAATCCATATAACAGTTTTAAGTTGATATCATCACTATTTTAAATGTGACAGATATTATCAGCTTTCTGACGTATTTATTTATGCGATATAAGCTAACTTTCACATATAGTCATAGGAAATAGTATATTACGTAACAAGTGTGGAAAGTGACCAATTACGCACGAGTAGCGTTTAGCACGAGCCGCTTAGCGGCGAGTGCGGAAACGTAACGAGTGCAAGAAATGCACTTTCCAACGAGTTATGTACACTATTTTTCCTACGACCCCAACATTTTTAATATTCTAATTTTGTTTTTTTTAATATTAATCATTGGGTATATTAGGAATTTTAGGATTTAAAATAAAATTTTAAAAATAATCTGTTATTGTGCTTTTAAGAAAATTCTAATATATTTATTAACTTAATATAAATTCAGAAAAAGAAGCTTTAATGCCTTTTTTTATTTCTTCAGTCCATGAATTAGTTGTATGAATAGGAGTACCTACCTTTCTTTTGATTTTTGGGTCAGCGGCTTTAAGCTGGTAATTTTAACCGCCGCAGATATTTCTGGTGGAGTAAATTCGATCAAAAATTCATCCCTTTCCATTTTCACTACTAATTATTCATAACGATTGACAACACTTTGACAGATAGAAAGTAAAATATATCACACGACTGTGTGATATATTTCTTCTTTTTAACTTAACTGGACTCGTATGGCATTTGTCACTTTCGAAGTGTCAAAACAATTCTGATATTGTCATTTTCATAGGTGGTCGTAGGAAAAGTAACTTTTCAAGTAGTGTTTATGTTGGTTTTTGTGTTTTAGTTTGTTTTTGTTATTAAAGATTGTAGCACCAGTATGCAAAACTAACCCCAGCAGATTGACCAACTACACGGAGTAAATTGGACAGAACGACACTAGGTATTACAAATATTTTATTAGTTACCAAATGACAAATTGAAATGAATAGCGAAAGTATACAGATCTGGTCAAATTTTACCGGAACATAGCATTTTCAATGTATTTTGAAGAAGAGCTCACGTAGAAGTCGACCAGCGGGATATATAAGTAATCTACGCGACGACGTATCAACTATTCAATTGAACCACTCTAAATTATTGTATCCCTACTCTTCGCTAGGAGAGCGCCTGTCTGCGTTAGCTTAATAGCACTGACCGGCTGCAGTACGAAAATGTTAGGAGAGGAGGTGTGTATGTGAGGCTTTCAGGAACAGATTTTGCGACGCCGAAGTTCCATTTTATGCGAGAAATTATTTGTTGCAATAAATGTAACAAATAATTTCTCTTCTGAAAATAAATGCTGTGGTTCCTTCTTGCCATAACGGCTTTGAAAATAAAATACATTCTACGATTTAAAAAACAACGGTAAAAATACATTAAAATGTAAAAAATACTACGAATCTAATGTATTAAAGGTTCAAATAAACCTCCTTGTTGTGTCAAACAATAGCCAAATCTGTGATACAGCGATATTCTCATATCGCTGAGAAGATTTGGCGTAATGTTGGCACAAAGTTGGATAATTTTCCCCCTTAATTCATCAAGATTTGCAGCTCTTTGAAATTCATGCCGATAAGCGGATTCTTTCAGATATCCCCAAAGAAAGAAACCAGATGAAGTTAAATCTGGTGATCTGGGAGGCCACTTGATCGTACCATGTGTAGATATCAATCGATCAGGAAACGTATTTAGGAGAATTTGTGTCACTAGTCGTTTATTGTGACTTGAACAACCGTCCTGTTGAAACCAAATTCCTGTCCAAACATTGAATTTTTGTGGGTATTGAGTACGCACAGGAATACTCAGATGCTGATTTTCCCGAGACCAATATCGTACAATGGATGGATTATGTTTCCAATGTAAAGAAAACGATGACTCGTCTGTAAATGAGACGTTTTTCAAAAACAAATCATTGCCATTTTGTTTATCCATCAAGGCTTGACAAAATTCCATCCGTCTAATGTGGTCACGGGGAAAAATTTCCTGAGTTTTTTGTACTTTATAAAAATGGTAACCATTCCTTTTCAAAATATGTCTAACAGTTCTGTCATTCATATTAATTTGATCTGCAATTTGTCGGCTCGTGCAAGGTTCACTGGCTTCAACAGCGGCACATACACTTATTTCCCTATTTTGACACTCTTCATTAATTGGCTTTACACGTAGTTCATCGAAATTTTCACACTTCTTTTTAATAATTCGAGAAATGGTGGACTGTGTCGGAATTGGCCTATTTTCAAATGCAACAATAAATAAATTTATTGTATCTCGAATCGAGTGGCCCCCAAAATACCACTTTAAAATTTGTATCTTTTCTTCCTTTGTGAACATGATCATTTTATTTTCAATCGTTATCGGCTACTAATTCTACTGCGGCGTTGACTTTCAGGGCCCCGATGTTTGAAATGTGTGAGTACAACTCGTCTGCGAGAATGTACCACGTGACCATCTCGAAATCGTGTCAACGTTGCCAAATTTAAATTTAGACAGTTCAACAAATAGTAGAGCAAAACATATATTTTAGTTCACTTGAAACCTTCGTACAAGAAGAAATAGAAGAAGTGATTAGGACAGACAGCCAAATTATTGGATTCAGACCAATTAGAAGCTATTTAGATCCGTTATGGAAATATTAATTCAAAATATAAAACATTTTTCAGAAAAATATTTATTTTTCACAGTTATACGAATTTAAATTAAGAAAAAGCTTAATTTTCAATCGAAAAAATTAGTTTATACATTTTCAATTTATAATTTTATCCAGAGCTCATTTGTTAATTATCTAATGGTATATGTCTACATAACTGCCTATCCTTAAAAATCAAATAACTCACTTATTTTTCATCTACACTTCAACATATTATACATTTTCGGAAAGGGAAAGAGTTCACCTTTCAGACAGAATAAAAATATATAGGGTGTGTCGTTAAAAAATCGACGTTATTTGCATTTTAAAAAGACCGCTTTTTTAAAACACCCTATATAAGATTTTACTAAATAAACATTTATACTGAAAAAAACTTTATATTAAAAGAAACTGTTCAGTGAAAACCGCACCTTCCTATTATTTCTGAGTTCCGAGATATTTGCAGTTAAAATGGGTCAGAAACTTCTGGGACACCCGGTATTTCAAAAATAAAGGTACTTTATTCCTGAGTAAATTTCATATTTTTTGGCAAATCTCGTACACGACTGAAAAAAATTTGATATGGGATAGTTGCATTTTAGGTTTTTAAATAAAAAACTGTAAGTTATAAAAGTCTGTTTAATATAATAATAATATAAAAGTATTTTTTTGTATGAACTTTCTGGTTACCGGTTTTGATATCTGAAATTTCATCAGAATTGATCATAAAAGTATATTACAGGAAATCTTTGAATATGTTGGCAATAAAGTACATTAAAATCTGTTTAGGATTATAATAAATAGGACCTTTTGAAATTTGTTTTAGGGTAAATCGGCGTTAGTCTACAACAGTGATGAATTAATATGGCTTATCTGTATACACGGAAATTAGTATAATAAAAATAGTCCTTGTTTCCCCTACTTTAAGAAGAAAGAAATCTGTAAATTCTCTTTTCAATAAATATTTTATTTATTCCTAAAACAAATAGTGTTTAGTGAAGTTCGCAGCCAATAAAAATTTATTTTTTTGTGTTTACCAATATTTTTCCAGTTTTGTAGATTCAGTCTGCTAAGTTAAAATATTTTAATATATTTTTTATTTGGTGTTTGTTTTTCAAATAGAACTTTTTCATTTTATAGATTTTATTAATTTTAAATATTATATAATTATTCTTTTTATGACATATATAATAAAATACAAACTACAAATCACATACCAAACTATTAATATCAAAGATATAGGTTATAATTAATATAAATTTAACTTGATAGTCTCGACACTTAACCAGCGTTGCCAAACTGCGGGGAATCTCAAGATGATTGGGGATTTATTGGGGATTGGCATTATGCGGGGAAAATGTGGGGATTTTGAAATCTCATCGTTAAACAATATAATAAATAATCATGCAGGAATTAAAATAAAAAACAGTTCAGATTAGGCATAGAACTCAAGACCATTTGCACAGCAGCAAATCATTTGTCCATTGTACCTACTTTTGTTATAATAAATCTTATTATAATCGGGTAAGTTCGTTTATCTCCGCGCGGTGCGAACGCGAACACATAGAGAAAACCTTTCTGTGATTCCCTTAATTTTAGACGCTTCTAATTGGCTAGCTTTGCGTTAGATAAGTTGATTTTGTATTCTGTCGCGAAATAACGATACGATTTTGTGCAAATATGGATAAATGGTTAATAAAAGGTCAAAACAAAGAAGATAATCCTAAGGTAAGGTATTTAACCTATTTAGGGGAATTTTTGGGGAATCAGCAGATTTTTGTCCCCAAATTTTGGGAATTTGACTTGGGATATTGGGGAATATGATAAATTGGCATCGGCAACACTGCACTTAACGCCTTCACGGCACTATTGCGCATGTTTCCTCTCTTACTAAACTCAACTCTACTGGTACAACCCAGTAGAGCACTTCTATGCGAACTTGTAGATGATTTCTCTTGGTTTCAAACATACCGATTTTGTGACGCTGAGAGAGTGAGGAGTGATCACGTGGTACATTCTCGCACACGAATTGAAAATTTATAAACTAACTTTTTCGATTGAAAATTAGGCTTGTTCTTAATTTAAATTCGTATAAATTTGAAAATTAAATATTTTGCTTTGAAAAAATTACTACTTTAATACACAAAAAAGAACGTTTTCACCAGAGGTTTCATAAAAAAATTATTTTTGCAAGAGATAAAAATTAAAAACGAAAAACATGGTTTTATCGTATTTGTATTTTATCTTCTAAAGGCTGATGTTTTAAAACAAATTGTTAATGATGTTTATTAGTACATCAAGAAACGGTTATTTTTTTATATTTTCAATTTCAATTATAATTTTAATGTTATAACTTGTCTACTTTTTTCTCATAAGATTAAGAGACTTATTTATCGACAGCAACATTTGGAAATTCCTTTTTTGTGTTTTAAATAACCTGTAATTTTGCCAAGACAAAACATTGAATTTTCGATTTTATATTAAAAAAAATATAATTATTATACTTTTTTTAAACAATATATATATTGTTAATTATTAATTATTATTTAATTAAATTATTAATTATTATAAACTAACTTTTTTTTCGATTAAAAATTAGGCTTTTTCTTCGTACAACTGAAAAATAGATATTTTGCTTTGAAAAATTGTCATTTTAATTTTTGATAATTTTTCTAAAAAATGTTTTGTATTTTTAATAAAAGAATTAATATTTCCATAACGGATCTAAAGAGCTTCTAATTGGTCTGAATCCAATAATTTGGCTGTCTGTCCTAATCACTTCTTCTATTTCTTCTTGTACGAAGGTTTCAATTGAACTAAAATATATGTTTTGCTCTACTTTTTGTTGAACTGTCTAAATTTAAATTTGGCAACGTTGACCGATTTCGAGATGGTCACGTGGTACATTCTCGCAGACGAGTTGTACTCACATATTTCAAACATCGGGGCCCAGTAGACTGAGTGGCTAGTATCACGTGCCAGTTGCTCGAGGCAGGAAGGGGAACAGTGGTTCAATTGAATAGTTAATACGTCGTCGAGTAGATAACTTATATATCCCGCTGGTCGACTTCCATGTGAGCTCTTGTTCAAAATACATTGAAAATGCTATGTTCCGCTAAAATTTGACCAGATCTGTATATAATTATCAATATATATTTTTTAATTATTCTCAATATTAAACGTCGAAACGGTTCCCCCCTATCACACAAGTTCGTGCCCAAAACTTGAAATCTGATAGAGGTGTTAAAAATAATGATTGTATTTTATATAACTTTTTCTTTTTTAAAACGGATAAGACAATGTATCGTTGGCAGTTTGTGGCTAATAGCGAATAGAATCGCAGAGATAAGTTTACCGCGGTCAAATGTTTTCATTTTTTTTTCTTGCTATACTGATTTTGTGTTTTCCTTTGTTATATGGTAACGTAATAATTGTCCACTAAATATTTTATTTTAAGGGATCTCAAAGTTTTCGAGTGTCCACCGTTCGAAATGGTTTATCATCTCTCTGTATCTGTAAATCTAGAAGGGTGGGTCACCCCACAGCACGTAGGCCACATTTGGCCCATTGTGCGTCCTTCTGAGGTTGAGCCTTCCTTCTAGCTCGTCAGCCAGCCTACTTGTTTAAAGTAGGCGATGACGTCGCCTGAAGGTAGCTCCCTCATGTTGGCATGTGTTAGCCACCGCTCGCCGAAAAGAAAATGTCTCATTTGTGAGAGTGTCGGGCATTCGCAAAGAATGTGTTCGACAGTCTCGTCTTCCTGTTCACATCCTCTACACAGTGGAGTGTCAGATAACCCCATCCTGTAGAGGTGTTTTCGTAGATGACAGTGGCCAGTCAGGATACCTGTGGCTGTGCGCAGGTTCTGTCTGTTCATAGTCATGTATTTTTTGGCTGTTTCGCTGTTCGGATACTGTAATAGTTCCTTGGCTAGCTTGCAACCTGTTTCGTCGTCCCATCTACCCTTAAACTTGTCAAGGGAGTGTTCTTCAGTAGGTCAGCCACAGCTGATGCCGATAAGCTTATGAAAGTGCCAGGTCCCAAAAGTTTTTGGGAGGCTGCTTTCTTAGCTAGAGAGTCAGCTGCACGGTTGCCTTTTGATTTTCCATGACCTTTGATCCAAGCTAACGTGACCACGTTGTTGTTGCAAGCTTCGATCAGGGCCTGGTGACATTCTAGTACTAGACCTGATGTAATCCGTGGTCTATCCAGAGCTAGTAGTGCCTGTCTGCTGTCCGTGAGGATGTAAATATTATTACCAGTAATGTTCCTACTGGTAGTCTCTTTTGCGGCGATTGAGATAGCAGTGAGCTCTGTTTGAGCTACACTGGCATTAGAACCTATTGCCCATTTTATATTGAGATTCAGGGATCTGGAATAAATTCCACAGCCTGACCCCTCATTTGTTTTAGACCCATCGGTGTAGATGCACAAGGCACCTGCTGCCAATGTAGCCTCTTGTACGTTTTTTGTTATTACCCTGTAGGGTCTGTAAAAGGCATATCTTGGTGCAATCGAATCTGTGTTGGCTTGTAGCAGTGGGACCTCTCCAAGGACCTCGTGCCACAAGTTACACCTCGACTGACCAGATCCTACGTCAGGTTGTATACCTATAGAGCGTAGCCGTGTCATGGTCATCACTACAGCCTCCTTAATAAATATATCAAGGGGGGTGAGACCAAGGATCACCTCCATTGCTCTAGTTGGTGTGGTTCTCATGCCCCCCATGGTTTATCATATTATTGCTTTATTCGGTTTTCATATGGTTATTGAGATTTCGGATATTTGTTAACAGTTATTTATTACTAATTTCATACACTTAGGAAGTAGGTACATTTAGTCGAGATCCTATCTTGCCCGAGCCATTTTATTGTGGAATAGGTGTAAGATGGTTTGGGAATTACAAAATCCTTTCTTATATTTGAACTAGGCGTGGACGTCTGTCACATACTTTGTTAGTTGCATTTCGTTAGGATGGAATCTACTATTTTGTTTCTCCTGTACCTGTCCCTATCTAGATTAAACTGGTACGATAGGGTCACTCAAGATTAATCTGTGGTTGTTTTGCACAACACCCGTTTGCCGGTAGAGCGAGCTATGTTTGTCTTGCTAGACTAATTGTTGCTATGATTGATTTAACTGTCCCTCTCTAGGTAAGACTGATCTGATTTGTTATGGTGTTGAAGGAACTCTAAGTTGCTCGTGATTGAATAGTTGAACTTGTATCGGATGACATGGTTAATTCGGTTGTCATCGGTTACTTCGATTGGTGACTTTGAGAGGTCTGGGTTCATAGTGTGCATATGATGGAAGTGATATTGAGGAGTCGGGAAAACGAATGTCGACTTGCCTTGTCCATTCTGTCTCAGGGATTATTATTCCAATTATTCTTGGATTTTGGCGATTTTTGAGGCCCAACACACACCAATTTTCACCGAATAAATTGTTCGGTATCTGAATTCGATCTGTGTGTGTGTGTGTGTGTGTGTGTGTGTGTGTGTGTGTGTGTGTGTGTGTGTGTGTGTGTGTGTGTGTGTGTGTGTGTGTGTGTGTGTGTGTGTGTGTGTGTGTGTGTGTGTGTGTGTGTGTGTGTGTGTGTGTGTGTGTGTGTGTGTGTGTGTGTGTGTGTGTGTGTGTGTGTGTGTGTGTGTGTGTGTGTGTGTGTGTGTGTGTGTGTGTGTGTGTGTGTGTGTGTGTGTGTGTGTGTGTGTGTGTGTGTGTGTGTGTGTGTGTGTGTGTGTGTGTGTGTGTGTGTGTGTGTGTGTGTGTGTGTGTGTGTGTGTGTGTGTGTGTGTGTGTGTGTGTGTGTGTGTGTGTGTGTGTGTGTGTGTGTGTGTGTGTGTGTGTGTGTGTGTGTGTGTGTGTGTGTGTGTGTGTGTGTGTGTGTGTGTGTGTGTGTGTGTGTGTGTGTGTGTGTGTGTGTGTGTGTGTGTGTGTGTGTGTGTGTGTGTGTGTGTGTGTGTGTGTGTGTGTGTGTGTGTGTGTGTGTGTGTGTGTGTGTGTGTGTGTGTGTGTGTGTGTGTGTGTGTGTGTGTGTGTGTGTGTGTGTGTGTGTGTGTGTGTGTGTGTGTGTGTGTGTGTGTGTGTGTGTGTGTGTGTGTGTGTGTGTGTGTGTGTGTGTGTGTGTGTGTGTGTGTGTGTGTGTGTGTGTGTGTGTGTGTGTGTGTGTGTGTGTGTGTGTGTGTGTGTGTGTGTGTGTGTGTGTGTGTGTGTGTGTGTGTGTGTGTGTGTGTGTGTGTGTGTGTGTGTGTGTGTGTGTGTGTGTGTGTGTGTGTGTGTGTGTGTGTGTGTGTGTGTGTGTGTGTGTGTGTGTGTGTGTGTGTGTGTGTGTGTGTGTGTGTGTGTGTGTGTGTGTGTGTGTGTGTGTGTGTGTGTGTGTGTGTGTGTGTGTGTGTGTGTGTGTGTGTGTGTGTGTGTGTGTGTGTGTGTGTGTGTGTGTGTGTGTGTGTGTGTGTGTGTGTGTGTGTGTGTGTGTGTGTGTGTGTGTGTGTGTGTGTGTGTGTGTGTGTGTGTGTGTGTGTGTGTGTGTGTGTGTGTGTGTGTGTGTGTGTGTGTGTGTGTGTGTGTGTGTGTGTGTGTGTGTGTGTGTGTGTGTGTGTGTGTGTGTGTGTGTGTGTGTGTGTGTGTGTGTGTGTGTGTGTGTGTGTGTGTGTGTGTGTGTGTGTGTGTGTGTGTGTGTGTGTGTGTGTGTGTGTGTGTGTGTGTGTGTGTGTGTGTGTGTGTGTGTGTGTGTGTGTGTGTGTGTGTGTGTGTGTGTGTGTGTGTGTGTGTGTGTGTGTGTGTGTGTGTGTGTGTGTGTGTGTGTGTGTGTGTGTGTGTGTGTGTGTGTGTGTGTGTGTGTGTGTGTGTGTGTGTGTGTGTGTGTGTGTGTGTGTGTGTGTGTGTGTGTGTGTGTGTGTGTGTGTGTGTGTGTGTGTGTGTGTGTGTGTGTGTGTGTGTGTGTGTGTGTGTGTGTGTGTGTGTGTGTGTGTGTGTGTGTGTGTGTGTGTGTGTGTGTGTGTGTGTGTGTGTGTGTGTGTGTGTGTGTGTGTGTGTGTGTGTGTGTGTGTGTGTGTGTGTGTGTGTGTGTGTGTGTGTGTGTGTGTGTGTGTGTGTGTGTGTGTGTGTGTGTGTGTGTGTGTGTGTGTGTGTGTGTGTGTGTGTGTGTGTGTGTGTGTGTGTGTGTGTGTGTGTGTGTGTGTGTGTGTGTGTGTGTGTGTGTGTGTGTGTGTGTGTGTGTGTGTGTGTGTGTGTGTGTGTGTGTGTGTGTGTGTGTGTGTGTGTGTGTGTGTGTGTGTGTGTGTGTGTGTGTGTGTGTGTGTGTGTGTGTGTGTGTGTGTGTGTGTGTGTGTGTGTGTGTGTGTGTGTGTGTGTGTGTGTGTGTGTGTGTGTGTGTGTGTGTGTGTGTGTGTGTGTGTGTGTGTGTGTGTGTGTGTGTGTGTGTGTGTGTGTGTGTGTGTGTGTGTGTGTGTGTGTGTGTGTGTGTGTGTGTGTGTGTGTGTGTGTGTGTGTGTGTGTGTGTGTGTGTGTGTGTGTGTGTGTGTGTGTGTGTGTGTGTGTGTGTGTGTGTGTGTGTGTGTGTGTGTGTGTGTGTGTGTGTGTGTGTGTGTGTGTGTGTGTGTGTGTGTGTGTGTGTGTGTGTGTGTGTGTGTGTGTGTGTGTGTGTGTGTGTGTGTGTGTGTGTGTGTGTGTGTGTGTGTGTGTGTGTGTGTGTGTGTGTGTGTGTGTGTGTGTGTGTGTGTGTGTGTGTGTGTGTGTGTGTGTGTGTGTGTGTGTGTGTGTGTGTGTGTGTGTGTGTGTGTGTGTGTGTGTGTGTGTGTGTGTGTGTGTGTGTGTGTGTGTGTGTGTGTGTGTGTGTGTGTGTGTGTGTGTGTGTGTGTGTGTGTGTGTGTGTGTGTGTGTGTGTGTGTGTGTGTGTGTGTGTGTGTGTGTGTGTGTGTGTGTGTGTGTGTGTGTGTGTGTGTGTGTGTGTGTGTGTGTGTGTGTGTGTGTGTGTGTGTGTGTGTGTGTGTGTGTGTGTGTGTGTGTGTGTGTGTGTGTGTGTGTGTGTGTGTGTGTGTGTGTGTGTGTGTGTGTGTGTGTGTGTGTGTGTGTGTGGGTGTGTGCGTGAGTGCGTGCGTGCGTGCGTGCGTGCGTGCGTGCGTGCGTGCGTGCGTGCGTGCGTGCGTGCGTGCGTGCGTGCGTGCGTGCGTGCGTGCGTGCGTGCGTGCGTGCGTGCGTGCGTGCGTGCGTGCGTGCGTGCGTGCGTGCGTGCGTGCGTGCGTGCGTGCGTGCGTGCGTGCGTGCGTGCGTGCGTGCGTGCGTGCGTGCGTGCGTGCGTGCGTGCGTGCGTGCGTGCGTGCGTGCGTGCGTGCGTGCGTGCGTGCGTGCGTGCGTGCGTGCGTGCGTGCGTGCGTGCGTGCGTGCGTGCGTGCGTGCGTGCGTGCGTGCGTGCGTGCGTGCGTGCGTGCGTGCGTGCGTGCGTGCGTGCGTGCGTGCGTGCGTGCGTGCGTGCGTGCGTGCGTGCGTGCGTGCGTGCGTGCGTGCGTGCGTGGTGTGTGTGTGTGTGTGTGTGTGTGTGTGTGTGTGTGTGTGTGTGTGTGTGTGTGTGTGTGTGTCAGATTTTCATAGACCATCAAAAAGTAAGCTTAGGGTTTGATGTGCCCATCCGTACCTCTTCGGGAACACCTTCAAAATTGGGACAATTTCTACACTATAGCTTATACAGACGGGACAATTTCTACACTATAGCTTATACAGACGACCTAGTGATTCTGCAAACAGGAAGATTTGAAGGAATACTCTTTGCTAGAATGTAAGAGGCCCTTAACATATAGAATAGTGGTGCAAAGACCGCTCACTATCAATAAACCCAAAAAAGACAGAGATGGTTCTTTTAACGAACAAAAGGAAGCTTGCAAACATCGAGGCCCCAAAGCTCCTAAAAACTAAATTAAACTTTTCTGCAGAGGTGAAATATTTGGGGGTCACCTTTGACAACAAGTTAACATGGAACTCTCATCTAGAAAACAGAGCCAAAAGAGCATACAATCTTATGAACAGTGCGAAGAACCATTGGCCGCACATGAAGAATGTCACCTACGGCCTGGATCTACACTGCTATCATAAGACCTATGATAACGTACGGTGTGATTGCCAACAGACAGTCGTACTCAAATTGGATCAAATACAAAGAATACTTCAACATAACAGGGGGCATGAGAACCACACCAACTAGAGCAATGTAGGTGATCGTTGGTCTCACCCCCCTTGACATATTAATCAAGGAGGTTGTTGTGATGACGATGACACGGCTACGCTCTGCTGGTATACAACGTGACGTAGGATCCGGTAAGTCGAGGTATGACTTGTGGCACGAGGTCCTTGGGGAGGTCCCACTGCTACAAGTCAACACGGATTCGATTGCACAAAGATATGCCTTTCACAGGCCCTACAGAGTAATAATAAAAAACGTACAAGAGGCTACATTGGCAGCAGGTGCCTTGTGCATGGGTCTAAAATAAATGAGCGGGCAGGCTGTGGAATTTATTCCAGATCCCTGAATCTCAATATAAAACGGGCAATGGCAACAGAGCTCACTGCTATCTCCATCGCCGCAAAAGAGACTACCAGAAGGAACATTACTGGTAATAATATTTACATCCTTACGGATAGCAGACAGGTACTACTAGCTCTAAATAAACCACGCATTACATCAGGTCTAGTACTAGAATGTCACCAGGCCCTGATCGAAGCTTGCAACAACAACGTGGTCACTTTAGCTTGGATCAAAGGCCACGGAAAATCAAAAGGCAACCGTATGAAGAACGCAGCCTCCCGAAAACTCTTGGGACCTGGCACTTTCATAGGCTTATCAGTATCAGCTGTGACGGGCCTACTAAAGAAGCACTCCCTTGAAAAGTTTAAGGGTAGATGGGACGACGAAACAGGCTGCAAGCTAGCCAAGGAACTTTTACAGTATCCGAATAGCGAAACAGCCAAAAAATACAAGACGATGAACAGACAGAACCTGCGCAGAGCCACAAGTATCCTGACTGGCTACTGTCATCTACGAAAATACCTCAACAGGATGGCTTTATCTCACACTCCACTGTGTAGAGGATGTAAACAGGAAGACGAGACTGTTGAACACATTATTTGCGAATGCCCGACACTCTCAAAAATAAGACATTTTTTTTTGGTAAGCAGAGGCTAACACATGCCAACATGAGGGAGCTACCTTCAGGTGATGTCATCACGTACTTTAAACAAGTAGGCTGGCTGACCTCAGAAGGATGCACAATGGGCCAAATGTAGCATACGTACTGTGGGGTGACCCACCCTTCTAGCTTTACAGATACAGATAGATGTAAATTTTGAAGTTTAAAATGACATTGAATTTAAAGAAGACGCATAGTGAATGACATTGAATTTAAAGAAGACGCATAGTGAATGACGATTTTGGTAAAAGTGAGCAGTGGCGGATCTAGGGAGTTTTTCAGGGGGGGGCCATCAGTTAATGGAAATTTGTAACCAAAGTGATTAAGTGATAAAAATTTGGGATGTTTGAGTCTTTGAGAAAATATTCAATACCACGAATAATTTTGGTTTGTATAACGTGTGTTTTCTTTTTGTTGAAAACCAATCAAAAGGTTTACTTGCATATCCAGACACTAGTTGTTGAACCAATATCAACTATTCAGGCATGCCCCCCCCCCCCCCTCAGTGAAAGTGAGTAGACGTGGCTGTATTGATTGTGTCAATCTAAAATGTTATTAATACTTTCATTACAATTTTTTCGGTCTATGGCAACGCTAGAAGAGCATTCTCAACTGGTTGGAATTATTCTATCAAATTCAGCGGTCCATCGTGTTACCTGTTAGTTGGATTTCGATTCCTGTGTGGTATTTTAGTAATGAGGAATATTGCAACTTTTGTCCTACGAAACGTTTGATAACTTTTTTTGCATATTATATTTTTTTGTTATTGATACTTTAAAAAGGCATAAACGAAGTTAAATTCAAACTAATTCACCTACTCAAATTGAAATAAAAATGTCCTAGGGTTTTTTTAAAGTAGCAATAACGAAAAAATACAGTGTGCAAACAAAGTCGCTGGCCTGTCTCTGCGGACAAAATGAGTGCATGGCGATAGTCGTTGCAGACTTTCTATTTTATCATCCAGCTTTACTCGCCCACTTTGTTCTATTTCATTATACAGCATTCTCCTACTTAAAAACATTTTCAGTACTACACAACGTGATCCTCAAAAAAGTTTTTTTTCTTCTTTCAATGACCTTGGCGCTAGTTGAAAAATTGAATATTCGTATAAAATGTCACACAAAGTTTCTATTAATCTGGGCATTATTTTAGAAACACGGAGTCACTTTATATCATCTTATAAGTTTATATTGTGGTTTTACTACTCTTGAGAGCGTTAAGGGGTATTGCGGTTTCTATAATGCTCAGTTGGGCTTTGACAGAGATAATTATTTAAAAGGATCTGGTATTCCTCCTTTGCCACCCAAATTGTGCCAGCAATAAATCTCCAAAACAAGTAGGTTTGCAATTAACACTAACTTCCACAAATTCTAATAATATAATCCCTCTTTAAAGTTTTAACGATCGTCAACATGTAAAGATATTTAACTAAATTTAAGGAGTGCCGTCGGGTAATGGGTTTATCACTACAGAGCAGCACGTTCTTAGTGACTCAAAAACAAGTAAATTTTACCAAATAATCATAATTTACTTGCCACTTCAATCGTATAAATGGAATTTCGTCTAACTCGAAATTCAACGGATCCTAAAGTGCAAATTAACTCATATGTAGAAATAACGATTAACAGTGTTTGTAAATGAATTTTTAATTACTGTGCTTGGTGTCTGACGAGCTTAAATTAAATTAATCCACTCAAAGGGCATTTCTAAAAATGTGTATGATTAGGTGTTCGCTTATGCTCTATTAACTAAAATTCTTTTATTTTTGCGAAACATTTATTTTTTTAAATTTTTTGTATAAACCTTTTAATTTTTGACACTTTTAATCTGTAGTTTCTAATTAAATAAAGGATGTCCCAGAGTAGATTTTAAATTTTAAGATTTCAGATTATCCATGGATCAGAGGACGAGTTTGCAGCGTGCTTACATGGTTGAGGCTTATTTTAAAGTCAACGATTCGTACACAGTTGCTCAGCGGCGTTTTTGTCATGCGCCATCGGCGATGTTAATTCACGCATGGGTAAAAAATTTAGAAAATAAGGAGTTGTTACAAATGTCAAAACATCCAGGTCAACTGAAAACCATTCGAACTCCTCCCAATATTGAGAGGGTCGAGGATTACGATTTACAGCCTCTCGCACCCTTTATAAATAATAATTATTATAAAGAGGACAATAATTCAATTTTGTCATTTTTATAAACGTTTTTCACATAAAGTATTCCAATACATTATTATAGCAACTCCTGTTTTTCGCAAATTAATTGAAATGGGTTTGGATTTACTTCGCTATTTTAATTTTCAGAAGTTTTCCAGATAATTATAAAAATTAAGATATTGTATTAGTAAACTTAATTATTTGCCTACTTAGGCTGTGACCTTGTTTGTCATAATTTGAAAGAGAGCCATCAATAGTGATTGTTCGGTTTTCAATAAACTTTAAAAATGATTATTCATTCCCTAACAACCGTCATCCTGGTTGCGCTCCTACGAGCAATCCTCAAAAGCCATAGGCCTTACCTTTGAGCACAAGCCATCTCTTGTCCACTAATCCTTTAAAATCTAAAAGTGTAAAGGTCTCTAATCCGTATGCCCAACTCGTACCCGTTTGAAAAATATACCTGAGTATCCATCCAATTTAATTTAAATCTAGGAACTAATAAATTCGTAGATTTAAATGCATGCGAATCATTTCATAGCCATTTGAATAGTTCCTTTTATAATTCACATCCCTCACTATTTGTTTTTGTTATTACTAAAAATTCGAGAAGAGATCTATATAAAATGTTGAAGTGTTGACCGTCATAAAATTGTAAAAATTCGTCTAGTAGAAAAAACAAGATTTTCTAAAATCTACCATTGATAATTTTAAAAATAAAAACATAGTATTTAATTTTGTTTGAAATTTTTATATTCGTATAAGTAATAAATTTATATATATTTTTTAGTAGTTTTGTTTTGAATATATATGAATATACCTTGAATGTCTTTTTTGGATGAAAATAATATAAAACTTTTCCAATATTTTTTGCAATACTCACCAACCTTACCAATTGAGTTGTCCTGACGACTACAAATTTTCGGAAAACTGGCTTAGACAACAAAATTGACAGAAACAATGTTGACGAAACGTTGATATTGTGACCATTGTTGGAAAATGTGTTATTTTCCGCCCGAATAAACATAAAATTTAATATGTGTCTTTTCGTAGCCTGTCAAAAGGTTAATTCGCACGCCTCTGCAAAATAAACACCTACCCTCTTCCCGCTGACCAGAAATTCTTCTAGTCAATAATGCAGACATATCCTCATATGACTCGTTCTCACTGATCTCAAGTCCTCCAGAAGAAAAAAAGCAAGTATCGGTGAGCACTACCGCCCAGACCAATATCTGGTACAATAACCTTTCAAATTTTTCTCCTCTGACCATTGTAATAACGTCTATGGCCTACGTCTTTAGATTCGTCAACAAATTTTCAGGGCAGCTAACTCCTGCTGACCTGACCTGACCTGACCAGAAATTCTTCTAGTCAATAATGCAGACATATCCTCGTATGACTCGTTCTCACTGATCTCAAGTCCTCCAGAAGAAAAAAAGCAAGTATCGGTGAGCACTACCGCCCAGACCAATATCTGGTACAATAACCTTTCAAATTTTTCTCCTCTGACCATTGTAATAACGTCTATGGTCTACGTCTTTAGATTCGTCAACAAATTTTCAGGGCAGCTAACTCCTGCTGACCTGACCTGACCTGACCAGAAATTCTTCTAGTCAATAATGCAGACATATCCTCATATGACTCGTTCTCACTGATCTCAAGTCCTCCAGAAGAAAAAAAGCAAGTATCGGTGAGCACTACCGCCCAGACCAATATCTGGTTCAATAACCTTTCAAATTTTTCTCCTCTGACCATTGTAATAACGTCTATGGCCTACGTCTTTAGATTCGTCAACAAATTTTCAGGGCAGCTAACTCCTGCTGACCTGACCTGACCTGACCAGAAATTCTTCTAGTCAATAATGCAGACATATCCTCGTATGACTCGTTCTCACTGATCTCAAGTCCTCCAGAAGAAAAAAAGCAAGTATCGGTGAGCACTACCGCCCAGACCAATATCTGGTACAATAACCTTTCAAATTTTTCTCTTCTGACCATTGTAATAACGTCTATGGCCTACGTCTTTAGATTCGTCAACAAATTTTCAGGGCAGCTAACTCCTGCTGACCTGACCTGACCTGACCAGAAATTCTTCTAGTCAATAATGCAGACATATCCTCATATGACTCGTTCTCACTGATCTCAAGTCCTCCAGAAGAAAAAAAGCAAGTATCGGTGAGCACTACCGCCCAGACCAATATCTGGTACAATAACCTTTCAAATTTTTCTCCTCTGACCATTATAATAACGTCTATGGCCTACGTCTTTAGATTCGTCAACAAATTTTCAGGGCAGCTAACTCCTGCTGACCTGACCTGACCTGACCAGAAATTCTTCTAGTCAATAATGCAGACATATCCTCGTATGACTCGTTCTCACTGATCTCAAGTCCTCCAGAAGAAAAAAAGCAAGTATCGGCGAGCACTACCGCCCAGACCAATATCTGGTACAATAACCTTTCAAATTTTTCCCCCGACCATTGTAATAACGTCTATGGCCTACGTCTTTAGATTCGTCAACAAATTTTCAGGGCAGCTAACTCCTGCTGACCTGACCTGACCTGACCAGAAATTCTTCTAGTCAATAATGCAGACATATCCTCGTATGACTCGTTCTCACTGATCTCAAGTCCTCCAGAAGAAAAAAAGCAAGTATCGGTGAGCACTACCGCCCAGACCAATATCTGGTACAATAACCTTTCAAATTTTGCTCCTCTGACCATTGTAATAACGTCTATGGCCTACGTCTTTAGATTCGTCAACAAATTTTCAGGGCAGCTAACTCCTGCTGACCTGACCTGACCTGACCAGAAATTCTTCTAGTCAATAATGCAGACATATCCTCATATGACTCGTTCTCACTGATCTTAAGTCCTCCAGAAGAAAAAAAGCAAGTATCGGTGAGCACTACCGCCCAGACCAATATCTGGTACAATAACCTTTCAAATTTTTCTCCTCTGACCATTGTAATAACGTCTATGGCCTACGTCTTTAGATTCGTCAACAAATAAATATATTTTCATTAGTATTTTAAATTTCCTATGTAACCGGTAAAATTAAAATCGTTAAAAAAAATAAATATATTGTGTCACATCCCATTCCCCTCTGTAACGGTACGCCCATGCATCGAAGCATAAATTCGTTGCCATGTTCTGGACTTTTATATATCTATCTCACTTCATCCTTGGCCACGGAATATTTGAAACTTATGAATGACTTGTTGGGGATGTGTTTTTAACCTTAGAAAAATTAGTTATGGCTTTTTATTGTTTTAAAATGTTTTTAACTATCAATTTTTAATGAAAATTGGTAGCTTTATTTAAGATTAAGTCTTCCTTATTCCTACAGTTATTGTTGTTAAATGTATGTTCTTCAAAAAAGAATAATTTTGATAATTTTTGTACAATTCCTACTTATATTAACTTTGTAAAAATACTTTTTATGTTCGTTATTATTGATTTCTTAAAGCTCATAAAACTTTATCATTGTTGCCTTTTTTACTGTATTTCTTCAATTTTAGAAGTCCCAACACTCTATTTTCCCGATTTATACTGTTTCCCTTGAAATTTCTTTTTCTCCAAACACTTAATATAACAATGTTTTCATTGAGTAAACCAGTAAGGAATTTTAATTTATTAGATTCGACATCCTAAGACCGGTTTCTGCCTTTCGGCTTCATCAGTTAGGCTTTTCGAATCCAATAAATAAAAATTCCAAACTCGTACAAGTCAATAGCTATATCCGCTATAAGATAACATTTTTAGATGTGCTACCATCTATGGTAAGAAGAGAGCATTGACATTAAATTTTGACTGAATCTAGTCAAGATGTCACTCTCTTCTTTTTTATCCCTTTCAGAGATTAATACAAAGTGAGTAAAGCAGTAAGGAATTTTAATTTATTAGATTCGACATCCTAAGACCGGTTTCTGCCTTTCGGCTTCATCAGTTAGTCTTTTCGAATCCAATAAATAAAAATTCCAAACTCGTACAAGTCAATAGCTATATCCGCTATAAGATAACATTTTACTCACTTTGTATTAATCTCTGAAAGGGATAAAAAAGAAGAGAGTGACATCTTGACTAGATTCAGTCAAAATTTAATGTCAATACTCTCTTCTTACCATAGATGGTAGCACATCTAAAAATGTTATCTTATAGCGGATATAGCTATTGACTTGTACGAGTTTGGAATTTTTATTTATTGGATTCGAAAAGCCTAACTGATGAAGCCGAAAGGCAGAAACCGGTCTTAGGATGTCGAATCTAATAAATTAAAATTCCTTACTGGTTTACTCACTTTGTATTAATCTCTGAAAGGGATAAAAAAGAAGAGAGTGACATCTTGACTAGATTCAGTCAAAATTTAATGTCAATACTCTCTTCTTACCATAGATGGTAGCACATCTAAAAATGTTTTCATTGTTATTATGATCGCAAACTTATCTGAGATTATATTATTTTAAATTTTTCTATTCAAGTTCTTTGCTAGATTATATTTGTAAATACCCTAAATCTGTTGATAAATGTTTATTGTTATTGTTTATTGTCCACAACAAAGGAGCCATCAACGTCACGGGTAGTGTTAGTTCGAAATATTGACTCACAAGTTGCTTCATCTTTGGAAATTACAGGATTTGTTAATGACCTCCTCATTATCCTCAATATCAACGGTATTATTAAATGCATACATATAATAGATTCTGTGAGTCGGAAAAAACCTCGAAAAACACAAATAGACCAGTCAGTAGAGGGGTTGAATCTTGCAAACGGTGGAGTAGTAAATTTTATTTTTGGAACTTGTTTATATGTGCATTAGGAAGAAAATATCAAAAATGGTAACACGAAAAATGTCGGGAGAACTTTTGGCAGGCTAATAACTTTCAAAATTTCGAATTTTTTGGCTTAAAAGGGTGAAATATGCACTAAATATATAATGTATGCGAGGCAATTGATATATTATAAAAAACAAAAATTTTGAGCCCTCCCACACATTTCTAGCGTAAATAGTTCCCGAGATATTAAGGAAATTGTAATTTGCTAAACACAGTATGTTGTCTTTTTCACGGTTTTTACTATCTAATTTCCGTATTTCTTATCCGATTTAGTTCTAACTTGGCTGAAAAATTCCTATTCGAAAAATATATGAGGTATTAGTTAATTTACTTCATAACCAAGACTTTGGACCGGGACCATGATAATTTCGTGAATTTGTTTCTCACATTGAATTCATAATGGCCATCTTTACAAGTAAGTTAATAATTAACAGATTAAATATCATTAATTAATTTGGCGTAAAATTATCAAAGGTAATACCACGAGTCCTCCAAATTTTATCGATTAAATTTTTGGTTTTCACGAAAACGGCTTTATTTGGAAAAACCACGAAAACAAACTGATTGATAAAATCACGAGTCCGCAGGACGAGTGATTTTATCTTAAATCAGTTTGTTTGAGTGGTTTTGCCTAAAATAAAGGCGTTTGAGTATGAAGATCAAAAATTTAATCTATAAAATTTCAGAGGACGAGTCGTATTTGAAAGGATTATTTTTTGAATCATTTTGTATTAAAAACAGAGAACATAGTCATTTATGCAAAAGACACTTTACACACAAATATTGAAAATTTTCTTTACCAATTTAAATTGAAACCTGGGCTGTTATAGTTTTACATACAGGGCCACCAAGGCGATTTTTTGACTGGCTACCCCGCGAAACGGCGCCTTAAATAAAAGCGAAGAAGAAGAATGAAATGATGTCTTTCTTAATTTAATTAATTTTAAGTTTAGTGTTAAAGTGAGGTATCTAAAAATGTTAAATGAATGTTGAAATAAACTAATAAAAACAGGTTAGTTTACAAATACATTTTGAAATTTGGTTATTAACATAGATTTGCAATACATTTTAGTATAATAATAATTGACAAATGTTTACATTTGACATCTCAAATAGGTAAACACAGTTTAATCAAAAAACAAAAACGACGAAGCGGTTTTATCAGTATAAAACACAATGATTGGTTAGAATCCTGAGTTGTTATTAGCTGAAACCACAAAATCTGACTGTTTTGACAGATGAAAAAAATAATCAGTATAAAACACAATGATTGGTTAGGATCCTGAGTTGTTATTGGCTGAAACCACAAAATCTGACTGTTTTGACAGATGAAAAAAATAATCAGTAGTAATACCCCTAGGGCTCTGATAATACCGAGATAATTTTGTCATAGAGAATGCTGTAAGCGTTTTGCTTGATAATAGCCCGAGGCCGAAGACCGAGGGCTATTATCCTTAAGCAACACGCTTGAAGGATTCTCTATGACAAAATTTTGAGGATTTATCAAGGCCCGAGGGGTATTCGATAAGATAACTTTTTACTTTGTAGATTTAAACATTTTTAAACTAGTTGTCAGTTTGACGTTTAATTAATTTTTAATAAAAAACTTGACTTGTTGAAAACACCAAACTGAAAACACCACATGTAGGGTGTTGTCGCTGTAATCCATAGCTGATTGGATGAAATTTGACACATGACTCTAAATTAAGTAATTTGATTGGTTACTATATTAGTAAAAAATTATCACCATAATAAATAACCATGTTAAAAAAACAGTTTTTAGTCCTTTCCAAACGTCTGAATCTTTAAAAAGATACTAAAAAAGTTTGAATTGTGATATGATGCTTACGATATCACTTAAATAATTTCTACAATTCAACGAATACATTCTAAGGAGTCATTCTTTTTTAAAGGATATCTATAAAAACAGTGATGCAAATCTTTTATAAATGTGTTTATTGAATGTTAATGATAAAGTAGGTTGCAATTACATTAACCTTTACTGTTTGTTTTTCAAATTAAACTACTAGTTCTGTTTTTTTAACAGTTTGGACGGACCTGGTTTTTCTAGGGATGACCATGTGAACGTTTTATCGTTCTTCAGGCTCAAAAAACAGGTCTGATTTATCTTCATCATCGTCGTCGTTGTAAGCGATTGGTAGCGTGACGTTCTCACATTGCTGGCCGGAACAGTGTTTGCAGATTGAAGAGCTTTTTAGGCCTGCTTGCGGCAAGAACACGCTCCGGCACAACCCTTCTTGCAAGCGCATGAAATTGTCTTCAGCAATGACAAGGGGGCCACGTTCTTGTTAGTTTGTACTGCAACCAACTCTTCGTTCCTGCGTACCCACCCCCAATCCTGTAGATTCAAGTTGTTTCCTAACCAAGTTTGAATTTGGTGATAGCATGGTGACGTGCAGCGTCAAATGTCGGTGGTAATCGTGCAAGGTCTACTTTCCCCTCGCTCACTACTCTTTGAAATTTATAGTATCTTAGCTCTTCCAGGGTTGCTTTAGTTGATTCTCCAGCATAGAGAGCCAAAAAAACACGCGCACCGGCATCCGTAATTTCACTGTGGCTTGCAACTGGATCAATGAATCTTCTGCATATGTTTTTCAGATCTTTTGAAGCATTGATCATATTCCCGAGCTTCATCTTTCCTTGGCCAAAGATTGTAGACGTGGTGTCGCATCCTGAAAAATTTCTTTAATATCTTGGGAACTATTTACGCTAGAAATGTGTGGGAGGGCTCAAAATTTTTGTTTTTTTTTTATAATCTGTCAATTGCCTGCATACATTATATATTTAGTGCATATTTCACTCTTTTAAGCCAAAAAAATCGAAATTTTGAAAGATATTATACTGTATTTGAAAATCAAGAGAGAGTAAATTCCCAGAATAAAAAGTAATTCGGTATGCAAAACTATAGTACAGTACGTGCGGTAAAACTTCAATATTTGTAATGCATTCTAAATTGTTTTTGTTAATTTCAATACAAAATTTATTAAATTTCTTGGACTATCACATTATTTTATGATCTTTCATTGTTACTACAGTAGGCCTAAGAGGATTAACGTGCGTCATAGGCGTAACCAGAATAGAAAGGGATAATTGTTATTTAACGACCTCCGAATGGCAACAGCTTCTAATGACAGATATTTTGACTTAAATAGTTTCTAGAAATGCAGTTATTTGATTTTCGATAAACGTGACAAATAGTAGTGACTAAAAATGGAAGCAGTTTGTGAGTATACGCCAGTGAAAAAATTAAAACTAGACCATTTATCGCTCAATGAAAAGAGTACTGTAGTGAATGTGTACCACTATTTTAAACATCAAAATCCCTCAAACACTATTGACAGTGTAGTTGAAACAACATCTAAGGCAATGGGATATGGAAAATCTACAATATATAGAGTTCTAAAGGAGGAAAAATCAGGTGGAGTAACCTCACCAAAGCCGAAACCATGTAGACCAAAACTATTAAAAGTCAACGTGGACGAGTTTTTTAAAAATGCTATTCGTAAGCTTGTTCACTCATTTTTTATAAACAAGCAAATACCAACTTTAGATAAAGTTTTGCAAGCCATTACGAATGATGTTGATTTACCCACAATAAGCCGGGATAAACTATGGAAAGTGTTACATGAGTTAAACTTTAAATTTGAAAAAATGGGCAGACACTCAATGCTCATTGATTCTGAAGAAATTGTATGTTGGAGAAGACAGTACCTCAGAAGAATACAACAAGTTAAAGCTCAAAATAACGAGAAAACGAGAAATTGAAATCCTTCGTTTACCACCCTACCATTGTGAGCTGAATCCGATAGAATTAATATGGGCTCAAGTTAAAGGTTATGTTGCCAGAAATAACACTACTTTTAAATTATCAGATGTTAAAAATCTCTTCAATAAGGCAATATCTGAAGTAACAAGTGAAAATTGGCAAAAATGTATTAGACACGTTACAGAAATAGAAAAAAAAATGTGGGAGCTAGATAACATAATTGATATTACTATAGAGCCCATTGTAATTTCTCTAGAATCAGATGGTGAATCTTCTGACACAGAGTGCGAGGAACCATAACTTTAAAATTATTAATTTATGTACTTTAATTTTATTTTTAGATTTTTATTTTTTAAGATTTAATATTGTCGTATTTTTTGCATGTTGCTCGTCAAATTTTATCCTTGCGGTTGGTTTTTTTTTTCTCATATACCTACTTAATTGTTTTTTTAGCTCCTCATATTAATTTATAAATAATTGTAATTATCTGTACATATTATATACATATTTTGTAAATAAACATATGCCTAAAACAAAATGCCTAAAATAATATTGACTTTTTCTTCATTTTACCCAAATTAAATTACTACTTACGAATTATGTTTATCTATCTAAAATTGGTAATCTAGGTATAAATAACTAAAACAAATTAAATATTTCTATTTCCATATTAATTTAATTTTGAAAACGCACGTCTATGGTTTACTGCCTTTAACACTGATAACTGCAAAACATTTCTGGGAATTTACTCTCTCTTGATTTTCAAATACAGTATAGCCTGCCAAAAGTTCTCCCGACATTAGAAAATGAGTAAGGAATTTAATTTATCAGATTCGACATCCTAAGACCGGTTTCTGCCTTTCGGCTTCGTCAGTTAGGCTTTTCGAATCCAATAAATAAAATTCCAAACTCGTACAGAGATAAGATAAAATTTTTAGATGTGCTTCCATCTATGATTAGAAGAGAGTATTGACAATTATTAAAAGCAAAAATTCCCGATGTATTGGGGGTTGCATACACAATTTGCATTGTGGGTTGCAAAGCTTTTATTTGACTGATTCTAGTCAAAATGTCACTCTCTCCTTTCGTATCCCTTTCAGAGATTAATACAAAGTTAGAAAACGAGTAAGGAATTTAATTTATCAGATTCGACATCCTAAGACCGGTTTCTGCCTTTCGGCTTCGTCAGTTAGGCTTTTCGAATCCAATAAATAAAATTCCAAACTCGTACAAGTCGCTATAAGATAAAATTTTTAGATGTGCTTCCATCTATGATTTTTGCTTTTAATAATTGTCAATACTCTCTTCTAATCATAGATGGAAGCACATCTAAAAATTCTCCCGACATTTTTCGTGTTACCATTTTTGATATTTTCTTCCTAATACACATATAAACAAGTTCCAAAAATAAAATTTACTACTCTACCGTTTGCAGCTAAACCCCCTTTTTTCCCTCTACTGACTGGCCTAAAATATTTTAAGCAGCAACCAAACTACCTCTCCCTCCCGTTTTCGATGATGCTGAACACGATGGCGGTGGTTATAATTCTTTAGGAGGCTATCCAACCCCCCCAAAACGGCTAAAAACCACCCCCAAATTGGGGAAATCACGTACGCTGCATATTCCATCGGTAAAATATTCCCTACCGCCCGTTTTCGAGGATGCTGAATACGATGACGTTATCCACAATTATTTTTTATTTGACTCCACCCCTTAAATGGCCAAAAACCACCCCCAAAATGGGGGAATCGTGGATTCCGCATCTTCCAAAATTTATCTGCCCCCTCGTTTTCGAGTATGCTGAACGTGATGTCGGTATCCAAAATTAGATTCTACTCAACTCCACCCCTCAAACTGCCAAAAACCATCCCCCTAAAATGGGCGAATCGCTGATTCCGCGTCTTCTACCGGCAAAATATATCTTATATATCTTTTCGAGGATGCTGAACACGATGGCGGTATTTAAAATTATTTTAGACTTAGTCCCACCCCCCAACCGGCCAAAAATCACCCTCTCTGCTGTACACAAGAAAAACCGCGTCATCTCCCGTTTATGAGGACGCTGAGCACAATGGTGATATTGCATCTATACACCGACTGGGCCACATCCCACAAGCGTTCATAAACCACCCTCTATAGGGTAAAAATTTATTTTTGATAAAACATAAAAACCAGGGATCTCGCCTTTTTTGATGATGTTATAATGCATATAATGTGTGCTGAGGTTTCCTCATCTTCTTGACAGAACCTACATATGGTTGTGTCTGCCAGTCCGAAGTTATTCATGTGTTTGTTGAGTCTACCGTGCCCTGTCTAAATTTATATTTACTAAGTAATTTTATGTGTCAATAAAATTGATGTATGTTTATATATAGTAAATAACCAATTCTATATCAATCAATCAATACTATTAAACGAGCAAGGTTTGTATGTGTGTGTGTATGTGTGTCCAGAGGATCTCGAAATCCACTCGTCAGAATTCAATGAAACTTTCAGGGTAGACTAATTCCTATCTAAATCGACAGAAAATATAGGTCTCATGTCTGTAAAAATTCGATCTTCCGAGATATTTACAAGAAAAGTTAAGCTTTTAGTTTTATTTCCTAGCAACGGCAACTTGTTTCTATAGTAATATACTATAAATGAGAGAGGATATAACGTCACATTCCATAGGCGTACTTTGCAAAATAAGTTTCTATAATATAAATAAGGTCACAGCATATAAAATATATATACCCACTTCGTAGATTAAATTTTGAAGTTATATTATTTACAAAAAATAAAAATAAACCTTATGCATCTGACACTTTAACATTGAACGAATTAAATTTAACCAATAAATAACAAGGAGGATTATATGTTGGGATTAAACTGTTTTTAATCTCTTGGCATTAAAAGTAACGCTTCAGTACTTACCTAAACTCAAAGATTAAAAAAAAAGTTAGTTCAAGAACTATCTATAAAAGTCACTGTCTTCACTAAAACTACTGGTATTACTATAATTGTCTTTTCTGAGGTTTATTATTATAGGTTCTATTAAATTATCCATTGATAGTGGATATACTTTCCTAAATGAATTTTCCACCTTTTTAACATGATCAATGCATTTTCCCCAATGTTCTCTATTTACATCTGAAAATGCCTTCAAAAACAAATTTCGCACATCAGGAAATTTAAATGTTTTATTGGTTTGAGAAACATAATCTTTTAATAATTGTGACCAGATCAGTTCAATGGGATTTAACTCTGCGTGGTACGGAGGCAATCTGAGAATTTTAATTAGTTTTTCTCTGGCCATCTCATCTATAATATATTTTTTGAATTTTGAATTTGAATTACTAATAATTCTGCCTTCAAGGATTTAGGAGGACTGATAATATTTTTAGAATGAAGCCATTTTGAAATATATATTTTATTACAAAGTTCCGAATCAATTAAAATACATACGATACGGCTATGAATAAATAAAGTCTGACTTATCTGTCAAAATAACAGGTTTATTACAGTAAAAACCATGGAAACAAGATTAAATCTAGACAAAAACTATATTAGGCCGATCAGATGTATTAAAATTTAAATTTTAACTACAAATAAGCATTGAAGGATGAGGTAAAAATAAAATTTCTACCTCTTGAACCTGTACTACGTTCTGCAAATTAAATATTGCACTCCTTTCTTCTGTATAGTATAGTACTAAAAAGGTTTGACTTTATTTAATTTCTGGCGTTTAAATCTGAAAGAATTCAATTTTAAATTTGCCGCTTTTTATCCATAATGACCTACAAATTTTGACAACTACTGACACGCACATCTCTGATTAAACGTTAAGAAAATGGAACCGGCTGGGATTTTCATGAAATTTTCGCAGATGCTATAAAACATGATAAAATCAATATACCTACTTAGCAATAGAAATTTTTGCGCGGAAAAATATTTTTCACATTTTTTTATTCTGCAAATGCCCAAGTAGCAATTTATAACCAGAATAAACCTGAAAAGTATAAAAAAGAAAAGGTTCATTTGACTGACATAAATAATTTGCTTGTCAAATGACAGCCATCTCATAAATTCTAAGTTGAAAATACAACGTTGCCAATTCAATTTCAGAAATCATGGGTTTATGTAAATATTTATAGGAACGTTGAGTAACACTGTTAAAATGGACACTTGTCAAAACGTGACAACTGTTAAAATGTGATACGTGTCAGAATGTTACAACTGTCAAAATATGACCCCTGTCAGAATGTAACAAATGTCAAAATGTCACACGTATCGTACTTTTCTTTATTTATTACACAGATCTAACCTAACCTAAAGCTAATCTTTTTTTTTTGGCAGGTGGAAATTCTTTATGCACATCGGGTAAAGGTTCTTCCCTTCCCCGATAGTGTGAGACTACCCCTTACGGTTACTCACTAAAACCACCCCACTGAAACCACTATGCCCTACACGCTGCTGTTGCCCGTCCCGGAAACGGGGCCTGTCCGCCGTGACTATTCGTGAAGATCAAGCGTCAGTAGATGTTGCCCCAAAAGGGTGAAATCTCCAGAAACTAGGCAACTTTTAATGCATTTAACTAACCTCTGGGACAAGCAGTTGATAAACGTCAACAACACCTGCAGCATATTGAAAATTAACACTGACAGCTTTTTTAATTTTCCCGCCTACTTTCTATTTATCTACCTTTCTGTAGTTCAAGTAGATGTCGCCCACTCCGTGATTTTCACGAATTAATTAATAATTTGTCAGGTTATAAATATACTTAAATTATATACTCATTGGACTGCTTAAAAATGTAGATTTGAATATTAAGAGCGAAGCTCGGTGACCAGATATTAAAAGTGATAATGGTGTAATGTAACAAAATAAACATGAAATGGTACCAGTCATTCCATATGTTTTCTTGTTTACAGGAAAAAAAATTCACCCTGTAAGAGGGCGATTTTTGGCCGTTTGAGGGGTGGGACTAAGTCGAAAATAATTTTGAATACCGCCATCGTGTTCAGCATCCTCGAAAACGGGGGGAAGATATATTTTGCCGGTAGAAGGCGCGGGATTGGCGATTCCCCCATTATTGGGGTAGTTTTTGGCCGTTTGAGGGGTGGAGTTAAGTCTAAATTAATTTTGGATACCGTCATCGCGTTCAGCATGCTCGAAAACGAAGGGAAAGTTATATGTTGCTGGTGGAAGACGCGGAATCCACGATTGCCCCATTTTGGGGGTGGTTTTTGGCCGTTGGGCAGCCTCCAAAAGAATTTTAACCATCGTATTCAGCATCCTCGAAAACGGGGGGAGAGGTGGTCTGGTTACTGCTTAAAACATTTGTATATTTTTCCGACTAACAGCATGCATTAATATATTTCAATTTAAGTTTTATGTTTGTATTAAACTGTTCTAGTTATTTTTATTCCTTATTCAACCATTACTTCTTTTTCAGGGTTTTTATTTTGCAAAGATTCGTGACTAGAGTGCTTAAGAATTTTTCAAATAACGTTAAACGGGATTTAAATTTAATTCAGTACTTGTATAAATGATCAGCACTTTATTTGACTACGGCTCTGGTTTTTACGAATTTCGGGTTGTTCACTAGGTCAAAAACTCTAGGAGACGGCTTCTCCCCCCTCTTTTCGGTTGTTTCTCTGATATAGTCGAACTCAATCCTTTATGAGAATGAAAAAACAGCAAAGGATTACCGCCAATAGAACAAATACTCATGAATCTGGACATTTTTGAGCACTTTAAAGTCGAAAACACCGTGCACTGTCCATATACATAAAAATTAAATAATATTTTGGCTATTAGGACCACTGTGTAAAGATTCAATAACCAACTTAGCTGGATATCGTTATAGGGGAGAATGGTGTGTAATTATTAATTATGAGTTTAATATGAATTTACATTTTAATTTCTATAACGCATATTAGATTTGGATTACTAATTAAAATTTTGTCTTAAATTAATTTAACTAAACTGTGGGGTGTGAGGTTACACTCATAAGAGGCGACAATGGAAGTGTGGTTATAGTTTTTACATTTTCAATTACAGAAACAAAATTCTCAGATGTGCAGACAGGTTACTTTGGCGGCTTGTAGATGTGCCGACAAGTGGCTTTGTCAGTATTAGCGGCATTTAGATGTGCCGACAAATGCTTTGTCGGTATTAGCGACTTGTATAAAGCGGGATCATTTTGTTCTGCAATTAAAGTAGGAAGTAGAAAGTTAGATAAATATTGTCTTCAGTAGTGAGGGCTAGGAAAATATTCATACAGTGATACACTGTGCTTGTGTTCGCACCTGATTTCTGATTTAGTGAATAGTAGGTGGTAGATGATTCGTGGCGTTAGTTTATTTCAATTAATATTATTCTTGGCTTCCGTGTATATACATAGTTTTTTTATTTTGAAACATTGTTACAGTGTACTTCTTATTTATTTATTCTGTGTCAATTGAACATAGATTTTTTCTTATATAGTGATAAATAGAGTGAGCTGAGCGATCTTCTGTTAACGGGACGTGTACCCTACACGCTGCTGTTGCCCGTCCCGGAAACGGGGCCTGTCCACCGTGACAATTCGCGAAGATCAAGCGTCAGTAGATCTTGCCCAAAAAGGGTGAAATCCCCAGAAACTAGGCAACTTTTAATGCATTTAACTAACCTCTGTGACAAGCAGTTGATAAACGTCAACAACAGCTGCAGCCAATTGAAAATTAACACTGACAGCTTTTTTAATTTTCAAGCCAATCGCCAATCAACTTTTTACTTATCTCCCTATCAGTAGTTCAAGTAGATGTCGCCCACTCCGTGATTTTCGCGAATTAATTAATAATTTGTCATGTTATAAATATACTTAAATTACATACTCATTGGGCTGCTTAAAAATGTAGATTTGAATATTAAGAGCGAAGCTCGGTGACCAGATATTATACTATAAATGAGAGACGAGTACAGTAAAAGTGGGGATATAACGTCACATTCCATAGGCGTACTTTGCAAAATAAGTTTCTATAATATAAATAAGGTCACAGCATATAAAATATATATACGCACTTCGTAGATTAAATTTTGAAGTTATATTATTTACAAAAAATAAAAATAAACTTTATGCATCTGACACTTTAACATTGAATGAATTAAATTTAACCAATAAATAACAAGGAGGATTATATGTTGGGATTAAATTTTTTTTAATCTCTTGGCATTAAAAGTAACGCTTCAGTACTTACCTAAACTCAAAGATTAAAAAAAAAGTTAGTTCAAGAACTAACTTTAAAAGTTTATTATTATAGGTTCTATTAAATTTTCCATTGATATATCCACTTTCCTAAATGAATTTTCCACTTTCCTAAATGAATTTTCCACCTTTTTAACATGAACAATGCATTTTCCCCAATGTTCTCTATTTACATCTGAAACTGCCTTCAAAAACAAATTTCGCACATCAGGAAATTTAAATGTTATATTGTTTTGAGAAACACAACCTTTTAATAATATGTTTCGTCCTTGGGAAAATACAGTTTCTTTAAGATCTAAAGAATCGGAACAATCACTAAATGATATTCCAATAGATTATGTGGTATCAGGTTGTAGTCCCAAAGATTCTTGGCATCAAAAAGGGGCCACGAGGTATTGCGCCTTCCGCCCTATTTTTGTGTATTTAACCCCATAGAATTAATTTGGGGACAACATAAAAAAAGAATAAGGCGTCATAACGTGTTTCCCAAATTTGATGGGTTAATGGCAAATTTGGTAAAAAAAGAAATTAACAAAATTTCAGCTGATGATTGGCAGAAAAAAATCAAACATGTCATCAAAGAAGAAAATTCTTATATAACGAGTCCGACCAAATTTATTATCAATGTTGATGACAGTGATTCCGATGGTGAGGGTTGAGATAGGGTAGGTAAGCTTAATTCATTTATAATTTTTATGACTTTATTCACCGTGTTTTTAATTTTAAAATTAAAATTTAATACAAAATTTTAATTAGCAACGTTTCTGAATCTCACAAGAGATCAGAAAATGAAGCTATAGGCCAGGTGGAGTGGTCAACCTCTATTCAAATCTAATATGCGTTATAGAAATTAAATATTAAAGAAAGTTAATCAATATAGAAATTTTACGCAAATTATTGAATTTTTCCACAGTGGTCCTAATAGACAAAATATCATTTTATTTTTACGTATATGGGCAGTGTACGGTGTTTTCGACATTAAAATACTCAAAAATGTCCAGATCAATCCGCATTTCTTCTATTGGCGGTATCCTTTGCTGTTTTTGTAGCGTTTTTTCTTTCTCATAAAGCGGTGGGTTCTACTATAACACACATACACAGTCGTACTCGATATGAAGCAGGCCCGTGCGCAGGATTTGCTCGAGGGGGAGGGGGGTTCATTAAAAAAAATCGAAGGAACTCTAGTTTGTCCATCGTAAAGAAAAGTTTTTTCTAATATTTCAAGTAAAGTTACAGAAATGTTCTTTTTGAGGGGGGTTCTTATTTTTAATGTAACATATGACAACCGTTATTTACATCTCGAGGGTGGTTATAGTCGTAATAATACGCGCGCTAACCTGTGTCGCCTGTTGCATCACACAGCAACAACGGCTGTCTCGCCATAGGCGGCGTTAAAAAATTTTTATATTTCTTGCCTGAAAAGAGATGTTATTTCTTAAATACAAATAATTAAATTAACAGAGACACAGACACTAAGAGAAACAAAGTTTCGGTTCTGGTGCCTACTTATTGTTATGGTACAAAGTTCTATACCAGTTCTTTTGTTATCTCCACATGCAAGAGTAATAAAAAAATCAATCACTGTCTCGGTTAAAGGCATTTCTATTTCAAAATCTAATCATTATTTAATTTTAAGAAATAACAATTATCTGTTCCCAAGCAAGAAATGTCAAAAACATGAACTTTTTTGTTTCCACGACAGGCTTCGGTAATCAAATATTAATTTAAATAAATTGGATTTATTCACTGATTTTAATATTTTTCAACACTCTGTATACAGTAAGAATTAAAAAATATACATAGTTAGAAAGAGGTCTAAAATGCCTTTTACGTCAGGCATTGTGGCAGAAGAGAGAGAGAAAGAAGAGATTTTATTAGCGTTATTGAAAAATTTATACGATTTGCATTATTTCAGCATGGGCTTTACACGATGCAGAACTTTTTATGAAAATTAACTTTTTTACGTTAAACTAATAATAAAAAAGTTTTCCATATGGGGTAAACACGATGTATATAATATAATCGGTACTGCAATGAAAATAGAATTTCAAGTATTATTAAAAAATCAAAAAAAAAAAATTTATGTAATCGATTACTTATTTTTATAAAACCCTTAATGCGACCCTGTGTACCAGTCACTTTGATCTTAGGGGATCCGTCAATTTTCATGTTATACGTACACTAATAAAAAAGATTATGTAATAGTATATTACGTAATATGTGTTGTAAATAGCATTTTACGCACGAATGGAAAAATTGCGTACGAAGCTGCGTAGCGGCGAGTGCGTAATTCCATGAGTGCGTAATTGCTTTACAACACGCATTACGTACTATACTTTACCTACGGCCATATACAGTCTGCCAAAAAGTCTGGACTTATGACAGGATACTTAATTTCTTCAATTAGATTTTTTGAACAATTTTATTTCGAACAATTTTACAAAATTATCTTCATTTCACTTGACATATTGAAAATGTAGGTATTCTTTTTTATTTAAGAAAATATGACACCGCTCGAATTATCTCGAGCGTTTATTTAGGATGCTCGAATTATCTCGAGCGTTTATTTAGAGTGCTCGAATTATCTCGAGCGTTTATTTATAGCGCTCGAATTATCTCGAGCGTTTATTTAAGGTGCTCGAATTATATCGAGCGTTTATTTATAGCTCTCGAATTATCTCGAGCGTCTATTTAGGGTGCTCGAATTATCTCAAGCGTTTATTTAGGATGCTCGAATTATGTCGAGCGTTTATTTAAGGTGCTCGAATTATCTCGAGCGTTTATTTAAGGTGCTCGAATTATCTAGAGCCTTTATTTATAGCGCTCGAATTACCTCGAGCGTTTATTTAGGGTGCTCGAATTATCTCGAGCGTTTATTTAGAGTGCTCGAATTATCTCGATCGTTTATTTAAGGTGCTCGAATTATCTCGAGCGTTTATTTAAGGTGCTCGGATTATCTCGAGCGCGTATTTATAGCGCTCGAATTATCTCGAGCATTTATTTATGGTGCTCGAATTATCTCGAGCGTTTATTTAGGATGCTCGAATTATCTCGAGCGTTTATTTAGAGCGCTCGAATTATCTCGAGCGTTTATTTAGAACGCTCGAATTATCTCGAGCGTTTATTTAAGGTGCTCGAATTATCTCGAGCGTTAATTTATAGCGCTCGAATTACCTCGAGCGTTTATTTAGGGTGCTCGAATTATCTGGAGCGTTTATTTAGAACGCTAGAATTATCTCGAGCGTTTATTTAAGGTGCTTGAATTATTTCGATCGTTTATTTATAGCGCTCGAATTATTTCGAGCGTTCGAATATTCTCGAGCATTTATTTAGGGTGCTCAAATTATCTACAACGTTTATTAGGGGGTGCTTGAATTATCTCGTGTTTATTTGGGGTGCTCGAATTATCTCGAGCGTTTATTTAAAGCGCTAGAATTACCTCGAGCGTTTATTTGGGGAGCTCGCATTATCTCGAGCGTTTATTTAGAGCGCTAGAATTACCTCGAGTGTTTATTTGGGGAGCTCGAATTATCTCGAGCGTTTATTTAGAGCGCTAGAATTACCTCGAACGTTTATTTGGGGAGCTCGAATTATCTTGTTTAGAGTGCTCGAATTAACCCGAGCGACCTGTTAAGTGGTTAATAAATAATTTTAAATGACGGGCGATTACGAGATCACTGCCTACTTGCGAATTATTAAATATACCGCTTACTTTTACGTATAAACTGTGTGTTTTGTTTACCAATACCGTGCGTTTTGTTTACGGTAAACAAATCGCACGGTTTTGTGTTTACCGTGTGTCATGAGCTATTTACTGAGGCTATGTGTCGTGTGTTTTTACCTGTTTTCTAAAGTGGCCGTAGGTAAAATCACATAATATTACGTTGTCCATTTGTAACTAACGTAAAATCATGTGAAAATACAGATATTTATGTACAAATCCTATTACCTTCTGTAAAAATACTATGGAAACTTACTAGATTTATTGTGTAATCTTACGACATGATTACTGTGATCTGTTCATTAATCTGTGAATTTACTTAGTAATTATTTGGTGTGAATTCAAGTGATATTCAAACACAAATATAAAGAAACATGTAATTTTATTCAGAATAAATATATTTATCTAGGAGTATAAAAAACTAAATATCTTTTTGGTTTGATTAGGTAGTATTGAGATTAAAAATGAGTATCACAAAAGAAATAAAGTTTGGGGCGATGGACGTTTCGTCCCCAAACCCTTATTAGAGGTAATTTGAAATGGACGTTTCGTCCCAGCACTAAAAGGTGTTCGATAATCCCTAAGGACGATTCGTCCCCTAAGATAAGCATACATTAAATAAATCAAAAAATATTGCAAAATTATAAAGTTTAGAATTGAAAGGTTAGTATTTTTTTGTGAAATTAGACAAATTACGAAATATTATTGTAGAAAATATATTACAAAAATTACAAGCTAAAATAAAATAATGAGATGCCACTTTCACAAAATATAATCTAGACATTTTATTACTATTGTAGTCAGCTATTCTGGCTTTCAAGTAGGACTCACGTTACTGTGTGTTTGAGTTTGGGTTATGTTTAATTTTCAGATAATTAAACATGTAAACTCATATTCGTTCAACCGGCAACGCCGCACCAAAATACATTTGCGAACGGCGTTCAAACCAGGAAGCGGTTTCATCAAAAGATAATTTTTTTACTCTATTTCACAATAAAATATCATGCCATAGTCTGCGGCGCGGTTCTAACCGTTTCGTCTAGACAATATAAAAAACCCACGCTAACGAACTTTCTAGAACAATTGCGCAATCCGGAAGGAATAAATCTGAAACCGAAAAAACTTCGCCGATCTTATCTCAGTGCGTCTCTAACTGCGAATCAGGTTAGACCCTCCGTTGACGCCAGCTCAACGTAAAAATATTTTGTTTATCACAGTGGTACTTAGCTGCAATCAGGCGGTACACTTTATTGTTCACTTTATATTTTCAAAATCAAAACTCAGTGCTTCGAGAATTTAAACAGTGCGTCTCTAACTGCGAATCAGGTTAGACCCTCCGTTGACACCAGCTCAACGTAAAAATATTTCGTTTATCACAGTGTGTCTCTAGCTGCTAATCAGGCTAGGACCCTCCAGTGTCTTTTCATCACTCACGCAGAACACACGCAAAATAATATTTTCTGAATGATGTGATCATTTCTTTTAATTCCTTTTTCATTAATATATGTTAGTGCTTGTTAAGCACATATTAATTATAATACTTTGTTCATGATTACTAGTTTAAGGTAATCCTTTGTTACGTTGTTGTTTTATTCATTTATTTATTTAACAAGTTTAATAAATGGTTAAATAAAAGTGTTCATTGTTTTTGTTGGATGAAGTTGAGAAGACAAACCTACTACAGTACACATATATTCAACCTAAAAAATACAGTCCATTTGAAATTCGAACTTCGATGCAGTTTAAAAAGGCGGTAACACATTGTTGGCCGTCCTGGGAAACTGGCACAACATAGGGTTTATTCCAGAACCCTCAACAGGTTATGTAAAGTTTTGGTACTTTGTAATTTAATATAAATTTCACTTTGAAACTTTATTAGAAAATCTATGAAAATGAAAATATTGGGATGAGTATTTGTAAAACTTTTGTTGAAAAAGCTGTGAAAAGATTTGAAAGCGTTCGTCGTACGAGTACTGGAAGCGGTTTTTGCTGTCCACATATGCGGTAAATATGTAGATTCATCCGAAATATAATTATGTACCATATAATCAGAAAACTGTGAGATTTTTTGGTTGGATTGAAGTTAGATCGATTACAAAACAGTCTCCAACGTCTTGAGGACCAAAGTTTCGTTATTATTTAACAGAAAGTCTTCATTTCGATTTGTTAATAATGGACACAATTTTCTCACTGCTGAATGTACGATTTGAGTAACTTTGGCAATAGTTTTCTTCTTGCGTTGTACATAACTTTTATAATACAATGTAACTCTTTGTTTTCAATTGCATCACTACTATTGTTACACAAAACGTCCCAGATTATTTTACCGGCATCTTTAATTAATTCTTTTTGAAATGTCAACGAAGACATTTCAGTGTGATTTTGTTCAAGTGAACGATTTATTAGACTGTCTTCTTCACCAACCGTAGAAAATGATGCTAAACAGTTTGGAGTACGACATCGCCAAGTTTTTACTCCGGATTGAAGCTGACGTTTAAAAGTAAATTTGTAATTACTTTCAATTAAACAAATTTTTCCTCTGCGGCTAACACTTTTCAAAACTTTAACACCTTCGTTACTATGCGAAATAATAAACAAGACTAATAACCCACCAGATGTCTACCTGTTAATGTTCGGGACGAAACGGGGACTGAGATTAAAAATTATATTCTTCGGATTAGGATTAGAGGAGATTACTGGGACGAAACGTTCACTGCCCAAAGTTTGATATTCACAAGCATATACAACATATTGAAATTAAATAAAATACGATTAAAACGTCATCTTCAAGTGAATATTGAACCTCCTTATTTTATTCGTTTTCAACTTCTAACACCATTTCTGTTCATGATTTACAATAAACTGAAGGTTTCCGAAATGCGAAAAAACAGGTGTCTGAAATATACAGAAGAAGTATTGATTATCGAATTTCAAAAACAATGAAAATAGAGTAGTTCAAAATACATCTGAAGCCCTCTGTAAAGATCCTATGCAAAACTACTTGAAATCAAATTAGGCATAACAAAACTTTACAAAATCATTTGACTGAAAAAAAATATTCTTATTATATGAAAAATACCAATGCACTGATGTTAATACATGATTCACATATCCACTAACTTCTTAATGAAATTGAAAACCTTCTTTTTAACGGCACTTTTCTTGAATCTTAAGGAACTTTCTCTGTTAGCCCAGCTGTCAGAGAGTTTGACCTCGCACAAAATGTGATCTCGATGAAACTTGGCACTTAAGTACTTGAAAAAGTGTTTTTTTTTTGCGGAGGTGAAGGAAAACCCTTTATGGGGAAATTATGAGCCTAAAATCTCAAGGTCTACTGTGAGACTCTCCTTTCAAAGTATACTCACTAAAAAACTTCACCCCCTGGTTGGATCCGCCTATATACCCAGTTCAGTACCTTAGTGCCCTGTACAAGCTTTTACAGGTCCTGTACTGAGTGGGAGTTGTATAGTTCTGGGTCACCTATTGACTGCCCAAAAATTTCCTGCCTTTACGGTCCAGTGCCTCGCATCTACACAGTATATGTGTCACTGTTTCTGTTTCCTTACCGCACAATCTGCATGTAAGGTCGCCATTGTACAGTCCCATCTTGTTGAGGTGCCCATTAACTGGCGCGTGGCCAGTAAGGAGTCCCGTAACTGTTTTCAGCTGGCTCCTGTTCATCTTTAACAGGTCTGCCGCTCTTTTGTGGCACGGTCCTTTGATGTATTCTTTCCCGTGTTTGTTTCCCGGGACGTTTTCCCAGTAATTTTTATGTTTGTCCCAGATCCAGTTTATTACAGACACTCTTGCTGTACGCTTTGGTACCTCTAGTGTCCGTCTATGGTTTGGGGAGTTTTCCGAGCCTCTTCTTGCGAGTTCGTCTGCTTTCTCGTTACCTACAATTCCCTGATGTCCCGGTACCCATATCAGTTTGACGTGATTACGGTCTGCCAGCGATCTCAGTTCCTTTTTGCAGTCTCGACGTCACTTCCTTGCTGCATAAGGCCTTGAGTGCCGCTTGACTGTCTGATAGAATGTTAATACGCGCGTTAGCTATATCTCTCCTGTTATTCTCCCTCGCGCATTGGAGAATAGCATATACCTCTGCCTGAAAGACAGAAGTGTGAGTACCCAATGAGTAGCGGGTTCCTGGAGAACACACCCGAGCCCGCTCCATTCTCAGTCTTGGATCCATCTGTGTACCAGATTTTCCCCTGTAGAATGTTCTTGAGAGTCGTTCCATTCAGTTCTATCTGGCACCACTACTTTGATTGGGTTGTTGAAGTCGTATCTTTTCGGAATGTGATCCGTTCTCGTCCCTAGTACGTCCCCGGTCACTATTCCGACGATACTCATATGTCCAGTCCCAACGTTCATATTGTGTGTGTTCTGTAGTCTGAGGGCACCAAGCCTTGCCTCCCCTTGTACCACAAACTGGAGAGGAGGCAATCCCAATAGTGTCTCCATGGCTAGAGTAGACGTTGACTTTATTGCCCCCGTGATTCCTAGACATACAAGTCTTTGCACCTTGCTTAGTCTTGTGATGGCTCCTCTCTGATGCGTCTTTGGCCACCACACCAGAGAGGCGTAGGTAATGGAGGGACCACCTTGTTGTACAGCAAGTGCAACATTTGTGGTCTTAGTCCCCATTTTTTCCCAAAAGAGCGTCTGGCTACAACTAGTGAAGTCACCGCCTTTCTGGTGGTTTTTTCCAGATGTTGGTTCCAAGTCAACTTGGAGTCAAGAACTACTCCGAGATATTTGACTTCTCCCTTGAGCTGTATGTCTTCCCCTCGAAGTCTTATAGGTCCAAGACCATCCAAGTTGCGTCTTCGGGTGAACGCTATGATATCCGCCTTGCTGGGATTGATATTCAACCCCTGCGAGTCCGTCCATCTTATTGCCAGGTTGAGAGCCTCCTACATGCGATTTCTAACCGTCGTGTTGTATTTTTCTTGCTCGATGATCTGCATCTTTTAGTGTACCCAGCAGCCCATCCGCTATCAGATTCCACAAAAGAGTGGACAGAACCCCCCCTGCGGACAACCTCTAGTCGTTCTGGCTACTAAGGTCTCTTCTAAAATTGTTATGTGTATCAACCTGTCCCTTAGCATGGAGTCTATCCAGGCCACACACGGTTCCTCGATTTCTCTATGTCTAAGTATTGTCAAATTTTCCAGCGTGTTTTCCACCTTTGTTACTAGTTGGTGGAGTGCTGTCTCCGTTGAACAGCCAGCAGTGTAGGCATATTGGTCGCGATGCAGTGGTCTCTCCACTAGCGCACCGTCCCTAATATGTCTGTCTACTAGCTTCTCTAAAGTCTTAAGTACAAATGACATGAGACTTATAGGTCTTAGGGCCTTCGCCGAATCCTGTCCTGCTTGTCCAGGTTTCGGTATAAAGGTAACCCTAACATGTCTCCAAGGTTTTGGTATATGTCCGAGAACCAGGCTGCCTGCCTGCCTGCCTCTGAATATGTTACAGAGTCTGGTCTGCATTGTTTCGAGACCCCTCTGCAGCATTGCAGGATATATCCCGTCTGGTCCCGGTGATTTAAAAGGTTCAAATGTCCCTATTGCCCATTGAACTTTTTCGTGCGTCACGATCCTTTTAGCTATGTCCCAGCTTATCCTGGAGCCTCTTTTAATTATCTCCAGTTCGTCTGTTTGTTCCATAGCAGGTGTCTGTTCTAACTGAGCTCCAGGGAAGTGAACTCTAAGTAGTTCTTTGATTGTTTCTTCTCCTGTACATGTATGCTCACCTTGCTCATTTTTCAGGGAGTATATTACACTTGAAAGGGTGTAGAAAACAATAAAAAAATCTTTGCTGCTCTAAAGTGTATGTTAACTTCACAATTTCGAAAAAAAAATCGAAAATATGGTTTTTCCGTTATATCTCGAAAAAAAAAATTCGAAAAACTAATAGCACCACGTGAAAGAGCGGAAAATTTTACTAAAAAATAATATAAGTTATTTTAAAAAAGAATTTGTTTTACTATAAAAAATTATTAAAAATAAGAAAGCAAATTCGAAAACTCTACGCGCGCCTAGCCTTGAATACAAATATTCAGGCGAAGCGTTTGGAAAAACTAATGTATCTTTGCCTAAAATATACGCAAAGTAAAAAGAAAGCGTTTTAAAGAGGAGACTCTAAGCTTTCTCAGGAAGGCATTAGTTTTTAATTTTTTTTTGACCGGAAGTTATAATTTCAAAAATTCTCACTGATTTTTATAAAACTGAAGATAACTATTAATAGATGCATTTAAATTGGGAAATTGGAACCTTGGGTTTTCAACTTAATAGAGGCATAACAAAAAAATCCTTGTACATTTATCAACGTTATACTTTCACTTTTGATTTAAATATAATTAAAATGATGAACATTATCTCTGTTTAATAAAAAATATGTTTTAAAATGATAATTTCTTTACAACATTCATTCGACGCAATTTTTATTTTCAAAATATTATTTATATAAATCAGAAATTAATATTTTTTTAAACAAAGTTAAAAATAATTTGGAAATTGATTTATATAAATAAATAAACACTATTTTGAAAATAAAAATTGCTTCTTATGATTGTTGTAAAAAAATGATCATTTTAAAACATCATTTTTATTAAACAAAAGTAAAAGTATAATGATAATAAATGAACAATGATTTTTTTTTGTTACGTTATTTTAGAGAAAAAGCATACTTGTTATTAACCTTAAAAGTTAACGGTTTACGAGATAATTGCATTTTGGGGATCAGCTGCATGAATACAATGGTAGGCAAAAAAAAAATTCTTTCTGGCCCTGACCACAGTGTTCCCCCATCACTCACCGTTTTCGGGGGTGGCCCCACCTATTTTTATCGCTTTTCGATAATATGGAGGGATGGGGAAAAACTGAGATCATATTCGAATTCAGGAGGTCATTTTACATAAGAATCAGCAAGAATGGTGCCTACCTTTGTAATCATGCAGCTGATCCCTAAAATGCGATTATCTCGTAAACCGTTAAGTTTGAAGGTTAATAACAAGTATGATTTTTTTTTACTAAAACAACGTGGATTTAATATTCTTTTACAAAAATACCGCTAATTTAAAGAGCAAAAAAGTTTATCGCACATTTATGCCACAAATGCTCCCTCTACAAATTACATCGAAGTAGGTACCAGATACTGATTTCTCGTTCCCAAAAACCCCTAGTTCCAAATTTTTATTAACCTCTAACACCCTGTATATTCCTTATTAGTAACATTTTATTAGAGCAAGTTGGGCCAAAAATTCCACCACCGTTACAGTTTTCTGCAGTTTTGCAAGCTTTGATTTTATTATAAAAGTGAAGAGATGGCGTTGCACTCACCTCCTCTTTCTCGACTTAACGGTTTGTACTAAGAGTTGGTGGGTTCAAAGCGATCTTCAGAATTTCTTTAGAGAAATTCGAGCTAGGGGAAGAGGAACAATAATTCCGAAACCGGTCTAAGAAGAAGAATGGCAAGCTCCTTTAATAATAAAATCAAAGTTTTTGGTCGCCAAACCACGTCTGGACTTTCGTAATTCAATACCTGGGGGGCATATAGCCCAAGGAGTAGTTGTTGAAGTGTAGGACATTTAATGTCTTTGTTCTTCGGAACAAGTGTGACTTATTTCACAACCTTAGGTAGTTTTGGTACGCCCATGGTCCTTTTTTGGTATTTTTATGATTCAAAAAATTCCACCACTGTTACAAATCGTAATATTTTAAAGTGAGGAATCTACCATATTTCTATGTACAGGGTTATTCACTATAAATTACCCACCCCTAATTACCGTTATTATTGCCTATAGAAAAAAAGTTTCAAATAAAGGTTGTATGGTTATAACTGTTTTTTGTTAAAATGCTATCAAATGTACAGTAGCGTGCAAATTTCAGGGGATACAAAGAAATAATATATTTTTTAAATGGGATACCCTGTATCTTTTTACATTTTTATAATCCTCTCGACGAGCTGATTTCAACAATGTATCACACTTGATGGCTAATCTGGACAATAAAGGATCTACAGCCACCTGAAAATCACATTTTTTGGATATTGGAAACCCCATCTGATTTTTAATCATCCTGTATACAATATTTTTTAGTTGTTAGCATAGAGACATGTAAGCCGTTTTTCTCGATTTTCAACCGTTTGGCTACTACAGCTACTTTAACTCAAAAAATGTGATTTTTCAGGTGGCTGTAGATCCTTTATTATCCAGATTAGACATCAAGTGTGATACATCGTTGAAATCAGTTCATCAAGAGGATTATAAAAATGTGTCCCATTTAAAAAATATATTATTTTTTTGTATCCCCTGAAATTTGCACGCTTCTGTACATTTGATAGCATTTTAACAGAAAACAGTTATAACCATACAACGTTTATTTGAAACTTTTTTCTATAGGCAATAATAACGATAATAAGGGGTGGGTAATTTATAATAAATAACCCTGTACAATTACTTATGGACTACCCTGCATATCTAATTTATCAGTTTTATAAAAATCAGTGAGAATTTTAGAGAGAAAACAAAAAAAATAAAAACTAATGACTTCTTGAGAAAGCTTAGTCTCTCCTCTTTAAAACGCTTTATTTTTTTTCCTCTGCGTATATTTTAGGCAAAGATACATTAGTTTTTCCGATCGCCTCGCCTGAATATTTGTATTGAACGGCTCGGCGCGCGTGGAGTTTTCGAATTTGCTTTCTTATTTTTAATAATTGTTTATAGTAATACAAAATATCTGGTCACCGAGCTTCGCTCTTAATATTCAAATCTACATTTTTAAGCAGCCCAATGAGTATATAATTTAAGTATATTTATAACATGACAAATTATTAATTAATTCGCGAAAATCACGGAGTGGGCGACATCTACTTGAACTACTGATAGGGAGATAAATAAAAAGTTGATTGGCGATTGGCTTGAAAGTAGGCGGGAAAATTAAAAAAGCTGTCAGTGTTAATTTTCAATTGGCTGCAGCTGTTGTTGACGTTTATCAACTGATTGTCACAGAGGTTAGTTAAATGCATTAAAGTTGCCTAGTTTCTGGGGATTTCACCCTTTTAGGGCAACTTCTACTGACTCTTGATCTTCACGAATTGTCACGGTGGACAGGCCCCGTTTCCGGGACGGGCAACAGCAGCGTGTAGGGCACACGTCCCGTCAACAGAAGATCGCTCAGCTCACTCTATTTATCACTATATAAGAAAAACTCTATGTTCAATTGATTTTATTATTTTTTGATCTGCAGTGAAGGAAAATTATAGGTCTGATATTCATACTTGGGTAAAAACCTCCACAAAAACCTGTGACCAGACTCTCGACGTGTGGCAGATATTGATATCATATTTTTTCAAAAATTCTTTCTCTCTCTCTCTCTCTCTGATCATGAAAACTTAAATATTAAAACTGTCCGCATAATAAAATAGTAGCCGTAAGGGGTAGTCTCACACTATCGGGGAAGGGAAGACAAGTGTCCATTTTAACAGTGTTACTCAACGTTCCTATAGATATTTACCTAAACCCATGATTTCTGAAATTGAATTGGCAACGTTGTATTTTCAACTTTGAATTAATAAGATGGCTGTCATTTGACAAGCAAATTATTTATGTCCGTCAAATGAACCTTTCCTTTTTTATTTAAAATTGAATTCTTTCTGATTAAAACGCCAGAAATTAAATAAAGTCAAACCTTTTTACTACTATACTATACAGAAGAAAGGAGTGCAGTATTTAATTTGCAGAACGTAGTACAGGTTCAAGAGGTAGAAATTTTATTTTTACCTCATCCTTCAATGCTTATTTGTAGTTAAAATTTAAATTTTAATACATCTGATCGGCCTAATAAAGTTTTTGTCTAGATTCTTGTTTCCATGGTTTTTACTGTAATAAATTTGTTCTTTTGACAGATAAGTCAGACTTTATTTATTCATAGCCGTATCGTATGTATTTTAAATGATTCAGAATTTTGTATTAATATATATTTCAAAATGGCTTCATTCTAAAAATATTATCAGTCCTCCTAAATCCTTGAAGGCAGAATTATTAGTAATAGCAAGGCAACATAAAAACAAATTCAAAAAATATATTATGGATGAGATGGCCAGAGAAAAAGGAATTAAAATTCTCAGATTTCCTCCGAACCACGCAGAGTTAAATTCCATTGAACTGATCTGGTCTCAATTATTAAAAGGTTATGTTTCTCAAAACAATAAAACATTTAAATTTCCTGATGTGCGAAATTTGTTTTTGAAGGCAGTTTCAGATGTAAATAGATAACATTGGGGAAAATGCATTGATCATGTTAAAAATGTGGAAAATTCATTTAGGAAAGTTGATATATCAATGGATAATTTAATAGAACCGATAATAATAAACCTCAGAAAAGACAATTATAGTGATACCAGTAGTTTTAGTGAAGACAGTGACTTTTAAAGATAGTTCTTGAACTAACTTTTTTTTTAATCTTTGAGTTTAGGTAAGTACTGAAGCGTTACTTTTAATGCCAAGAGATTTAATTTAATCCCAACATATAATCCTCCTTGTTATTTATTGGTTAAATTTAATTCGTTCAATGTTAAAGTGTCGGATGCATAAAGTTTATTTTTATTTTTTGTAAATAATATAACTTCAAAATTCAATCTACGAAGTGCGTATATATATTTTATATGCTGTGACCTTATTTATATTATAGAAACTTATTTTGCAAAGTACGCCTATGGAATGTGATGTTATATCCCCACTTTGACTGTACTCATCTATCCTTTATAGTATATATTACTATAGAAACAAGTTATTATTATGTGCCGTTGCTAGGAAATAAAACTAAAAGCTTAACTTTTCTTGTAAATATCTCGGAAGATCGAATTTTCACAGACATGAGACCAATATTTTTCGCCGATTTAGATAGGAATTAGTCTACCCTGAAAGTTTCATTGAATTCTGACGAGTGGATTTCGAGATCCTCTGGACACACACACATACACACACACATACAAACCTTGCTCGTTTAATAGTATTTGATTCTTTTTTAAAACTTATAATATTATTTTTTATAGTAAAATTTTCGGCTCTTTCACGTGGTGCTATTAGTTTTTCGAATTTTTTTTTTTCGAGATATAATGGAAAAACCAAATTTTCGATTTTATTTTCGAAATTGTGAAGTTAGCATACACTTTAGAGCAACAAAGATTTTTTTATTGTTTGTGCGAGCTTTTGGTCAATAACCTTCTCTAGTCATATTCTCTTCCTTTTCCAATGAGTTTCATCCTACTATTATTTTATTTTGTTTCAAAAATTATATGCACTGGTCTATACGGCATATATTGTAATGAATCTATTTTTCACAGATTAAATAATTTGAATAATTTCGGTATTAAATGAAAATTTATTTAAAATTAAATAAAACGTTCGATTTTTATTTGGCTCACCGTATAGGTACTTATTTTAACACCGTTTGAGGATTGATTGCGCGCGTCGTGAATCGAGTCGAAAAGTAGGGAGGTAGAATTTCAGAGCCTAGATGAAGAATAATTTTGAATTAAGAATTCATTCTTTTCCTACGATCCGAAATAAGTAGTCTAACTAAAATTTAATTAGCCGGTTTTGATTCCGTTTGAGACAGCCGAGGTACAACATTAATTTTCCGTAATTTTCGTAATTGAATTATCGCCGTATTTGCCGTGTTAATAAAATCGTCGCATTTTGCTCAGAAAACGCGTTTAATTTTGTAACGTATTAAGATACCGAAACGAACTATTTATTTACGTTTTGTTTTTCTGAATTTTTTTTAAATCCGGTTATCACTTAGTAACACAGAACACATAGAACTAAAAAGCTAAAATAGGTGGAAGAAATTAATATTATTCGTTACCACATGTATAGATGGGACAACTTTGATCATGTGCAGATCATCAACAACATTGCCAGTTGTTCATGTACTTGTACGAAAATCTAAGATAATGGCAATTTGATTTACATATATTACATTATCATCCCATAAAAGAGCCCGAACTCATCATTTTACGATTATTTAAGATCATTAAATTCTTTTTTCAAGAAAATATACATGTTTGAGCATATAACAACTGCTGGCATCGTAATAAAGAATTAGGATTTCTCACAATTCATTTGGCAATGCTGTTACTTAACATCAACACCTTTGACTTAGTCTGACGAAATTTTTGATCAGAGCCGGTCTTAGGTGTGTTGTTGTTGTTGAATTGTGTTTTTGCGTCAGTGTTTTATTAATTCCGCATTATCGTATTAGGTATATACTTTTTGTATTGTTTTCATTCTGTTATCGTGTAGTATTTAAGAGACCTCACTAGTTTTTAGTATAGTTAGAGTTATTTGACTCAGTGTTTTCAAGATGTCTAAGTGCATGGTGCTTTCCTGTAAAAACAAAGGACAAATTCCAGGAATATCTTACTTCAATTTCTCCCTACATTATCTAACTTGACAGAAAATGTTGTTGCATACATTGCAGATTTTGTTGTGAAGAACATAAAAAAATAATCAAGTGTAATGTGTGTGTAATATCTGGAAAAATGGCGAAAGAAATAAATGAAAGTTATAGATAATTTTAAAACACCCGGTATAGTCAAAGTAAATAACTAGCGGTTCAAACAGTAGAAAAATCGAATCATCTAGAAAATTACCACAATGCAAGCTTTGCAAAAACCATACAAAATTTTGTTGCTTGTTGAAAAATTTCAAAATATAAGTTGAGCAATCCGACACCGTTCTGTTTTAATTCAAGGAAATTAAATATTGGATGTCATAAACAATTTTTCTGGTCAAAGTTCCTTTACAATGTAACACAAAAGACAAAAGTGCCGAATTGGCATTATTTTCATTTCTAGTAATTTGTATGATAAACAATAACGGAGTACGCGTGATTGGTCAGTATATAAGACAATTGTAATGGCGTCTAATAAGTTGAGGAAAAATAGTATCCCTCCAACAAAGAGGGGACAAAATTTTATAAAAAGTAAAGTTTTTCTGATCGCGGAGAAGAAAAAGAGAGGTGAGAGCCGGTAATCATATACGGACCCCTCGTTAGTGGTCCACGGGTCGCGCTGTAAAAGTCGCGTTTTCTAGTAGAGAAAAATAAGTTTGGTTTTCTGAGTAAGTTTGGCTTATTTTGATTTTTGAGTTTTTTTTTTATCGTACCGCGTGGTTTGGTTATTGACGCGTTGCGCTAGTGATACAGTTTGGTTAGGCGTAGAACCAGGAATACGTTCGTCGCCCACGTCTACAAGGGATTTCCCGGGCTGTAGATTTCACCCCAATTTGAGGACGAGCTAAGAGTAAGATTTGATTCGATTTTTCTTAACCCTTCTATTCATTTCGAACCGACTCGTGTTGTTTGTAGAGAGTTAAGTCTAACTCCAGTTAATTGTTCTCGCATTTTTTTCCCGCTATTAGGATTGCTTCCCAAAAACGGTTGTTGGGTTAAGTATTGTATACAGTAAAGCCTGTCTGTATGCATCAGAAATTTAACCTTTGTTCGTAAATTTTATCCAGCACTTGAATGGACCTTTTCCTTTTATGTCACATGTATCGTGAGGTAACTAGCGAACTTCTGTTATTTAGTAGAAACAAAGTTTCAATTTCACGTTAACCCTTTTGTCACTTAATTTCAAGTAGAAATATTACGTGTGGTTTCATTTTACCGCCACAGAGCGATTTTTTAGTTTCTTTCATTATTAGTTTAATTTTTTATCATTTTGGGATCATTTTATGCATTTTCGTAGTAGTAAAGGATAGTCATTATTTTAATATTGTAGTCATGTCTTGTTAACCATTTTCTTTTATTAGTCAATAGATTCATTTAAATTTTAGCAAGCGTTTCTTTTAAATCCCCCAACCCCGAGAGTTTTAGACACTTCGTGAGACAAAGGTATATTCTGCACTGAATCGCTGCAGGGATCACGCCCTTCTAGGATTTTCTTTCAGGTATAAAACTCAGTAAGCCTTAATTGACCGCTCTGCCAAGGTTTGATAGACACGCAGCTAGGTAAAAAAGTAACCTTAAAACAACCTCGGTTGTTACTAAATGGTGGGGTTATTACATGTGCCTTTCTGAAATGGAAGAAGAGAGAAAAGGAAGTGTAGATCTTGATTACTTCAAATTATTGCATTGAAAACACAGAGCTGCCTCTTTTTCTGGATTAATCAAGCCTTCTGCAGATGTTGTGAAGTGTATGTTCACAGAGAGAAAAATTAAGCAAATGATGGGTCTGACGAACAACTTAATGCCAAAAGAAAAAAAATGTATGGATGTTTTTGTAACAAATATATCAGGAACTCTATTCGAAGATATGAAATTGTTTTCTTCATTAGAGAACCCTGTTTTTGAGATTTCAATGTACGAAATCAACCATAAAATGAAATTAATCAAATTTATTGTAAAAATTTATAGTAAAATACGTTACTATAGTTTTGCTAGGATGCAAAGAGAAAATGTAATGGGAGAACTGAAAAGGAAGAAATTATGTTAAATGATTTTTTTGTTTTATTTATTTATATTGTGTAACAAAAAGTATGCAACAAATGGAAAACTTGGTGACATACCTTTGACAAGAAAGGATTTACCAGTTTACAGTTATTCAGGCATAATCCCACCGAAATTTTCTTTTAATTCGTCCCTGACTACAATTTCTGTTGTACTTACTTCACTATTCCATCTTCAGAAAGTACTCACGGTGAAAATCTATATTTCAGTGGCCATGAATTCCACTTAAAACACCCCTGTCATGGCAGCGGTTTCACTGAGCATGCTCATAGTTGTCTCTTGTGCTACACTTTCAGCAAAACGGTATTGGCCTATGAGTTCTGTGCTTACTAATTTGGGAATAGTTTATTCATTTTGGGGATCCGTAACTATTTTAATTTTAGAAGAAGAGTTATTTAAGTTATTTTTTTATTTTATTATTTACCGAATAATTAACCAAAAGTGATTAATTTATTTTTGGTTTTCTCGAATTAGTTTGCTTTTAATTGAATCTCAAGTTAGTTTTTGTTTCCTTTTCACGTCCGAAATTAAACACTAGTTACCGCTTTAATTGTTCCGACTGTCGCGTAAATAATTTTCAAGGCTTTGGGATCAGATCTTGTCTTCGTGGTGGCTTCGGCAAAACCCCCAAACAATATCTCACCATTGCAAAGTTAGCTCGCCGTGTAATAATTTCCAACGCTTTGAGATCAGATCTTGTATTCGTGGTGGCGTCGGCAAAACCCCCAAACAATATCTCCCCACTGCACGGTTAGGTTGTCGTGAAATAATTTTCAACGCTTTGCCAGATATTGTCTTCGTGGTGGCTTCGGCAAAACCCCCAAACAATAACAGCTTCTGAGAGTTTAGGTCCGTGAGTTTCATCGTTTTGGGACTGATCTTGTCTTCGTGGTGGCCTCGGCAGAACCCTTAAACAATATCGCTCCCCAATCCCCGCGATCTAGAATTTACCTTGTTTATGTCATAAGATAAGAAAGCTAACTAACTCACCTAGTTTAAATTAAATAATTTAGTAATATTAATTAACGTTTCCGGTTAATTGTGAGTATTTTAAAAAAGGGTGTAATAAAAGGTTGCTGATTTTAATTTCCGAATTTAACAATATTGATAGAATCCACAAGTAGATTTCATAAATAATAAGGTTAAATAACTCTCATGTTTTAATTTAATATAAGTAATTGGGAATAAATTTGTTTACTTTGTTGTTAATTTTAGAACATAATAAATTTTGACAAACTCTGCCGGATTATTTCGTAAATTAATGAGGCTCAATAACTCCCGTTTTAATTTAGATATTTAATAAAACTTACTAAATTTGCTTTCATAATTTGTTAAATTTAAATAAAGTCTGGTTGAGTCACTCTGCTATTACCGTTAGTTGATAAAGCCGAATCGAACGTTTCTTTTAAACGTATTACTTTTTTGTTCAGGGTTAAAGTGGGTGGGCTTTGAAATATAAAACGAATTTTATTTTGTAAAAATAGTTAAAAACAATATAAGTGTCACGTTAATTTCCTGGTTTATATTCACAGACCTTACCTCTTTTCAGGGCTATTAAAGGTATAATATCTGGTCACCGAGCTTCACTCTTAATATTCAAATCTACATTTTTAAGCAGTCCAATGAGTATATAATTTAAGTATATTTGTAACCTGACAAATTATTAATTAATTCGTGAAAATCACGGAGTGGGCGACATCTACTTGAACTACAGAAAGGTAGATAAATAGAAAGTTGATTGGCGATTGGCTTGAAAGTAGGCGGGAAAATTAAAAAAGCTGTCAGTGTTAATTTTCAATTTGCTGCAGGTGTTGTTGACGTTTATCGACTGCTTGTCACAGAGGTTAGTTAAATGCATTAAAGGTTGCCTAGTTTCTGGAGATTTCACCCTTTTAGGGCAACATCTACTGACGCTTGATCTTCGCGAATAGTCGCGGAGGACAGGCCCCGTCTCCGGGACGGGCAACAGCAGCGTGGGGTGGCAACAGTGGGGTGGTTTTAGTGAGTAACCGTAAGAGGTAGTCTCACACTATCGGGGAAGGGAAGAACCTTTACCCGATGTGCATAAAGTATTTCCACCCGCCAAAAAAAAAAAGATTAGCTATAGGTTAGGTTAGATCTGTGTAATAAATAAAGAAAAGTACGATACGTGTGACATTTTGACATTTGTTACATTCTGACAGGTGTCATATTTTGACATTTGTTTATTTTGACAGTTGTAACATTCTGACACGTATCACATTTTAACAGTTGTCACGTTTTGACAGGTGTCACATTTTGACAAGTGTCCATTTTAACAGTGTTACTCAACGTTCCTATAAATATTTACCTAAACCCATGATTTCTGAAATTGAATTGGCAACGTTGTATTTATGAGATTGCTGTCATTTGACAAGCAAATTATTTATGTCCGTCAAATGAACCTTTTCTTTTTTATACTTTTCAGGTTTATTCTGGTTATAAATTGCTACTTGGGCATTTGTAGAATAAAAAAATGTGAAAAATGTTTTTCCGCGCAAAAATTTCTATTGCTAAGTATATTGATTTTATCATGTTTTATAGCATCTGCGAAAATTTCATGAAAATCCCAGTCGGTCCCATTTTCTTAACGTTTAACCAGAGATGTGCGTGTCAGTAGTTGTCAAAATTTGTAGGTCATTATGGATAAAAAGCGGCAAATTTAAAATTGAATTCTTTCAGATTTAAACGCCAGAGATTAAATAAAGTTAAACCTTTTTACTACTATACTATACAGAAGAAAGGAGTGCAGTATTTAATTTGCAGAACGTAGTACAGGTTCAAGAGGTAGAAATTTTATTTTTACCTCATCCTTCAATGCTTATTTGTAGTTAAAATTTAAATTTTAATACATCTGATCGGCCTAATATAGTTTTTGTCTAGATTTAATCTTGTTTCCATGGTTTTTACTGTAATTAACCTGTTATTTTGACAGATAAGTCAGACTTTATTTATTCATAGCCGTATCGTATGTATTTTAATTGATTCGGAATTTTGTAATAATATATATTTCAAAATGGCTTCATTCTAAAAATATTATCAGTCCTCCTAAATCCTTGAAGGCAGAATTATTAGTAATTCAAATTCAAAATTCAAAAAATATATTATAGATGAGATGGCCAGAGAAAAACTAATTAAAATTCTCAGATTGCCTCCGTACCACGCAGAGTTAAATCCCATTGAACTGATCTGGTCACAATTATTAAAAGGTTATGTTTCTCAAAACAATAAAACATTTAAATTTCCTGATGTGCGAAATTTGTTTTTGAAGGCATTTTCAGATGTAAATAGAGAACATTGGGTAAAATGCATTGATCATGTTAAAAAGGTGAAAAATTCATTTAGGAAAGTATATCCACTATCAATGGATAATTTAATAGAACCTATAATAATAAACCTCAGAAAAGACAATTATAGTGATACCAGTAGTTTTAGTGAAGACAGTGACTTTTAAAGATAGTTCTTGAACTAACTTTTTTTTTAATCTTTGAGTTTAGGTAAGTACTGAAGCGTTACTTTTAATGCCAAGAGATTAAAAACAGTTTAATCCCAACATATAATCCTCCTTGTTATTTATTGGTTAAATTTAATCCGTTCAATGTTAAAGTGTCAGATGCATAAGGTTTATTTTTATTTTTTGTAAATAATATAACTTCAAAATTTAATCTACGAAGTGGGTATATATATTTTATATGCTGTGACCTTATTTATATTATAGAAACTTATTTTGCAAAGTACGTCTATGGAATGTGACGTTATATCCTCTCTCCTTTATAGTATATTACTATAGAAACAAGTTGCCGTTGCTAGGAAATAAAACTAAAAGCTTAACTTTTCTTGTAAATATCTCGGAAGATCGAATTTTCACAGACATGAGACCTACATTCTTTGCCGATTTAGATAGGAATTAGTCTACCCTGAAAGTTTCATTGAATTCTGACGAGTGGATTTCGAGATCCTCTGGACACACATACACACATACAAACCTTGCTCGTTTAATAGTATTTGATAATAAGTTAAAAATAATTGAGTCTGAAATCAACAAGACCCCTGGAGAATACCGTATCTCCATCTGAAGTTACCTGTGCCCCTAAGACGCCATTTCTAAGGGTCGTGGAGCATACCAAATAAAAAAAACTGGCGCTCGAGCAATCTAAAGCGTCACTTGTAAGGCATATTTTTCCTTGTGGCAAGAAAAAGCCTTACAATATAATGTAAAATGTAGGCCACATAGTATATTTTGTAAAAATTACCATACTTATCAAGTTTTTTCACAACCATTTTGAGTGTAGGCTTTCGACGAGTTAATATTCTGTCGGAAAATTGTTAAATTGACCGGCTTGAACCCACATCTCAGCATAAGCGACATTGTGGACAGTTAATAACAATAAATAAACGTGTTTTGCAATCAAACTTATGCGTGACCAGAGCAATCGGTTTAAATTTGAGTGGGAATTATTGTGGCGCGCGGTCGATGTTGGGCTGGCCCATTATGTCAAAATAATCGCATTTGAAAAATTCAATCCGCTACTGAAATAAATGTATAAAATATTAGAAAATAAAAAGACCTTGTTTTAAAAGCAACTAAAAATTCACAAAAAGATTTAGGACTGCCAATATCCGAGGAAAGGTCCGATATCAAATATACAAAGACAATTCAAATAAGTTAAAGAATTTTACTTCTATTTTCGGCTCATAAAACATGTTTGCATGTATTTATGAGATCCAAATACTGTTTTCTCATTTTAAAACTTTATATCCCTTATTCATTGCCCAATATCTTTTGGACGAAACGTATAAACAAATACACGGTGATACTAAGCACCTCGTTTAAAAACAGCAAAAGGATATTAGGCTAATGGCTTTCTTCCAGAATATCGCAGAACTCGTTAATTTACTGGGTAATCCAGATGCAAATATATACACTAGCAAGAACAGGAGTAATCTAGGAGCGAGATATCTACAAACAAAATTACCGGAAATACTCTTTTAGTACTTACTTTATTATAAATTTTAAAAAGAATTTGCATATTTAAAGAAAAAGTATAAATAAGCCTACATATTTATTTCGATTTTATCCTTTATTGTGTAATACTAAAAGACTGGAACGAAAATTTAAGTAGGTGTATATGCGAGAACGACTTGCTTGAATGTATATTTTTGGAAAATCAAAGTTAAAGAAAAAACCTACTTAATTAACACATGGCGACCCTTTTGAGTCTTCGAAATTGGAAAGAAGATCGGTCAAGGTTATACAGATGTCTGGTCTTTGGGTATAATTCTATTTATAATGTTGATGATGATGTTTTATGATACCTTTCATGCGAAACAAGTGCAGTAGCACTTATCGCTTATCATTCATTGTATTTATTGAATAAATAAATATAAAATAGGCTCCGGTTGTCGCAAACACTCTAAATTATACAGGGTGTCCCAACTAAAATTTGCCCCCTTTGCCCCTAAACACTTCGAATTTTGAAAAAATGCCAAAATAGGTCAAGTTTAACCTAGGGGGCTCAATTTTTATCGTAGTTTCAAACTTCTTTTTTCATCCCTCTACCGCCCAGAACCACCCCTTGAAAAACCTTAAATGGCAAGGGGTGTTAAGTAACACATCATTTTGAAACTGCTTTCATTATTTAATGCAACCCTGTTATTTTTTTATTTTGAATGATTTTCTTTTGGAAAATACGAAATTCTTTCAGAATCAATTACTGTTCTATTGGAAATAAAACCAATTATTTGAATCAAAAAAAGACTTTAATTTGACGTTTCGACTTTACTTCGAAAGTCGTTTTCAAAAATTGATAACAAAATATAATTTACTATAGAAACAGATCACTTGATAATCTTATACAGGGTGTTTCATAGTTAAACCGACATACGTTAACTGTAAATAGAGGGAACTTAGGTGATTTCAAATAACCTTGGTTAATCGGTCTAACGCCTTTAATAACCGAGATACGGGGTGTTTCATCCATTTCGGCCAATATTTTGATAAGCCGTAACTTTAGAACCACCCTGTAGATTTCTCTCACACTTGGTACAGGTATAGCGTGTTAATAGCCCAATCCTATAGTGTAAGAACTACAATTAAAATCCAGATCCGGATTAAGAAGAATTTCTGAACTTTTAAAGTAAATTCAATTAATGCAATACATATTGTCGTTTTCATAAGCCGTAACTTTGAAAACACCCTGTAGATTTCTTTCATATTTGGTACAGGTAGATTGTTTAAATAGCCCAATCGTACAATACAAGAACTAAAGTTAAAATTCAGATCCGGATTAAGAAAAATTTGTAAAAGTTGTTAATCTCTAAAATAGCACCCTGTATATCAGATTCGAAAAAAGAAAAAAATTTGTTTTTTATCCGGAATTAATCCGAAAAATTAAATCGTATTTTTTGTTTGTAGAACGATCTTGTGTATTGTGTATTTTTTCTTTTTTTAAATAGGTATCATTTAAAAAAATCTGATATACAGGATGCTATTTTAGAGATTACCAACTTTTACAAATTTTTCTTAATCCGGATCTGGATTTTAACTTTAGTTCTTTATTGTACGTTTGGGCTATTTAAACAATCTACATGTACCAAATATTAAAGAAATGTACAGGGTGTTTCCAAAGTTTATTTATTTATTTATTCAATAAATACAATGAATGATAAGCGATAAGTGCTACTGCACTTGTTTCGCATGAAAGTCATCATAAAACATCATCATCAACATTATAAATAGAATTATACCCAAAGACCAGACATCTGTATGAACCTTGACCGATCTTCTTTCCAATTAAGTATTCCTTTTTTTACCAGAGCATTTACTTCAGAATTTCGAGGACTCACAAAGGGTCGCCATGTGTTAATTAAGCAGGTTTTTTCTTTACCTTTGATTTTCCAAAAATATCCATTCAGGCAAGTCGTTCCCGTATATACACCTACTTGAATTTTCGTACCAGTCTTTTGCTATTGCTCAACATAGATTTAAAAAGGACCTGCTGGTTCCACGGTTAAAACTACCTTTACGGTTCTCTATTATAGAATCGTTTGTACAATTTAAGTGAATCAAAATTTTATTCTTTATACAATTTTATATATAATAAACATTTTTAATCAATAATGGAAATAATTCCTAATTTCTAATACCTAAGCCTTGTCTTGCGTATCTTCGTGGACTCAGTTTTGGACATATTAAACCTAGTAGGGCGTTAAAAGTAATGGACAGGGCACAACTGGAAAGGAAATCTTCTAAAAAAAAAATGGCGTTTTGCTTTTTCTTAAAAGAGTGATCAAGTTATGGCTTATGAAAGTGACAATATGTATTGCATTAATTCAATTTACTTTAAAAGTTTAGTAATATGTAGAACGAGATGTGCATTTATAAAATTATGTATTTTCAAATTTTATAAATTTTTCTTAATCTGTATCTGGATTTTAACTGTGGTATAGTCCTTACATTATACGATTGGGCTACTAAAAAATGATACCTGTACCAAATATGAAAGAAATCTACCGGGTATTTCGAAAGTTACTACTTGTGAAAATGAAAAAAATGCATTTGATGTAATTTGATGTTAAAACTCCAGTAGTATGTGCACTTAAAAAAAAATTTTACTTTAACTCATTTTTTTTCGTTCTTTTCACATATCCATCCCAATTTTAAAAAATCTGATATACAGGGTGTTGCTTTGGGGATTTTCAAATTTTGCAAATTCTTCTTAATCCGGATCTGGATTTTAATTGTAGTTCTTACACTATAGGATTGTGCTACTAACACACTATACCTGTACCAAGTATGAGAGAAATCTACAGGATGGTTCTAAAGTTACGGCTTATCAAAATATTGGCCGAAATGGATGAAACACCCCGTATCTCGGTTATTAAAGGCGTTAGACTGATTAATCAAGGTTATTTGGAATCACCTAAGTTCCCTCTATTTACAGTTAACGTATGTCGGTTTAACTATGAAACACCCTGTATAAAAATATGACAGCAACATAGGGCACGGACAAAGATTTTGAAATTGAAGATGTCAAAATCATATTTTTGTGACGTTTCTGGAAACGAATTTAAAAAAAGGATAGCGCGTTTGCATATTATAAGAGAATTTATACTTCGTCATAAATGAAGTTTTCTTATAAATAAATCAGATTATTTTTTTCATCTGTCAAAACAGTCAGATTTTGTGGTTTCAGCCAATAACAACTCAGGATTCTAACCAATCATTGTGTTTTATACTGATAAAACCGCTTCGTCGTTTTTGTTTTTTGATTAAACTGTGTTTACCTTTTTTGAAATGTCAAATGTAAACATTTGTCAATTATTATTATACTAAAATGTATTGCCAATCTATGTTAATAACCAAATTTCAAAATGTATTTGTAAACTAACCTGTTTTTATTAGTTTATTTCAACATTCATTTAACATTTTTAGATACCTCACTTTAACACTAAACTTAAAATTAATTAAATTAAGAAAGACATCATTTCATTCTTCTTCTTCTTCACTTTTATTTAAGGCGCCGTTTCGCGGGGTAGCCAGTCCAAAAATCGCCTTGGTGGCCCTGTATGTAAAACTATAACAGCTCAGGTTTCAATTTAAATTGGTAAAGAAAATTTTCAATATTTGTGTGTAAAGTGTCTTTTGCATAAATGACTATGTTCTCTGTTTTTAATACAAAATGATTCAAAAAATAATCCTTTCAAATACGACTCGTCCTCTGAAATTTTATAGATTAAATTTTTGATCTTCATACTCAAACGCCTTTATTTTAGGCAAAACCACTCAAACAAACTGATTTAAGATAAAATCAGTTTGTTTTCGTGGTTTTTCCAAATAAAACCGTTTTCATGAAAACCAAAAATTTAATCGATAAAATTTGGAGGACTCGTGGTATTACCTTTGATAAAAACTTATGATACTATCCAGTTATTTTTGTAATTAACTCTTTTTGTAAAATAGGAATCCAAATTTTTGAAATATCGACCGAACAATTAGAAACATATTCGTTATTATTTAAGCATGGTTTAGACTACTTAACATTTAAAGTTTTACGCGGCAGATCAAAATTTCTAATAGATGAAGATTACAAAAAATATTTGTTAAATGTAGAAGACAATATTGTTTAGAATCCTAAATACTTTTGGCAATTTGTAAGAAACAGAAAAAATAGTCAGAGTGTTCCTAATAACTTATTAATTCCTCAGGGGCCTGTTACTGATTTACAATCAATTTGTAACACTTTCTCTGACTATTTCTCTTCTGTTTTCGTGCCAAGCGGTATTAGCAATTTTTCTCCGCCCCAAATTAATGCCCCACTAAGTATTGCTCAATATAATATCACCCGAGATATCATTGCTAAAAAAATTGACAATCTACCTAATAAGGGTCCCGGTCCGGATAAATTACCTACATGTTTGATTAAAAAATGTAAAGACTCCTTGACAGAATCCCTGTTTCTGATATTTAATAAATCACTGAATGAAGGTATATTTCCTGATAAATGGAAGGTGGCTTTTGTTGTTCCAATTCATAAATCTGGAAGTAAAAATAAAGTTGATAATTTTATACCCATTTCTAAATTGGATATTTTTAGTAAGCTATTTGAAAGTATTATCTTTGATTTTCTTTCCTATGACGTAAAAAATGTTATTAACATCGAGCAGCATGGCTTTATTAAAAAACGCTCTGTTGATACAAACTTATTCCTTTACATTGAATACCTTTTTAAAAGCCTAAATGACCGAATGGTCGTGTACTCGGTTTATACCGACTTCAGCAAGGCATTCGATAAAATTGATCATTCAATTCTTACTTCGAAACTTGTTGGCGTCAGTGTCCACGGTACTCTACTAAGATGGCTCGACTCTTATGTTAGAAATAGATTACAACAAGTAACTTTAGGCAATTACAAATCCAAGCCCGATTTTACCACTTCTGGAGTACCCCAGGGGTCTCACTTGGGACCCCTACTCTTTAATTTATACATCAACGATATTTCTACGTGTTTTAATTTTGCTAACTTTATCACGTATGCTAATGATTTAAAAATATTTCACTCAATATCATGTCCCAACGACAGAGTTTTACTTCAACACGATTTGGATAGATTGTCTAATTATTGTCGGCAAAATAACTTATTTTTAAATACATCTAAATGTAGTTATATACAATTTTCTCGCCGTAATGATATATTGAACAATGTCTATACTATCTCTAATTGTATCCTTCACCGTGTAGATAATGTTAAAGATCTAGGTATTTTTCTGGACTCAAAATTAATTTTTGACAAGCATGTATATAATGTGGCTAACAAAGCACACAGACAATTAGATTTCATCTTCAGATCTTGTTTTGAACTAAAAAAACCCTCATACTGTCAGAACCTTGTACATGGCCTATGTCAACAGTATTCTGATGTATGGGTCTGTCATTTGGAACCCCCGCTACTTGATTTATATTGACAAATTAGAATCCATACAAAATAAGTTTATTTCTTATTGCCAAAGAAAATTTTATCCTTATATATCAGAAAGACAAAATATCCGTTTTAATTTGAAAAACATTAGTATTGAGCAAAGTAGGCAAATAGCAGATGTCATGTTTATCCATAAGATCTTAAATAACAGAATTGATTGTGTTGAAATAATGAATCTTATTCGAATTGTTATTCCTAATTATAATACGAGAATTATTATACTTTCTTCGTAAATCAGGCATTAACCAATTACTATTTAAATTCGCCCCTTCATAGGGCTACTAACACTTACAATAAATTGTCGAATACTGTTAATATTGACATTTTTCTCCGCAATTTTATTAAGGTTAAAGATGCACTTAAGGCTCACTTTTTACAACTGTGACTAATACTTTAAAACTTATAATGGTTCACTTTTATTGCTTATTATAGATACCTAAGTACCTTGCATTTAATTTGTAGCATAGTTTTTAATTTTTAAACTTTTTGTTAATTAATCATTTTTTTGTATATTTTAGTGGACACTGTTCTGGGTTTGTCCTGTTTGTGTCCCAAACAAATAAATAAATATCAATGCTGCTTCTTTAACTTTGCGGTTATAATTATTTCTTTCGGATTTTTGAAAATTGTCAATCATTCTCGTTCAATTTTTGGTATGTATAAAGTAAAACATGTTCTTATCTACCGGACACCGAGGCCTAGTTGGTTAAGGTATCGGTCTTTATACTAGGCCAGTGTTCGGATCGTAGGTTCGATCCCTGCGAAACTAAAGTAAAATTAAAAGACTTTGGCAAGTGCAAAAAGGTATTTGTGTCACACGCAGTTTCATTCACGCCGGTAAACATGCCGGATGATATCGAATATCTCCTGGAACTGATAGGGGTTGGTGGCACAATTAGACACTTGTTAGTCAGTAGATCATCTGCATGACAAAGGCATAGTCCTGGGTTTAAGGTGATTGAGGACCGTGGTTCGGAGCCCACGATAAGCTGTAGGTCCCGTCCAGATTAGCCTTAGTTTGCAGAAAGGAGACGTTAAAATTAAGCAAGCAAGCAATGTTCTCATCTACACTAATTGTGGTTTTAAGTTTTTCAAATAACAAAAAAATTTGGTTTGAAGGTGATAAAAGGTAAAATGCTCATGTTTATTCACAGTTCTTCTTGATCAATAACATACATTATTGTACACAAGAAAGAGTTGAATTAGTAAAAATGTACTATCAAAATAATGAGTGTGTTAGTGTCGCTGCTAAAATCTTTAACCAAAACCATGTGGAACAGCAAGTAAGTCGTCAGAATGTTACGTATTTAATTAAAAAATTTTAAGAAACTGGATCTGTTTTGTAAGGCTTTTTCTTGCCACAAAGAAAATTATGCCTTACAAGTGACGCTTTAATACGGAGATTGCTCGAGCGCCAGTTTTTTTATGTGGTATGCTCCACGACCCTTAGAAACGGTCTCTTAGGGGCACAGGTAACTTCAGATGGAGATACGGTATTCTCCAGGGGTCTAGTTGACTTCAGACTTAATTATTTTTACTTTATTATATACCTTTAATAGCCCTGAAAAGAGGTAAGGTTGGTGAATATAAACCAGGAAATTAACGTGACACTTATATTGTTTTTACTATTTTTACAAAATAAAATTCGTTTTGTTTCAAAGTCCAACCCTTAAAACCCTGAACAAAAAAATACTATGTTAAAATAAACGTTCGATTTAGCTCTAGTGACTGACGGCGGTTACTGTTGGAATGACTCAATCAGACTCTAATTAAATTTACCAAATTATTAAATTAAACGGAAGAATTTATTAAGTTTCGTTAAATTTAAATTAAAACGGAAGAGTTATTTAACCTTAATAATTTATAAGATGAAACGACGGAGTTTATCAAAATTTACTTGGTTCAAAAATTTACGGGAGAGTTAGTTAACTTCATTAACTTTAGAAATTAATCAAACTTCATTAAATAAATTAATTCCCAATTACTTATGTTCAGAAAATAAATAAATTCGGGAGAGTTATTATATTTAAAATACAGTCTAACGGGTGAATTTATTCTACTTTTCTACTGTAACTTTAAACGGGGACGCGACCGATTCCTAGACTTTCAGCTTAGCCGATATTGACAGTCAATACCATCACTCGATTGATGACAATGCCCAACTAGCGTGAGTAAGGGATTGAAATTGCCTAAGTGGTAATGGGGAGCCTAAATAGAGCTAGATCAATCCCAAAGTTATCGGAATTTAATACGGGTTTACGGACGAACTCCTAAACTTTCAGCATCGCCGACATTGACAGCCAATACCATCGATTGATGCCAATGCCCAACTAGCGTGAGTAAGGGATTGAAATTGCCTAAGTGGTAATGGGGAGCCTAAATAGAGCTAGATCAATCCCAAAGTTGTCGGAATTTAATACGGGTTTACGGACGAACTCCTAAACTTTCAGCATCGCCGACATTGACAGCCAATACCATCGATTGATGCCAATGCCCAACTAGCGTGAGTAAGGGATTGAAATTGCCTAAGTGGTAATGGGGAGCCTAAATAGAGCTAGATCAATCCCAAAGTTGTCGGAATTTAATACGGGTTTACGGACGAACTCCTAAACTTTCAGCATCGCCGACATTGACAGCCAATACCATCGATTGATGCCAATGCCCAACTAGCGTGAGTAAGGGATTGAAATTGCCTAAGTGGTAATGGGGAGCCTAAATAGAGCTAGATCAATCCCAAAGTTGTCGGAATTTAATACGGGTTTACGGACGAACTCCTAAACTTTCAGCATCGCCGACATTGACAGCCAATACCATCGATTGATGCCAATGCCCAACTAGCGTGAGTAAGGGATTGAAATTGCCTAAGTGGTAATGGGGAGCCTAAATAGAGCTAGATCAATCCCAAAGTTGTCGGAATTTAATACGGGTTTACGGACGAACTCCTAAACTTTCAGCATCGCCGACATTGACAGCCAATACCATCGATTGATGCCAATGCCCAACTAGCGTGAGTAAGGGATTGAAATTGCCTAAGTGGTAATGGGGAGCCTAAATAGAGCTAGATCAATCCCAAAGTTGTCGGAATTTAATACGGGTTTACGGACGAACTCCTAAACTTTCAGCATCGCCGACATTGACAGCCAATACCATTGATTGATGCCAATGCCCAACTAGCGTGAGTAAGGGGTTGAAATTGCCTAAGTGGTAATGGGGAGCCTAAATAGAGCTAGATCAATCCCAAAGTCTCAGAATCTGGAGAGGTAGCTTGTTTTAAAATATAAAATAAATAACTGAAAGCAAAAATGTAATTTCAACTTTCAATTAAATAAATCAATTTCAAAACCACTGCGACCAAAAACCAAAATAAATCAAATAATTAAATAAATTAAAAATGTAGAAATAATTAACTTGGTTAACGGGAAAATACTACTATTCGATAACTATTTTCAAAGATATTTTTAAAGAAAATTCTGTATTTAACCTAAATAACTCTCCAAAAGAAATTAAGGTAAGGTCGCACCTTCAATAAATATAACTTGTGAGATAAAAAGGATTTTTTCTTCCATAACTTCAATAATTATTACTCACATATGGCTAACCCTACTAAAAAAAAAAAAAAAAAAAAAAATTAAGGTGTTGCGGATCCCCAATTAAATCAATTACTCCCCCAAATTACTAATCAGTAAAACAAACGGACTGAATGCAAAAGAATGAAAAATAGTGCAAATAACGCAACTAAATTACTAATAAAAATTACAAGCAAACTAACTCATAAAAGAAAATTAATAAACCGGTTTATTCAGTTACACGGTAAACAATAATAAAAACTAAAAGTGAAAATCTTAATTCCAAAATTTAAATAACTCTCCGTATAAAATAAAACAAATATTATTTCCCAAGAAATAAAATTTTCCCAAAGAAAACGAACGGAAATCAAGAAGATTAAAACTAAAAGAATCTTTTTCGGTTGAAATATTTAACGCATTTTAAGCAAAATAAAACTATTTCATTTAGTCCCAAATTAACACGGTGACAAATTAAATTCAAAACACGGAAAAACAACGTTATCAGTTTTTATGACGGCGGTGGAAAAAAAAAATCGGATCTTGCTACTAATTACTTTAGTTGACTGGTTAGTTTTGATCGGAGAAAGTGAATTCATTCTTATTTGAAAATTATTCCTCATCTAACCTCTGAAGTGTCCCTACTTCTGAAAATTTCCTAGACCAAAACGGCGTTTTGTGACGTTGAAAATTTATTTAAATTTTCACCCGGTGAGCCAAATAAAAATGGAACGTTTAAATTAATTTTAAATAAATTTTCATTTAATTCCAGATTTGTTTAAATAAATTAAGCTGTGAAAAATAGCTTCATTACAGTTTCAAACATAAAACATGATCGTGAGGGTAATATCAGAAATGACGCTGTTGATTCAGCGGATTGTCAAAAAACATAAATTTCATCCGTACAAGATGATAATCGTTCAAGAATCGAACGAAGATGATCCGGATCGACGTTTATAGTTTTGCGAAAATTTCACTCACACTTGAATGATGACGCAGGTTTACTTTACAACAGTTGTTTCTCCGATGAAAGTACGTTTATGTTGAATAGTGAAGTCAACAGGCATAATTGTCGTTATTGCAGTGATACCAACTCACACATTTTTAGAGAAGGTCATACACAAAAGCTCCAAAATTTGAATGTTTGGGCCAAAACAAATTTGTTATGTATCGAAATTCATTCTGTGTGTGTGTTGATTCTTTGTGTTTATGAATTTTAAAATTATGACTTCATATTTTGATAGAGCATCAAAAAGTAAGCTTTGATGTGCCCCTCCGTACCTCTTCGGGAACACCTTCAAAATGGGGTCCAAAATACGAAAATTTAAAATGACTTTGAATTTAAAGTAGACACATAGTGAATGACAATTTTGGTAAAAGTGAGTAGACTGTGGTTGTGTTGACTAAAATAATTACTATCAATCTAAAATTTTATTAATACTTTCATTACAATTTGTTCGGCCTATGGGAATGCTAGTTTTATTGATGGGAATTTGACTGGTGACATTTACTTGGACTTGTTAGAAGACCCTGTTGATCCTTTAATAACCCAAACACTGGGAAGATGATGTAAAGCTCCATGAAAACCAACTTTGTTTTCAACAGGACGGAACGTCTTCATAGTTTGATATACGAGTTCGCAACTTTTTAGATGCTCGTTTTCTCGGACAATGGATAGGTCGTACAGGTTCTATCGAAGGGCCAGCTAGGTCGCCCCATTCAACTCCTATGGATTTTTTTTTTGTGGTAAAGTCCAAAGTTTATGCTACACCACCTGAATCTCTTCAAGACCTTCGATAAAGAATCGTGACAGAATGCCGTTTAATTACACCAGAAATGTTACGAAAAGCATTTGAGAACTGGCTGTGCAATTGCATGGAAGTTGGAGGTGGGCACTTTGAACAGTACATTCGTTAAAATTAAATTGTTTTTTTAGAACTACTGTTGTTACTTATCCGCCCTCCACTATACCATAGAGGAAAAGTAATGTAATCGTAAAAAAGTCCAAACAAATTTTTTTTGCGTTCATTCATCGTTATTTGGCCTGAAAAACAAACTTCAAAGAATAACAAGAACGGAATGAAATAAGTGTTATAATAGATGTTTGAAACTTGTTATATGATGATTTTCCTGATGTTAATTAGATTTTTCTAAAGCGATCATAAGAGTTTCATTTGGGGGAGGGCCACTGATATTTTCAGTCGTATTTTTTTTATTTAACTTTTTCTCATTTTTGGTAATGAATTAAAAAAAAATCAGAGTTTTTGCCAAAAAAGAGGTACTCTTGTTTAGAGGCAACAAGAAGAGACAAATCGATTTTAATTTTTTCTGTTGCCTTATTTGTTACTATAGTCTATTTTTATGTATGAGAGAGTATTAAAATAATAAAGCGTTCGTAATCCATAGGCGTACCACTTCTTTTAGTAGACAGTTAAAATATTTTGTGAAGTTATACCTCGAGTATTTTCGTATGAAATAACCTTTGTATAAATATAATAAATATATCGGGTGTACACTTATATTTTCACCTAATTAACCTGCTTATAACTTCTAAACAGCTGAAGGTAAAAAAGTGCAATTTTTTCTAAAATATTTTATTTTTCCACAAGGTATGTTAAGAACATTGTGTCAAAACTACTTCTTACCTACAAATCCAAATCAGAATCGAAATCAGAAGATGAACTGTCGCAACCAATATTTACAATGAGTGGCTCGATCATTTCATCAGTAATATTGTCCAACTTCCACATTTTCTCTTCTTCTTTAATCGTATGATTTACTGCCTTTTCCCAGTTTTCAGGCTTCACATTATTTACAGCCTCCAAAAACAACTGTTTAACATCACTCATTTTAAAAGAATTATTTTTTCTTGAAACTTCTCCCTTTATCTGTGCCCATATCAGTTCAATCTGGTTTACTTCGCAATGATATGGTGGTGATCTAACCACCGTCATCCCACGATTTTATGCAATTTCATCAATTTCATATTTTTTTAATTTCTCATATGAAGGGAACACAAATGATACAGTTCTTTTCTCACAGAACCGGGATGGATAATATTCTTTGAATTTAGCCAATTCTGTAAATCTTTTTTTAACCACTTAGTTGTGGGCATTTTTTCTGTAAGTCCCGAGTGATAACTTGCATTATCCATTACTATTATACAGTTCTGAGGAAGAAGATCTATCATTTGTTCGAACCACTCTTTAAAGACATCAGCATTCATGTCCTCATGGTAGTCACCGGTACGAGTAGATTCAAAAGTCAATAAACCACCTTTAACAAAACCGTTTGAACTACCGATGTGTACTATTATAAGTCTGCGCCCCTTTCCTGATGGTGGATTTAATCCAGTAGATAAATTATTGAAAAAAGCCTGTCTTCGACTTGTAACAGTTTCATCTTGCCAAAATTTATTTGGTGTATGTCCCTCGTTGATCCATGTTTCATCTAAATAAAATATATTTCTTCTTTGGTTTCTCATTTCTTTTATAGTCCTTAGGTAATTTCTTCTCCATACTACAATATCGCTTCTTTTTTCCATAGAAAACCTATTTCTTTTAAAAGTTTCCATAGTGTGCTTCGACTCATTTCAGGGTAATCCTTATCATCTCGAACCGTGGCAAGAACTTTGTCTACTGTCGGAAATTCTTTTCTAAAGAAGAACGCATGCACTTTCCTTCGAAGTCTTTCTTTCAAATGATTTTCTATTTGAAATTTTGGTTTTCCTGGAGCTTTACGTGCTGTTTGAAACTCGCCACATTTCTCTTCTTTAACAACTCTGTAAATCGTAGATTTCCCAACACCAAGCGTACTACTAACTAATTCCACTGTGTCATCAACACTTTTACATAAATGTTTGTCTGTAAATGATTTAAAACAATTAAATATTAATGTTTTTTCATTAACTGTTAAAGGACCGATTTTTTGTCGTTTACGCGGTACTTCCAAATTTTCCATGATCACACTAGAATTTACAGTAGACTGCACACTGCACCTTGCATGTTGCAACTAAACGACATTTAGTAAGCTGTCAAGAATACACAACTGGACCTCCTTACTAAATGGAAAACCTACAATCGCATTTTCGGTGAAATTTGTTGGTAAGGGATTTATCTACTTATAATTCGATTACTGTAAGAAATTCTTGGAATTAAAATAAAACAAAATTGGCAAATAGGTACTTATTGAAAATAATCTTAAGATACGGGCTATGTTATCTTTAATACACAGGGCTTTTGGCCTGTCCAAACCTTTTTCTATTGTTCTGTACAGCTTATGGTTATAAAAGACCAATAAAACACCCAAAACTTGTATTAGCTCAGGTACATTTATGACAATTTTAGGAAATATTTAGATTATTCCGTAAAAATATTTAAAATGACCGTACTAAGTTTTGCATTAGAAATGCTGTTTTATTACTCTCTCATACATAAAAATAGACCATAGTAATGTCGAAATTAAAGTAGGCTCAGGATTTTTATAAACCTGACCTGTCGAATTGTTTTTAGTTTTCATAGATATATAGATTTATTTATTAAATTGGAACCGCCCTTTAAAAAAGGAATTTTACATACAACACAATAAAACTATTGAATTGACAAAACTAAAGTTATTACATATTAAAAATATAATACAATCCAAAAAAAAAATATTACCATTGGACAATTTTATCTGATACTCATAAATTCTTTGATCTTTATTTTAAAGACATTGAAAGATTGTGAATTTTTTACATCTATTGGTAGATTGTTAAAGTCTCAGAAAACTTTAAAAAACAATGAATTCATTGTACTTTTATGGCAAGTTCGCGAAATATATATGTTATTAATATTTCTTATGTTGTGTTTCTTTGTTAAGAATAATATATTGATGCAAATATTCCGGAGCCATCTGATTTACAATTTTATAAACCAAAATCATGGAAAAATAAAATAACCTATCGTTTACTGAAAACCATTTTAGAGAACCTAACAACATATTCCTTATAAGAGTATAAGGATTATTCTCATTCCACGGTTTTGAAGTTTTTGAAGTATGTTCAGCTTATTGAGTTTTAGTAAGTATAAAATAATCAAAGTGAGGTTGAATAATCGTATTATAAATAGTGATTCCTGTATTAACTGATAAATTTTGAGCTATTCTACTAAAAAAATAAAGTTTTTTTAATATTTTTTTGGAAATATTGTAATGAAGTTATTTTTTTTTAAACATTCAATTTCAGATTAAATCAAAATTTATTTCAAATTAAATAGAATGTTCGATTTTTGGCTAGCTCACCCAGTACATTTTTAATTCTTTAATAAAACAGGTACGGCCTAATCGCGATACCTTTGTAGAAATAGTAGGGAAATTATCCGGAGAAGGGACTGTTCAGAGTAAATGTTTTAAAATAAGATTTATTCTTTTCTTGCGCTTTAAAAATTGCAGTACAATCAATAATTTAGTCCGTCGTGAATTTTTCCGCCGTTAAGCAAAAAAAACCCGAGGTAAACATTGATAAGTTCTTCACCGTGAAAGTCCGTCGTCAATTTGAAACCAAAAGAATCGTTTTATTTTACACGCGTTTTTAATTACTTTGATTTTTAACAACGAAAGACATCCGAATTTTATAATCTTATTTGGTTTACATTTTTGCTGTGATATAAGATTTGTTTTTAAGATTAATTTAATTATTGAACCTACTTTAAATTAATTTAATTAATTAAATTATTTCTGATTTAAATTTTGGGATTTTGTTTTTGGAAAAATTAAATTATTTTCAATTCCGTCCGCGTTTGGTTTTCGAGATTTTGTTATTGGAAAATTAAATTTTTACTTTGTTGTTCGAGTTAGATTATTTAAATTTTAATTTTGTTTTGGAAATTAATTTAGAAATATTTTCAAGTTAACTGTTTTAGTTTCACTTTAATTGTCGTGCCGTCCGGAAGCAAACGTTTGATTTTTAAATTTTCGTTTTGTGTTACAATAAAAGCCGATTAATATTTCTTTTTTAAGAGCCGGAACGAGGCTAGATACGACTTTACCAGGTTATTCCGAATTCGTATTACTTTTCTTTATTATTTATATTCACTATTATTAATCAAAAACCGTACTTTGGATTTATTCATTGAGGTCTAAGGTAACTTATAAGCTAACCTCACTCGCCGCGTTCCCGTTTAGAGGATTGTTGGAATTGATATTAATTCTCCTGGTTAGCTATCGTTTCTTAAGTGTCAACCGGAGTTTTTGTGAGAAGCAAATTTCACTTCTATTTTATGAAGATGTTCTAATATAAAAATATATTTATATGCGCGCCACTGGGAACACTTGACGATGGAATATTTCTCGACAGCTTTAAATGTATGTAACGACGTGGCAGCACTTTACAAATAGGAGCAAATTTTCATAGATTTAATGCAGAATGGCGCGGATATTTCTTTTTGTGATTTTCCATTTAAAATTAACAAAATAAATATTTTTCGAAAGTTTACAAAAAAATCAAGGAATCTCCACCCTAAGTTTTGTAATTATTAGTATTTTCTGAAAATTTCACAAAAATCTGACTAAAACTAAAGGCATAAAAGGTTATTCAAATTTTTCAAGGGGTTCGGTTTGCTCTTAATATCTTTTTCAAACTAGGCTTACGTCAACAGGCATTAGCATTCCTGGTTAGCTATCGTTTGCTAATGAATGGTACGCTAAAATCTTAAGACAAGACTCCGTTTCTGGCTAGAATTGTCGTTATTTAATAGAAACCTGGTAAATTCGATCGTAAGTCTGTATTCCCGTTTCTCCCGGTTGATTGAATAGATAAATCATTTAAATATATTTTTCCGGTTAATTTGAATTAATAAATTTAACGAATGCTTCCGCCGAATATTAGTATTTAATTAATTCAATAATCTTTCTCGAGTAATTCCTTATTTTAATATCTTTAACTTAGTCTGATTGAGTCAGTCAGATTATTACGCGAAATCAGTTAAGTAAATTCCGAATCGAACATTTAATTTAAATTATTTTTGTTCAGGGTTTGAGAGTTGGGCTTTGAAATTTTGACTTATTTTGAATTGTAAATATTATTAAGCAATAGACGTGTCAACGTTATTTTCTGGTTTATAATCACACACCTCTCCTCTTTTCAGTTAAAATAATATATATAAATTCTTTCGGAGATCAACAAGACCCCTGGAAATTCCGTATCTCCATCTGAAGCTACCTGTCTCCCTAAGACGCCGTTTCTAAGGGTTGTGGAGTAAACCACATTAAATTCGAGCAATTTCCATACTAGGGTTCACTCGTAAGGCATAATTTTCTTTGTGGCAATAAAAAGCCTTACAATATAATCAAAGTGGCCTTCAAAGGTCAAGAAATTATCTAAGTAAAGTGGACCAAGTACACTGCCTTGCGGAACTCCTGTATCATTTCCCATCATTTCAGAAGATGTTTGATCGTCATAAGGAACTCGCTGTTTTCGGTTTTGTAAATAATCACTAAGCCAGTCAAGAACTCCATAATGTTTTAGTTTAATTAATAGTATCCCTCTATCAATTGTCTCAAAGGCCCTTCGAAAATAAAGAAAAACACCAACAGTATATTTGTTTTTATCCAAATTACCTTTAAGAAAACATAACGTATGCTGTAATGCCGACTAATAAGAAAATCCTTTGCGAAAACCAGATTGGTTATTAATCAAAACAGAATTGTTATTGACACGTTTTAATAACGGTTCATACACTGCAACTTCAAGAAGTTTTTCAATTGGAGGTAAAATATTATTGACAATTACATTGTAATTAACTTAAAAAGTGCCCCCTCCCCCCTCCTAATGAGATTCTTAAATATTAGATATTTAAAACAATGCTTATAGGAACCTTTAACTCTTTTTTGCATGCCCTACATGCCCTAAAAATCTGTAACACGTATTCATTAACACCCTGTAAATGATTATTTAAAAAATTCGTTCCTAGACGACTGACTTTGATACGCCGCTGTAGCAGAGTCTGTAAATACTAACAAGAAATTCAAATAAGAGAAAGCATTACAGTAAAACTTAGGGTCACAGTTGCCTTGTTTCTGTCCTCGGAAAACGGCAAAATTACGCAAAATATGCAAATCACACTTTGATGTTGTTTTCGACTTTCGGATCGCAAACCATGCAAATTGAATTAAATGGAGATATTTGGGTATAAAGGTACTTACTGGAATCTTTGAATAAAAAAGTTTTGGATTTATTGAGGAATATAATTTTTACATTTTCTTTGAGTTAACATTTTGTCGTAGAATTTGTACGCTATTTTCGCAAATTTCGATTTTGGAATATTCTAACTTTCTAACTGACATACTAATTTAATTTCCACATATAAAAATCAGTTAGTATGAGACTGATAAGTATTCGAAATGAAATTGGCCGCAATCATTTTCTTTACTCTTTCTGGAAAAAACATCTGTTGTGAAAACTAGTCACAACAATGTTGTAAATATAAATAAATTAATAGCAAATCTTACTAATGGTTACTCCATACTCGATAGACTTTTGTTTTTTTTGTTGAAAAAAAAGAGAGTGACAGAAATGAAAGTAAGTGTCAGTGAACTTCCCACTAACTCTTGAGAAAGAACCCCACAGTCACTAAATCGAGTAATCATTAGAACCCCAGCCCTCAGAAGAGTCAAATACCGATAACTTAGTAAGAATTAATATAATTTTACATTTTTTAATTTGTTACAAGTTTTTGTTATACAGGATGCGCCAATTATTTCCACTCGATCTCTAGCACCGAAACTAAAAGAGATATCAACAAGATTTTTTGTAGGGGTAGACAGTGTCACTCGGACTACAATTTTAAAATATTTTGATGTATACAGGGTGGCTATAGTGCCAATAGTCTAGTTTTCAAATGGCAATAACTTAATTTTTTCAAATATTTTTCTTCAGTTAGAAGCTCTCCCTAATACGCATTAAAAAAATATAGGGTTTTGCACATCTAACTTTACTATTTACTTTAATAATTGACGATAAGTGACAAACAACATATTTTACACAATTTTTAATAAGAAATCAAGTTACCTATGAAAATGACAGTAGGTATATTTTGTTATGGCATTAATTGTCAACATAAAATTTTGTATTGTATCACGTCTACTATATTTAATCGGTATTGTGTTCAAGAAAATATTGATATGATATGGATACTGGGTGAATGTCAAAAAAATGCGTTTCTTGCTAGTAGGGTCTATCGTCAAAGATACCCAGAAAGACGTCATCCACAAAAGGATACTTTCGAGAATTTAAAGAGTAGATTTGATAGAACAGTAACCGTCAAGTATGAAAAACATTCACGTGAAACTACAGCTGTTACTATTGACAACGAATATAAGGTAATGATCAGTACAGTTGAAGATCCCAATATAAGCACAAGGCAATTAAGATTAGATATTTCCAATACCACAATTAGACGCATAATAAAAAAGAATAAATATTACCCCTATCATATCCAGCTTCACCAAGAATTGTTACCACGTGATTTAGCGCGTAGAGTGGAATACTGTAGATGGTTAAAAAACAAGATAAATACAGAGTGTAACTTTTTAAACAAAGTTTTATTCTCCGACGAAGCCACGATTCATAAGAACGGTTGTGTAAATAGACAGAACTTCCATTATTATTCGGACCACAATGAACATTTATTTAGAACCACATCACAGTATCGATGGTCTTTGTATGTTTTGGAGGGAATAATAGGTGATTATGTAATTGGTGCCTATTTCTTTGATGGGACTGTAAATGGAGCTATATTTTTAGATTTTTTAGAACATGATTTTCGCAACTTTATTGCAAAATGTGCCTCAAAATTATCGCAACGGAATGTGGTTTCAATTAGATGGTGCCACACCACATTACCTATTAGATGTTCGCAATTGGTTAAATAGGGAATTTCAGGATCGTTGGATAGGAAGGGGAGGACCTATAAATTGGCCTACTAGATCGCCTTGCCTTACACCTTTGCGATTTTTTCTTGTGGGGTTTTATTAAAAATATTGTTTACAAAAGAAAATATGAAAGAAAGAATTACTGCAGCATTTAGACAGGTGACCACTGCAATGCTAAGAGATGTGCGTAAATCAATGAAAAAAAGGGCAAGAAAATGTATAAATGAAAATGGAAGACGTTTTGAACACCTACTATAAATTTTAACTTTCACTATTGTAGTTTTCTTACGATTAAACTTTGTAAAATTTTGTACTTATTAAAAATTGTGTAAAATATGTTGTTTGTCACTTAACGTCAATTATTAAAGTAAATAGTAAAGTTAGATGTGCAAAACCCTATATTTTTTTAATGCGTATTAGGGAGAGCTTCTAACTGAAGAAAAGTATACAGGGTGTCCCGTTTGAAAAAATTAAGTTATTGCCATTTGAAAACTAGACTATTGGCACGCCATCGGCAAACACCCTGTGCAACAGGTGAAGATGTTGTGTGATTATTGTGATAGGTGCATGTTTCATTTACATCATAGTAGCTTTTTTGAGGAAATTTTTAAAAAATTTGTGCTAATATTTCTGAAGTGCTGTTTTTTCATGAAATCTGCTTAAAATAGGAATAACTTGTTAACACCGCGTCGGATTTACAAATACAAAAAACTACCGTAAATCTAATATTAAGTAGTTCAATTTAAAAAACCAAATTAATTTTCATTCCACAAAAATTAGCCACCCTGTATACATCAAAATATTTTAAAATTGTAGTCCGAGTGACACTGTCTACCCCTACAAAAAATCTTGTTGATATCTCTTTTAGTTTCGGTGCTAGAGATCGAGTGGAAATAATTGGCGCACCCTGTACAATAAATTGGATGAAATATTTCGTCAACATAATTATTTTACGACTAAAGAAGACATCAACGCTCTCAATTAATACAGTCAACTTTGCTCAACGAGCTGGTCCTTCAAACTGAGGTTTAAAAGAAAAACCTCAGCTCTAACCCTTTATAATACTAAGGTTCAAAAGAAAAACCTCAACCCTAACCCTTTAATGAAGAGGACCTGAGCTTAGGTTTTCAACAACATCTAAAACTTTAATGTGCATTAAGGTTTTGGAAGAGAAAGTTTAACTTCGTATAAGTTTATGAAAGTTTCTTTACGATCTTTTTTATTTCGAAGACCCTGTTTTTACAAGATCTTTAGACTCTCCGAAAATGTAATTATGATGATTTGTGATGCAAATATAGGAAAAATTCGTTAATATAAGACAATTTTTTAATTTCAAAATAAAAAATTTTAGGTCGAAAACAAAAAGATATTGCTTTACTATCAAATACTATTAAACGAGCAAGGTTTGTATGTGTGTGTGTGTGTGTGTGTATGTGTGTCCAGAGGATCTCGAAATCCACTCGTCAGAATTCAATGAAACTTTCAGGGTAGACTAATTCCTATCTAAATCGGCGAAAAATGTAGGTCTCATGTCTGTGAAAATTCGATCTTCCGAAATATTTACAAGAAAAGTTAAGCTTTTATTTCCTAGCAACGGGACATAATAATAACTTGTTTCTATAGTAATATATACTATAAAGGATAGATGAGTACAGTCAAAGTGGAGATATAACGTCACATTCCATAGGCGTACTTTGCAAAATAAGTTTCTATAATATAAATAAGGTCACAGCATATAAAATATATATACGCACTTTGTAGATTAAATTTTGAAGTTATATTATTTACAAAAAATAAAAATAAACCTTATGCATCTGACACTTTAATATTGAACGAATTAAATTTAACCAGTAAATAACCAGGAGGAATATATGTTGGGATTAAATTAAATCTCTTGGCATTAAAAGTAACGCTTCAGTACTTACCTAAACTCAAAGATTAAAAAAAAAGTTAGTTCAAGAACTACCTTTAAAAGTCACTGTCTTCACTAAAGCTACTGGTATCACTATAATTGTCTTTTCTGATGTTTATTATTATCGGTTCTATTAAATTATCCATTGATATATCCACTTTCCTAAATGAATTTTCCACATTTTTAAACATGATCAATGCATTTTCCCCAATGTTCTCTATTTACATCTGAAACTGCCTTCAAAAACAAATTTCGCATATCAGGAAATTTAAATGTTTTATTGTTTTGAGAAACATAACCTTTTAATAATTGAGACCAGATCAGTTCAATGGAATTTAACTCTGCGTGGTTCGGAGGAAATCTGAGAATTTTAATTCCTTTTTCTCTGGCCATCTCATCCATAATATATTTTTTGAATTTGTTTTTATGTTGCCTTGCTATTACTAATAATTCTGCCTTCAAGGATTTAGGAGGACTGATAATATTTTTAGAATGAGGCCATTTTGAAATATATATTAATACAAAATTCTGAATCAATTAAAATACATACGATACGGCTATGAATAAATAAAGTCTGACTTATCTGTCAAAAGAACAAATTTATTACAGTAAAAACCATGGAAACAAGAATCTAGACAAAAACTATATTAGGCCGATCAGATGTATTAAAATTTAAATTTTAACTACAAATAAGCATTGAAGGATGAGGTAAAAATAAAATTTCTACCTCTTGAACCTGTACTACGTTCTGCAAATTAAATACTGCACTCCTTTCTTCTGTATAGTGTAGTAGTAAAAAGGTTTGACTTTATTTAATTTCTGGCGTTTTAATCAGAAAGAATTCGATTTTAAATTTGTCGCTTTATATAAAAAAGGAAAGGTTCATTTGACGGACATAAATAATTTGCTTGTCAAATGACAGCCATCTTATTAATTCAAAGTTGTCCACCGTGACAATTCGCGAAGATCAAGCGTCAGTAGAAGTTGCCCTAAAAGGGTGAAATCCCCAGAAACTAGGCAACTTTAATGCATTTAACTAACCTCTGTGACAAGCAGTTGATAAACGTCAACAACAGCTGCAGCCAATTGAAAATTAACACTGACAGCTTTTTTAATTTTCCCGCCTACTTTCATGCCAATCGCCAATCAACTTTTTATTTATCTCCCTATCAGTAGTTCAAGTAGATGTCGCCCACTCCGTGATTTTCGCGAGTTAATTAATTAATAATTTGTCATGTTATAAATATACTTAAATTATATACTCATTCGGCTGCTTAAAAATGTAGATTTGAATATTAAGAGCGAAGCTCGGTGACCAGATATTTTTTCTTTTAATTTACAATACAATTTCAATTAGTTAAAGCTTTTATTTTATATTTAAAATTTTGGTTCGTAAAAATTTGACTTGCATTATAATTTTGCTTCACTGTAAAGAGTAATCATAGAATAAAATCGATTTTTATTGAAATATTTTTTAGGGAATACAATTTGCTAATGACCTTTTTCTATAAATATTATCATGTTCATCTTATACGATGCAACACAATTCCTAAATATTTTAACCTCCGCCCTTTTTGTAATTTCGAGTATGTGCATATGTTTGCATTGAAATTGTGAAACAAATACTTGGCGAGTTGTTATTTATGAGGAGTAGGCAGATTAATACTCCAAAGCCAACTAATAATGATAATATGGTTCGTAGAGTAGACAGATTGAGGTCTCGCAATCAATCACATTTATAATGTCAAAATGGAAGCCGAAACGTCGATAAATTTCAAATTTCCAATGCAGTTCATCATGTGAACCTAGTGAACCATTCTAAGCAAAAGTTTTTTTACCCTACATCAAAGGTGTCACAGATAAAATTCCTCATGCCCTAAACATCAAGACAATCTTCACCACCCACCAAAAGATTTACAATCTAATTCGGTCCGACAAAAATAAAATTTGGGAAGTAGCTAATAATCAAAAAAGAAAAAGATGGTGGACAAGAGTTTATTGGATAGAAGAACCAAATGTGGATCAACAAAATGAACAAAAAGAAAATAAATCATAAATAAATGGCACATTGAGATGATACCGAAAACATGGAGAGAAGACCACACTCACAAATTAGAAAAAAGTAAACCAAGAAATAGTACTTGAAGAAGATGTATTTATAGCAATGTACGGGAAATAAGTTTAGGAAAAATAGACAAAATAGTACCCGAATTAAAATAGGAAAGGCAGGTGAGAGTGACAATTTTTTTTTTTTTTTTTTTTTTATGGCCGTTGGATATGTTTTCCATTTAGCCAGAATCGATAATATTAACCCTACCTATTCCAAAAGAAACCCCCCCACAACAAGGAGTATGGAATTAGGTAGACACATTTCACACCCAGGGGTCGATCAGGGTGACTGACACACAGATTGAGAGGACCTCGGTTAAAAAGGTTGTAAAATATTAAGGTTAACAAAAACAAAGGATACAAAACTAACCTACTCTAAAATTTTAAACCGCAAGCTTTGATAAAATCCAATAGGGCTTCATAAACTGCTGGATCGTTCAGCGATAAAAGGTGCATTAAGTTAAATGGGGCGAAAAAGCCATTTGCTAGTAGTTGGTTAAGGAGTTGCTGTGTTTGAATGTTATGCTTTTTGCAACTGAAAAAAATATGATCCAAATCACTAATCACACTACAACTGTCGCAAAGATTGGAGTCTATAACTTTAATTTTATGTAAGTGATAAGGGTAACAGGCATGTCCAAATTTGATTCTGCTGATCGTTACAATACTATTCCGTTGATATTTTAAATTCTTATGCCACAACTCGTTGGGTATAACTGGATGAAGTAGGGTGTAACGGGATGGTTTGTTTCTGCAATATTGGCTCCAGTACAGGTTCCATCGTTCTTTTAGCTTCTTTCTAGAATGACTTATGCATTCGTCAATGTTAATATTATTTTTAAGAATTTGACCAGTATCGATACTTTCCTTCGCTAGTTTATCGACTGTCTCATTAAAATGTAACCCGATATGAGCCTTCACCCATAAAAACTTTATATCAAACTGTATTTGTTTTAATTTGTTGATTTGTGTTTTTAACTTGATGATTGAAGAGTTTTGATTGGGTGCTATAATGTCAATTGCTTCAGCTATACTTTTGAGGACAGAGAGTGAATCCGATAATATGATTACCTTTTTAAAGGAATGATGTTCGGCATATTCTAGTGCCTGAATAATCCCAATGGCTTCAGCAGAAAATATTGAGGTAAATTCATTTAATTTATACTGTGCTTTGATATTCAAAGAGGGAATGAAAAATGCACATCCGACTCCACTATTTTGTTTGGACGCGTCAGTGTAAATGTGAAGGAAATTTGGGTATTTTGATAGGTAACAATTTAGTATTCGGTGACTAATTGTGGGTATATCGCTATACGATGGAATTTTAATACTCACTGGGTCCAAGGCTAATATCATATCCGTTATATTATTTAAGTTGTTTTTCTTTAAAAAGGATGCCGTATAACTAGTCTCTCTGAGAGCACTACATGATAAGGGGGAAGGTTTTTTTTCCCAGTATTTGTTGGTCAGATCATATGTGTTTAAGTTTGATATTTGTTTGAGTATCAGAGAGTCTTTATTCGTGGCTTTATATATAAATTTGTCAGCTAACAATTTCCTACGTAGTTCCAAAGGTGGTTCTAATGCTTCAACTCGGAGAGGTTCTACAGAAGTAGAGCGCATTGCACCTATGCAAAGTCTAAGGGCAGAGTTTTGAAGAACATCTAATCTTTTCAATACATTTGCTGAAGCTGATCCAAAGAAAATGCTGCCGTAATCCATAATCGACCGGATGTACGCCCTATAGAAAATGAGACATGTTTGGGAATCCGCTCCCCACCATGTCCTTCGTATTAATTTTAAAAAATTTAAACCTTTATTGCATTTGGATACAATTTTATATATATACGGTCTCCATGTGAGTTTTTTATCAAGTGTGATACCAAGATAAGTGGCTACTGATGACACGGGGTATGGGATGTTATTAATTTCTATGTTGTCTATGTGAGGAAGATTATGCCTAGTGAAGAATGTAATATTTGATTTTTCAGGAGTTAAATTAAAACCTAACTTATCCACTTTTTCGCTTATAGAATTAATAGCATCTTTTAGTGTTGTTAGAGAATTTAAATACATTTTTTCAGAATTGTATATCACAAAATCGTCGGCATATTGTATTAAACCGTAATCTATATTGTCATGAAGATTTCTTGTAAAAATGTTAAATAGAATGGGTGACAGCACTGACCCTTGGGGCAAGCCCGTGGAGACACACCGAGGACCTATTAGCGTGTTGTTTATGGATCTTACATAAGTTTTTCGATCTACAAATAAACTGCTTAACATATTGCATATTCTTGGCGGAATAGAGGCACTTAGCAATTTGTCTCTTAACATAAGAATGTCAACAGAGTCGTAAGCCCCTTTTATATCGAGAAAAGCTGCTCCCATATAATAATTTTTTGAAAGACATATTTGTGCATCTGTGACTAATTGCATAACTGCGTCGGTGGTGCTGAAGCCTCTTTTAAAACCAAACTGATTACAAGGTAGAATAGAGTTAGATAATATGTGATACTCCAACCTACGTTTGATAATTCGTTCGAATGTTTTAAATAGACAAGAAAGTAAAGTTATGGGGCGATATGAATCAGCTAAATTAGGGTTTTTTCCGTTTTTAAGGATGGGTACCACTATCGATGCCTTCCAGTCTCCTATAATACCGTTGTGTAACCAAACGTCGTTGTATATCTCAATCAAGAATTGTTTCGCGTTGTCAGCTAAAAACCAGATCATGTCATATGTTACGTTATCAAAACCCGGTGAGGTATTATAAATGTTTTTCAAAGCGAAATTTAGTTCATTGAAAGTTATAGGAATATCAAAAACATTATTAGTTACGTGGTTAGTCTCACAAACTTCACTAAATTCTTTAGTAACGAAACAAGGTGCGATTTTCTGTGAAAATTGTTCTACCCAATCTAAGTTATTACATTGTCTGGTGTTAGGAGTAGTAATGGTGGAAAATCTTTGCATTTTTTTGGCCTGCTGCCACAATTCTTTGCATGTTGTATTTTTACTTAATTTAGTGCAATAATTAATCCAATGATTTTTAGCTTTTTGTTTAAGGAACCTTTTAGTTGTTGCCATTTCTTTATTAACGAGAGTATAATTTTCGGTCGTACTGGCTGCTTTGTACGATCTAATTGCTGCCTTTCTACGATTCACTACATTATCGCATTCACTGTCCCACCATGGAGGAGGAGGGCGGTGTTTATCTTTTTTAAAAGGTTTATTCGTGGGAATGGCTGAAATAGCTGAGTATTCTATACCCGAAATAAAATGCTACCGAATGAATGTGGTGAGTTGTTGAAATATTCTTCTGACAATAACTGATATTCTGGCCAATTCGCTTTTCTAGTGTTCCATTTGGTTTTTGGATATATTAGTGAGTTAGATTTTGATTGCGCAGAGCCTAATTTAATTAAGATTGGGAAGTGGTCAGAACCAAGTGTATCCAGTGTTACCATCCAATTGATTTTGTTTGCAATATCTGGGGTGGCTAATGTGAGATCGACTGCAGATTTATTATTTGTCCTAGATATTTTGGTAGGTGATCCGTCGTTTAATAAAACTACATCTGTTTGATTTAAAGCGTTAACGATATTAGATCCTGATGAGTTAATTTTATATGAACCCCATGATCCGTGGTGCCCATTGAAATCCCCTCCGATTACTGTGGGCCCATTGATATTGTTAAAGAGATTGATAAAGTTTTGTGTAGAGATTCTAATATCTGGAGGGCAGTATACAGAAATGAAAATGATATTTAAATTGTTGTGAAAAATTTGAGCCGCACAAGCTTGCATGCCATTTTCAATGCCATTGAGTGATATTTCTTTGAATTTGATGTTATTTTTAAGTAATATGGCAACTCCCGTGGTACCATCAACTCTATCTTGACGTACTAATGAATAGCCAGGAAATATGTAAAAAGTATTAGTTTTAAACCATGTTTCGGATAATAAGGCTATATCGATGTCTAATTCTGATAAGGTTTTTTTTAAACTGTTTTTATTAGCTACAGCGGAACGTGCGTTCCACTGAAGAATATTTAGTTCGTTAGTATTCATCAAGTTCATCATCGTCCATAAGTTCGGTATGAGTAAACGCAATTTTTTTTAATTGATTAATGTCTAAGGAAGCAAGCTCGTCGAAAGATTTTACCTCACTGATAACCTTTTGGAAAAATGTAAAAAAATTATGTATGAAATTCTCTTCTTTTTCTAAACTTAAACCATCTTCTCTAGGTGGTAAAGATATTGGCTTTTCAGGGCCAAATCGGTATGGGAACATCGGGGGTTCATTTATATTTGTAATTGGTGATGTAGCTTTTCGTTTTTTATTTGAACTATCAATTTGCGTTGAAGCTTGTATGTTTGTGTTATTTATGGTTTTTGAAGTCCGGTTAGAGTTAATCGGTTGTGACAAATGTTGACCGGTTTTTGAGCGAAATGTGGGTGTTCTAAGAGCGGGGAATTCTTGGTCATTAAAAGGGGATAGGGCCTGAAATCTGTTGTTAGATTTAATTACATTTGCATATGAGTTAGTGTTAAGTGATTTGGCTTCCAAAAATGTTAAATTTTCTTCTGCCATTTTTTTTTTAATTTCTTGTTGTTTAATACTTGCCGGACATGATTTGGAAATAGATTTATGGGTACTTGTTTTACAATAAATGCAACAATTGTCCTGGGGATCACGGCAAACATGCAATTCATCCTTATTGTCCATATTTAAGGCATTTAAAGCATTGGGTTCAACACGGCAGACTACGGAGTTAATATAAATTACCGACGGTAGCATATTTCCTTCGAAAGTAACAATGATTGATTGTCTAGGTACAAGAGTTGTTTCACCGTTATTTATTATTTTTCTCTTGATTCTGTAAACATCCGTTATGGTAACAGGAGACATAAAGTTGCTAAACAAATATTGTTCATCAAACATAGTATCGACCCCTTTAATAACCCCTTTTCTAGATAATAAGTTGTTAGGGATGTATGCTTTTAAATTTTCTTTTAAAAGATCCTGATTGGTGACTAATTTGTTAGCGTCATAAATGCTTTTAAGTTGAACTCTAATTCTATTTCTACCAACCGTATCAATTTTAAGAATATTTTTTATATTTAATTTTTTATGCAAAATGTGACCGACAGCCATGGGATGGAGTTTCCCAATGTTTTGGTCGTTGACCTTTTCCATAAACACGTATATTATCTCTGAATAAAGATTGGGTTTTTGTAAATTGAACACCTTACTTTTTTGCTGACCACTATCGCTTACTACTTTTTCACTTTCTGCCTTATCATGTTCTTGGCTGATGGAACTGTCGTTTTCTGTGTGTTGGTTTGGCTTTTGTAAAGGGTCTGTAATATTGTTGGTCGTCCCCCCTCCCTCGGGGGGAGGATCACCTTCCATCTTCACCCAGTCACTTGCACCACTTTTAAACTCGTAGGCAAGCACACAAACTTATTAATAAAAGTAAATAGTCACAATTATAGTCACAATTATTTATATTACACTGCACTGTCTATCCGATAAGTAAATTAACGTCTTTACTATACGGAAACTACCGGTGTACGGAGAGTGACAATATTGATCCAGAATTTATCACTCTTTGGCTAATATAATGAAAGAAGTAGCTTTCAAATGCTCATAAGAGCTTGCAAAACTAACACAAAACCAAAAAACTGGTAAACTGTCGTGTTCAAAAAATGGGCAACGAAACAAACTGTAGTTCTCGTTAGTAGTAAAACTTTTACGGTATATAATTAATTTCTGTTGTTCATAGTGGCTTAGTACTTCAAATACTCTTCTCTCTTGATCGACGGTGGAATTTTTTGTAACCATAAAAATACCAAAAAAAAGGACCATGAGCGTACCAAAACTACCTAAGGTTGTGAAATAAATCACACTTGTTCCCAAGAACAAAGACATTAATGTCCTACACTGCACCAGCGTCTGGACTTCAACAACTACTCCTTGGGCTATATGCCTCCCAGGTATTGAATTACGAAAGTCCAGACGTGGTTTGGCGCTCGACCAAGTCGGGGCTTTAAACCAAAAACTTTGATTTTATTATTAAAGGAGCTTGCCATTCTTAGACCGGTTTCGGAATTATTGTTCCTCTTCAGTAAGAAGCAGGCTAGCTCGAATTTCTATCTCTAAAGAAATTCTGAAGATCGCTTTGAACCCACCAACTCTTAGTACAAACGGTTAAGTCGAGAAAGAGGAGGTGAGTGCAACGCCATATCTTCACTTTTATAATAAAATCAAAACTTGCAACCATAAAGATACCAAAAAAGGGCGCACCAAAACTACCTAAGGTTGTGAAATAAATCACACTTGTTCCCAAGAACAAGTTGTTGAAGTCCAGACGCTGGTGCGGTGTACGACATTAATGTCTTTGTTTTTGGGAACAAGTGTGATTTATTTCACGACCTTAGGCTCTTGATAATAAAACCACTTATTTATATCAAAAAAGTTTTTAATTTTAACGTTTCGACTTTTAATTAAGAGTATTTGAACTTTTACAATATAATAATAGAATGAAAAATAAAAAAAATTTAAATATTGGAAAAGAAAAAGATATCCAGGAAACGAAATTATGTAATAAAGTAAAATATCAGAAGAAAAAAATTATTAAACTAAGAAAACCATTTGCAAATATCTCATTTTGAATGGATGTAGAACTCGATGCTCTGACAAAAAGTATCCATTGGCCCAAACCGATCCTATGACTAGTTTTCGATGTACAGGGTGTTAAACATCGGAAATGCCACTTTTTTGAAACCATATTTCTCATAACAGACCTGTTTTATTCGCATTTGACCTGACGTGACCTGTGTTATTCGCATTTGTTGTAGAAAACACGAATTATAGATTATTTGACAACAATATTTTATAAACAATTACTGTACAATTTGGTTATTTACAGGGTGGTTCGAAAATAAGTAATGTAGTTTTTTTGAAGAAATCATTTTTTTTATAACAGCTTTAAAAATACAAGCAAATGTGATTGCATCATGAATATATAGTTTAAGTAATTACTTCTTGGTGATGAATCATATTTTATACAGGGTGGATCATAAATGTAGTTACAGAAGGCATATAATGTATTTTAGCTTTAACGAATCGCCCCGTATAAACGATGTGTTATAAAAATTTCGTATTATCTTAAACAAATGTACGACCTGTCACTCTACCAGCACTCTATGTCATACAGCGTGTTAAACTAATTACAAACACTTTAAAACTTAGAAAACCTGTGTTTTATGCACCACCCTGTATTTTAAAAGTTTCTCCGTCAACTTTATAAATTAATCCATTTTCACATTAACAGAAGCTCAATATTTACCTGAGCAAAATTTTGTAGTAATCCTATTACCAGTTTTCCTAAAATGTGTACCCATCCTTCTATTTTCATAATTAGTAACCTTTTTTTTATATTATTTTAGAACTACTAGTAACTATGGGTACACATTTTAGGAAAACTGGTCATAGGATTACAACAAAATTTTGCTCAGTTAAATGCTGAACTTCTGTTAATGGGAAAATGTATTAATTTATAAAGTTGACGGAGAAACTTTTAAAATACAGGGTGGTGCACAAAACACAGCTTTTCTAATTTTTAAAGTATTTGCAATCAGTTAAATACGCTGTATGACACATAGTGGTGGTAGAGTAATAAGTCGTACATTTGTTTAAGATAATACAAAATTACACATCGTTAAAACTAAAATATATTATATGCCTTCTGTAACTACGTTTATGAGTCACCCTGTATAAAATATGATTCATCACTAAGAAGTAATTACTTAAACTATATATTCATGATACAATGACATTTGCTTGTATTTTTAAAGCTGTTAAGTGAATAAAACAGGTCTGTTATGAGAAATTTGGTTACAAAAAAGTGGCATTTCCGATGTTTAACGATGTTTAATACCCTGTACCTCGAAAACTAGCCATAGGATCGGTTTGGGCCAATGGACACTTTTTGTCAGAGCATCGAGTTCTACATCATACCAACTTTTCAGAAAATTTGACGGAAAGCCATTTTTCTGAAAAGTTGGTATGATGTAGAACTCGATGCTCTGACAAAAAGTGTCCATTGGCCCAAACCGATCCTATGGCTCGTTTTCGAGGTACAGGGTGTTAAACATCGGAAATGCCACTTTTTTGTAACCAGATTTCTCATAACCGACCTGTTTTATTCGCGTTTGTTGTAGAAAACATGAATTATAGATTATTTGGCAACAATATTTTATAAACAATTACCGTAGAATTTGGTTATTTACAGGGTGGTTCGAAAATACGTAAAATGGTTTTTTTGAAGAAATCATTTTTTTTATAACAGCTTTAAAAATACAAGAAAATCTCATTGCATCATGAATATAAAGTTTAAGCAATTACTTCTTGCTGTTGAATAATATTTTATACAGGGTGACTCATAAATGTAGTTAAAGAAGGCATATAATGTATTTTAGCTTTAACGAATCGCCCCGTATAAACGATGTGTTATAAAAATTTTGTATTATCTTAAACAAATGTATGACCTGTCACTCTACAACTACTCTAAGTCATACAGCGTGTTAAACTGATTGCAAACACTTTAAAAATTAGAAAAGCTGTGTTTTGTGCACCACCCTGTATTTTAAAAGTTTGTCCGTCAACTTTATAAATTAATACATTTTCCCATTAACAGAAGTTCAGCATTTAACTGAGCAAAATTTTGTTGTAATCCTATGACCAGTTTTCCTAAAATGTGTACCCATAGTTACTAGTAGTTCTAAAATAATATAAAAAAAAGGTTACTAATTATGAAAATAGAAGGATGGGTACACATTTTAGGAAAACTGGTCATAGGATTACTACAAAATTTTGCTCAGGTAAATATTGAGCTTCTGTTAATGTGAAAATGTATTAATTTATAAAGTTGACGGAGAAACTTTTAAAATACAGGGTGGTGCATAAAACACAGGTTTTCTAAGTTTTAAAGTGTTAATAATTAGTTTAACACGCTGTATGACATAGAGTGCTGGTAGAGTGACAGGTCGTACATTTGTTTAAGATAATATGAAATTTTTACACATCGTTTATACGGGGCGATTCGTTAAAGCTAAAATACATTATATGCCTTCTGTAACTACATTTATGAGCCACCCTGTATAAAATATGATTCATCACCAAGAAGTAATTACTTAAACTATATATTCACGATGCAATCACATTTGCTTGTATTTTTAAAGCTGTTATAAAAAAAATGATTTCTTCAAAAAAACCGTATTACTTATTTTCGAACCACACTGTAAATAACCAAATTCTACGGTAATTGTTTATAAAATATTGTTGCCAAATAATCTATAATTCATGTTTTCTACAACAAACGCAAATAAAACAGGTCGGTTATGAGAAATCTGGTTACAAAAAAGTGATATTTCCTATGTTTAACACCTTGTACTTCGAAAACTAGTCATTGGATCGCTTTGGGCCAATGGACACTTTTTGTCAGAGCATCGAGTTCTACCACATACCAAAGTTAAAAGAAAATTTGACCAGGACGTTTTTTACATTTAAATGGTGCGGTGTCCTTTGTCGGAAGTGAGGATTTTTAAGAAAAATTGAAAATCCACATTCAAGATTTTTGTTTGTTTTCAAATTAAACAATGTACTACGCAGTTCGTTGGTAAAAACAGATTCGGAGAATTACTATAAAAAATAGCACAATTTTAAGTCCTCCCGACTCATTTTATTGTATCCTGGATACTATTTCCGACGAACATCCGCCTCTTTATTAGCTGATTTGACTTCGGTGCATGGGTGGATGTTTTAAAAGACACGGAAGACGGAAACGGGCAGCTGCAGCCGAAGGGTATATTGGAATTTCCATGAATAATGAGAAAGTTATTGCCGACAGTTTATTTGGACAAAATCTCTAAACATTTTGAAAACAACACAAGCCTAGGCTGCTTGACCACTTTCTGGAACTTTAGAATTAAACAGCTTTCTAGACCATATTTACTTATTTCAGTTGCAGATTGACCTTTGCAAAAATACTGATTTTTATTTCCAAATGCGCCTATTTTCAATTGTTAAATTTCTAAAATCATACCTGTCAAAGTAGTGTCACCTCTAATTTTATTTAATCAAAGGTAATACCACGAGTCCTCCGAATTTTATCGATTAAATTTTTGGTTTTCACGAAAACGGCTTTATTTGGAAAAACCACGAAAACAAACTGATCGATAAAATCACGAGTCCGCAGGACGAGTGATTTTATCTTAAATCAGTTTGTTTGAGTGGTTTTGCCTAAAATAAAGGCGTTTGAGTATGAAGATCAAAAATTTTATCAAAGGTAATACCACGAGTCCTCCAAATTTTATCGATAAAATTTTTGGTTTTCACGAAAACGGCTTTATTTGGAAAAACCACGAAAACAAACTGATTGATAAAATCACGAGTCCGCAGGACAAGTGATTTTATCTTAAATCAGTTTGTTTGTGTGGTTTTGCCTAAAATAAAGGCGTTTGAGTATGAAGATCAAAAATTTAATCTATAAAATTTCAGAGGACGAGTCGTATTTGAAAGGATTATTTTTTGAATCATTTTGTATTAAAAACAGAGAACATAGTCATTTATGCAAAAGACACTTTACACACAAATATTGAAAATTTTCTTTACCAATTTAAATTGAAACCTGAGCTGTTATAGTTTTACATACAGGGCCACCAAGGCGATTTTTTGACTGGCTACCCCGCGAAACGGCGCCGTAAATAAAAGCGAAGAAGAAGAATGAAATGAAGTCTTTATTAATTTAATTAATTTTAAGTTTAGTGTTAAAGTGAGGTATCTAAAAATGTTAAAAGCGTTTTGAAATAAACTAATAAAAACAGGTTAGTTTACAAATATATTTTGAAATTTGGTTATTAACATAGATTTGCAATACATTTTAGTATAATAATAATTGATAAATGTTTACATTTGACATATCAAATAGGTAAACACAGTTTAATCAAAAAACAAAAACGACGAAGCGGTTTTATCAAAGGTAATACCACGAGTCCTCCAAATTTTATCGATTAAATTTTTGGTTTTCACGAAAACGGCTTTATTTGGAAAAACCACGAAAACAAACTGATTGATAAAATCACGAGTCCGCAGGACGAGTGATTTTATCTTAAATCAGTTTGTTTGAGTGGTTTTGCCTAAAATAAAGGCGTTTGAGTATGAAGATCAAAAATTTAATCTATAAAATTTCAGAGGACGAGTCGTATTTGAAAGGATTATTTTTTGAATCATTTTGTATTAAAAACAGAGAACATAGTCATTTATGCAAAAGACACTTTACACACAAATATTGAAAATTTTTTACCCATTTAAATTGAAACCTGAGCTGTTATAGTTTTACATACAGGGCCACCAAGGCGATTTTTTGACTGGCTACCCCGCGAAACGGCGCCTTAAATAAAAGCGAAGAAGAAGAATGAAATGAAGTCTTTCTTAATTTAATTAATTTTAAGTTTAGTGTTAACGTGAGGTATCTAAAAATGTTAAATGAATGTTGAAATAAACTAATAAAAACAGGTTAGTTTACAAATACATTTTGAAATTTGGTTATTAACATAGATTTGCAATACATTTTAGTATAATAATAATTGATAAATGTTTACATTTGACATCTCAAATAGGTAAACACAGTTTAATCAAAAAACAAAAACGACGAAGCGGTTTTATCAGTATAAAACACAATGATTGGTTAGGATCCTGAGCTTTTATTGGCTCAAACCACAAAATCTGACTGTTTTGACAGATGAAAAAAATAATCAGTATAAAACACAATGATTGGTTAGGATCCTGAGTTGTTATTGGCTGAAATCACAAAATCTGACTGTTTAGACAGATGAAAAAAATAATCGTAGGTAATGTATGAGGTGTTATACCTTTTTTGAAACGGATTTTAATTAGGGTGGTTCGAAAAAAGCTTTTTTTTTATTTCAGATCGCTATAGTGCACAAAAGTTGCCATTGGTAGACGTTAAAAAAGCGCTAATTATTATTTTTTTATTAATTTGTCTTCCGATCGCGTTTATTAATTTGTCTTCCGATCGCGCAATGCTATCTCCACATCTAAGTACAATCAGAATTTTAACTTTTTGTGTCTGTGTTAAAGACATTTTTATTTCAAAATCTATTAATTATTTGTAATTAACAAATTACTATGTTTCCGAGCACGAAATATCAAATAACAATAACTTAATTGTTTCCAGGAAAAGCTTCAGCTTTTGCTGTCCATCGGCAGTTAGAATAATTGAATAGTGCCCTTCAGCGCCGCACTGTATAAGGCTTGACTTGCGTTCGTTAACTAAGTATGCGTGATTTATAATAAAATAATAAAACTGGCTTTCTGATAACATCGAGTTACATTTTATTGCTTTTATTTTGTTTATTTCATTTATTGCCAAATATCTTAGCCATTTAAGCTATTATAAGGGTCTTAATTTCACAGTATTCGATTCAAGTAAATTTGAAATCAATGTTATTTATTTTTTCTACGCCCAAGTCAGTAAACGTTAAAAATCGCACTGTCAACATTCCTTGTAAAAGACATTTAACAATAACATGAACGTAATGAGATCTCCTAACATAAACGTGCTTTTTGATAAATTTCTTAATATAATCAAATTGCAATCAAATTTTTATCTACGTACCACTTTATTTGGACTATTTACATCAATTTAGTCAATTGAAAAACATAAAAACTTTTAGCATTAGCGAGATACATTTTGAATTAAAAGAGTGATGTCCCTAAATGTCGGCAACACATTATACAATTTTTCAAAAAATAACCCGCGTTTCTATAGAAATAAACGTCATGTTATTTTTTATATTGTCACAAAATATTGTATCCGAAGATTTTCTTAACTTTACCTACGAATATGTCTGAAAGTGAAAGTGATGAAATTATGAGCACTCCACCGAAGATTTTAGAAAAAGCTCAAGCTGCCACACATAATTTGTTACCGCTAAAATCTAAAGAAAGGTACGAAATTACCTATCGAAAATTTATGGATTGGCGACACAAGAATAACGTTAAATCGTTTTCGGAGAATGTTTTGCTTGTGTATTTTGAGGAAACATCAAAAATTATGAAGCCATCTTCTCTGTGGGCCAGTTATTCGATGCTGAGAACTACACTAAACATTAAAAATAACATTAACATAGCAGATTATCCAAAACTAATGGCCCTACTGAAGCGGAAATCAGATGGATTTAGAAGTAAAAAAGCGAAAATCCTTTCTCCAGAACAAATTAATAAGATTCTGAAAGATGCCCCAGACGATAATCATTTGTTGTCAAAGGTAACGAATTAAAATATTGTGTAATTATCATCACACAAAAATGAGTAAACTTTTTCACTTCGTGCGTAATGGGTTACTTACCACTCTTGTTAGGTAATATACTATTATAAATCGTTATCTTATCTGTAGAAAAATAATGTATAAAAAAATATATATGAATGGCATTTCTTTAGAAATAAAAAGGTAAAATGGTCAAAACAATTTGTCCAACTTATTTAGAAAGGCAACTATAAGTATGTAGTAATCGCGTAACCGCCCGTCATCAGCGTTGCCATAGCGACTGTCAAAATCAAAATAATAGAAATTTTTGAAAGACAAGTAAGTTTTAGATAATAATTATAAGATATGAATATGTCAAGTGATAGTGAAAACGAAAATTTAACTCCTCCCAACGTCATGGAAATGGCAAAAATGGCAACGAATGATTTACTGCCAAGTAAATCCCGCGAACGCTACGAAAATTGTTACAGTAGATTCATGGACTGGAGACTAAAAAATAATATGAATAATGCATATTGTGCAGATTTTGAAGATGAAGAGCATATCAATGCAGTATTACAACAGCGTTGGATTAGAAGAGGAAGTTTGTTTCCATGGCCTGCGCGATCACCAGACTTAACTTGTCTTGATTTTCAGACTCAACCTACGACCAGAGAGATATGAAAAACCGAATTCGTGATGCCTTACGTAACATACCGAGAGCCGAAATTGAAGCTGCAGTTTTGTCTATCCATGAGAGGCTTCAGCAATGCATAGAGCATGGTCAGCATTTAGAGCATTTACGGCGGCACTAAAAACCTTTCCTTTTTAAATCGGTCCTTTTTAGGGCCACAACTTACATAATAAAAAGAATTAATTAGTTTAAAAAATAAAAATTTAAGGGATTTCCGTATAAAATTTTCTTTGGCCTAATTTTTAGGTTAGGACCAAGATATCGAGATGCGGTTTTCGGGAGCTTGTTTAGGCATCATTTAGCTACTTTTTCATGAAAAAGAAATCATACCAATGCATTTAATTTTTTGAGAAAATTAACCGTTTCTGTCGAAATGTCCTTCTGGCGGCGACATCTGAAACTAACAAAACTTCAAATATTATAGCATTTGTAGCCCAAGAATAGCTCTTTTCAACCAGCCTAAGTTTGTTAAAATCGGCTCAGCTGTTTCGAATGTACAGGGTGTTTTTTACTGAAACTTTTGAATACCCCCCACCACTTTATTTTTAGAGATACAGCAAAAATTGTCAAACAAAAAAGGTTCAGATTATCCTCTACTTTAAAGATCAAGTATTTTTTTGTTAGGTTAATATAGCGGAATTCACAGAAACATAACGTTCTTAGATTCAAGATTGCAATTACGCCCCCTAGCGGTCATTTTAGAAACTTAAAAATATTTTCCAGGTTTTTCTCTTGGCCGTTTTAGTAATAACTTTTTTTCCGCAAGCCTCTACGATGGATAGTTTCCCAGATACAGTACCTCGCATTCTTATTTGGCCACCCTGTACAAAGGTGTCGTTATAAACATTTTTAGTGGTTGGTTTTAATAAATCATATAGTACAAATAAATCGATTTAGTCAACATATATAACACTTTTAAAGCTGTCATTACTGTGAAATTAATTAGAAACGTCAATTATTATTTAAATGTCAGTGTTTAACATTTATATTTAAAAAAATAGTTATTTTTGTTGCGTAGATAAAGTATAGTATGTAACACGAGTTGTAAGTACATTACGTACGAGTGGAAAAATTACGCAGGAAGGCGCGAAGCGGCGAGTGCGTAATTCCACGATAATATGTAATATACTAGTACAGGTCGGACAGGCGCCGACGTGAGTTAACCAGTTTTGCATTAAAAAATTAAAGCCATTGTATCTGTCATATTGGAAAGACCAACTTGTCAAAAATACTTATACATTAAGGCTAATTTAAGTTATTGATAACAGAAAACTATTGTGTGAACAGTCTCATATATCAGCAAACGAAATTGAGAATAACATTTACAAATCTTAAGATGGATGAACAGGGTTTTAGTAAATTAGGTCGGGTCAGGTCAGGTCAGGTTCGTTCTTGTTTACCTATAATTATGTTAAATACCATGAACATTGTTATTCCAACATCTTACAATCAAAAGCAACCACCTGCTTTGCATTATGTAAAATGTATGATCGCAAGTGCAACGTTACCTGCCCAACTATTATAGAATAACCGCGTTTGCAACGGAAATGACATTGACCGCAGATGCAAGGGTTTAACTCTTGAAATAATCTTGGCATGATGCATGATGATAGTAAAGGATGTTGCTCAGTGGAAAAATGCTAATAAAAAAATACTGAAATTGCCATATTCGAAAATTGGTTCGAATAACAAGTTTTTAGATCGTTTAGAAGGGCCTTCTTTGGTTGTATGGGACAATGTTTCAGACCATTTTAGTCTTCGAGACTTTTTCCAAATTCAAACTCCCATAAAGACTATGGAAAATATGGAAAATATAAAAAAACGACCATTTATTTACCAAAACTAATTTGCTCTCAGCCCTAAAAGTATATAGAAATGTAACATCAACCTAGCGGTCATTGCCTGGAGTGCTAGATCAGAGATCAGAGACCTGAGTTTATAAATATAAGTGAAAAGTGTTAATGAATGTTCTTTTAATTTTAATCATCATTGAATAAACATTATTTTGTATTACATAGTTATTCAAATTTGAAAGTTCCATTTTTGTATTTTAAATAAATAAAGTTTGGTTTTTTTTGGAAAGTAAAAGTGTTGTGAATTTTACTATATTGTATTTAAAAATTGTTACACCCTAGATAGAGAAGGAATAATAAAAAAGTTTTGACATGAGATGATGTGTTGTCAATCACTTTCAAATAATTCATAGAATTTTGTCAGAAACCCTCAATAAAACCCTGGGATTAAAATTATTTGGTGCCCTATTATCAAAACAATACATATAATAAAGCGTAGAGAATCATCTAGCTCTATAATAAAGACGTAAGATACTAGGCATTCCTCAATACCACTGTCATATGCAAAAATTATTATCAAAAACACGCATTCAACGCAATACACATTTATGTTATTACAGCACATAAGTAAAGAAATGGAAATAAGTGTGTACAACACGAAGAAAAATTAATAAGGGAGTGTTACGAAATAGAAAATATATTTGATGAAGTAATGCTAATACTCCGGAAAGCGGGTGACATTTGAGACCAAGTCAAGGTCGGATTAGAATCAAATACTATTAAACGAGCAAGGTTTGTATGTGTGTGTGTATGTGTGTCCAGAGGATCTCGAAATCCACTCGTCAGAATTCAATGAAACTTTCAGGGTAGACTAATTCCTATCTAAATCGACAGAAAATATAGGTCTCATGTCTGTGAAAATTCGATCTTCCGAGATATTTACAAGAAAAGTTAAGCTTTTAGTTTTATTTCCTAGCAACGGCAACTTGTTTCTATAGTAATATACTATAAAGGAGAGAGGATATAACGTCACATTCCATAGGCGTACTTTGCAAAATAAGTTTCTATAATATAAATAAGGTCACAGCATATAAAATATATATACCCACTTCGTAGATTAAATTTTGAAGTTATATTATTTACAAAAAATAAAAATAAACCTTATGCATCTGACACTTTAACATTGAACGAATTAAATTTAACCAATAAATAACAAGGAGGATTATATGTTGGGATTAAACTGTTTTTAATCTCTTGGCATTAAAAGTAACGCTTCAGTACTTACCTAAACTCAAAGATTAAAAAAAAAGTTAGTTCAAGAACTATCTATAAAAGTCACTGTCTTCACTAAAACTACTGGTATTACTATAATTGTCTTTTCTGAGGTTTATTATTATAGGTTCTATTAAATTATCCATTGATAGTGGATATACTTTCCTAAATGAATTTTCCACCTTTTTAACATGATCAATGCATTTTCCCCAATGTTCTCTATTTACATCTGAAAATGCCTTCAAAAACAAATTTCGCACATCAGGAAATTTAAATGTTTTATTGTTTTGAGAAACATAATCTTTTAATAATTGTGACCAGATCAGTTCAATGGGATTTAACTCTGCGTGGTACGGAGGCAATCTGAGAATTTTAATTAGTTTTTCTCTGGCCATCTCATCTATAATATATTTTTTGAATTTTGAATTTGAATTACTAATAATTCTGCCTTCAAGGATTTAGGAGGACTGATAATATTTTTAGAATGAAGCCATTTTGAAATATATATTTTATTACAAAATTCCGAATCAATTAAAATACATACGATACGGCTATGAATAAATAAAGTCTGACTTATCTGTCAAAATAACAGGTTTATTACAGTAAAAACCATGGAAACAAGATTAAATCTAGACAAAAACTATATTAGGCCGATCAGATGTATTAAAATTTAAATTTTAACTACAAATAAGCATTGAAGGATGAGGTAAAAATAAAATTTCTACCTCTTGAACCTGTACTACATTCTGCAAATTAAATACTGCACTCCTTTCTTCTGTATAGTATAGTACTAAAAAGGTTTGACTTTATTTAATTTCTGGCGTTTAAATCTGAAAGAATTCAATTTTAAATTTGCCGCTTTTTATCCATAATGACCTACAAATTTTGACAACTACTGACACGCACATCTCTGGTTAAACGTTAAGAAAATGGGACCGGCTGGGATTTTCATGAAATTTTCGCAGATGCTATAAAACATGATAAAATCAATATACCTACTTAGCAATAGAAATTTTTGCGCGGAAAAATATTTTTCACATTTTTTTATTCTGCAAATGCCCAAGTAACAATTTATAACCAGAATAAACCTGAAAAGTATAAAAAAGAAAAGGTTCATTTGACGGACATAAATAATTTGCTTGTCAAATGACAGCCATCTCATAAATTCTAAGTTGAAAATACAACGTTGCCAATTCAATTTCAGAAATCATGGGTTTAGGTAAATATTTATAGGAACGTTGAGTAACACTGTTAAAATGGACACTTGTCAAAACGTGACAACTGTTAAAATGTGATACGTGTCAGAATGTTACAACTGTCAAAATATGACACCTGTCAGAATGTAACAAATGTCAAAATGTCACACGTATCGTACTTTTCTTTATTTATTACACAGATCTAACCTAACCTAAAGCTAATCTTTTTTTTTTTTGGCGGGTGGTAATGCTTTATGCACATCGGGTAAAGGTTCTTCCCTTCCCCGATAGTGTGAGACTACCCCTTACGGTTACTCACTAAAACCACCCCACTGAAACCACTATGCCCTACACGCTGCTGTTGCCCGTCCCGGAAACGGGGCCTGTCCGTCGTGACTATTCGCGAAGACCAATCGTCAGTAGATGTTGCCCCAAAAAGGTGAAATCTCCAGAAACTAGGCAACTTTTAATGCATTTAACTAACCTCTGGGACAAGCAGTTGATAAACGTCAACAACACCTGCAGCAAATTGAAAATTAACACTGACAGCTTTTTTAATTTTCCCGCCTACTTTCTATTTATCTACCTTTCTGTAGTTCAAGTAGATGTCGCCCACTCCGTGATTTTCACGAATTAATTAATAATTTGTCAGGTTATAAATATACTTAAATTATATACTCATTGGACTGCTTAAAAATGTAGATTTGAATATTAAGAGCGAAGCTCGGTGACCAGATATTGCTATTTTAAGTGGGATACGCTTCTCGGCCTAAGATGCCAGCGCCACGTCGGTGACTACCGGAAACTGTTTATGTGACATTAGTTGATTTTGTTTACATTCTAATCGTGTGTTTTTTCTCGATTTTAGACAAAGTTTACCTAGTTTTTGGTTTTTTAACTGTTAACAATCGCTCTATTTTATATGTATTAATATGATCCAAAACTCAAGGATATCACATACCGGGTGTATCAACGATGCGTGCGTGGAGGATAGCTGCTTCCCTTTTGAAGATAGGAAAAAATGTTTCAAATAAAAGTTGTAGGTAACAATGAAAGCTATGTTCCAAAAATAACTACCAACATACAGGGTGTCCCATAAATGTGTCACTTATCAAAGTTATGTTTTTTTAAATGAAACACCCTATATATTTTTACTGGATTGAATTCCTTTGGAAGAGTGCTTCTCAAAAATACCACCTGGTATAAAGCCATACAACCGTATGGCTTTATATCAGGTGGTTCTGAAGTTACGGTGACATTTATGTCCCAAAATGGGTTCATTCAACACCAAATATCTCAAAATCAATAACTAGGAATAACAAAAATTTTTCACCAAATATCCTCGAAAATGGTGTATTTTGATTTCATATTCATAAATTTACCGAATGGCACTTTTCCCATACAGGGGCAACCAAAACTCGGGGTCATTTTTTTCTCAGTTTTTTCAAATGGAACACCTTGTATATAGTGCCATACCAGAATAGTCAACACTATGAGCTTCCAGAAAATATAGGGTTTGCCCACTTAAAAATGTCATAAAAGCAATAATGATATTTTTTTATTCAATGATGGACAAACATGGAACAAAATAATCTCAAAAAAATGTAAAAAACTGTCATTTTACAGTAGATGTTCAGACAATCACCCGTTTTGAGCTATGCATAAATTAAGTCTATCTACGACATCAGTTAAAGTTCATCTTGTAGTAGAGCGAAGAAATCCTCTAATTCTATTTTTCCTTCAGCATCGTTGGTTTGCCGCTAATTTATTTTGTTGCTCACTTCTTGTGTTTCACATTTTCTGTTTCCACAAAATTCTCCTTCGAAAACTCTCGAGTCGCATATCGAACTGCATACATTCTACTGGCTAAAAGCAGTTTCTGTAACATCTATCCGGAATGTAGATCACTTTATCAATTATATCAAATCACCCTTGGAACATTTTAATGTTTCAGGAACTGTCAACAAAGATGACATTTTATTATCGGAGTGAATTTATAATTTAAACCATAATATTTGATGTAGATCATGTTTATCATTTCTTCGGTGGATAATTTCATTTAGAAATGAGAAAATATTAGATTTAAACTATAAATTCACTTCGATAATAAAATGTCATGTTTGTTGACAGTTCCTGTAACATTCAAATGATCCAAGGGTGATTTGATATAATTGATAAAATGATCGACATTCCGGATAGATGTTACAGAAACTGCATTTAGCCAGTAGAATGTATGCGACTCGAGAGTTTTCGAAGAAGAGGTTTGTGGAAACAGAAAAAGTGACACACAAGAAGTGAGCACAAAAATAAATTAGCGGCAAACCAACGACGCTGAAGGGAAAATAGAATTAGAGGATTTCTTCGCTCTACTACAAGATCAGCTTTAACTGAAGTCGTAGATAGACTAAATTTATGCATAGCTTGTTTGTTTGTTTGTTAATTTTAACGTCTCTTTTCTGACCTAATGACCTAAACTGGACGGAACCTACAGCTTATCGTGGGCTCCGAACCACGGTCCTCAATCACCTTAAACCCAGGACTGTGCCTTTGTCATGCAGGTGATCTATCGACTAACAAGTGTGTAATTGTGTCACCAACCCCTATCAGTTCCACGAGATATCCGATCTCATCCGGCCTGTTTACCGGCGTGAATGAAACTGCGAATGACGCAAATACCTTTTTACACTTGCCCAAAGTCTTATCTGACTTTAATTCCACTTGAATACGCAAGATTCGAACCTACTCCCCGAACACTGATCAAGCTGAATCGGCAGACGCCTTACCAACTAGGCCACCGTGTCTGGTTATGCATAGCTTAAAACGGGTGATTGTTTGAACATCTACTGTGAAATGACGGTTTTTTTACATTTTTTTGAGGTTATTTTGTTCCATGTTTGTCCATCATTAAATAAAAAATATCATTATTGCTTTTATGACATTTTTCATACTTTCCTTAAGAATTAGATGCATTTCCGGTGAAAATCAAGTAGGCAAACCCTACATTTTCTGGAAGCTCATAGTGTTGACTATTCTGGTATGGCACTATATACAGGGTGTTCCATTTGAAAAAACTGAGAAAAAAATGATCCCGAGTTTTGGTTGCCCCTGTATGGGAAAAGTGCCATTCGGTAAATTTATGAATATGAAATCAAAATACACCATTTTCGAGGATATTTGGTGAAAAATTTTTGTTATTCCTAATTATTGATTTTGAGATAATTGGTGTTGAATGAACCCATTTTGGGACATAAATGTGACCATAACTTCAGAACCACCTGGTATAAACCCATACAATCCTATATTTTTGAGAAGCACTCTTCCGAAGGAATTCAATCGAGTAAAAATATGTAGGGTGTTTCATTTAAAAAAACATAACTTTGATAAGTCACACTTTTATGGGACACCCTGTATATTAGTAGTTATTTTTGGAACATAGCTTTCATTGCTGTCTACAACTTTTATTTGAAACATTTGTTCCTATCTTCAAAGCAGCTATCCTCCACGCACGCATCGTTGATACACCCTGTATATTAGTACAGAAATTCTCGCCAGAGGGAGCGAGTAACGAATATCAATCAAATTGGCAATTTTTATTTAATTTATGTCAATAAAAAAAGATTTTCTTTACTAAACATTTTTTCTCCAAAATTTCAATAATGCCAATCGATTACTAAAGCAGAATTTGTCTATGTCAAAAATAAAACGATTTTACGGGCGAATTTAGGATTTGATTTAACTTTCCACACTTTTTTACTATTTCCCAACTTTTTCGACATTTTTTACCTTTTACCACAACAATATTGCCCGTCGATTTTTTATCAAATTTACTGTTTTTGTGGAATATTATGTTCGCAAGATTTTAACCATTTAATAATACAAAACCTAGATTCTAACTCTGAGAATTTGGAGCAAAAAGAACGCGATACGGAAACGCACTAAATACACAAATCAATTAAAAAATAATATCAGGGAAGATCCTTATTTAGTACGTTTCCGTATCGCGTTCTTTTTGCTCCAAATTCTCAGAGTTAGAATCTAGGTTTTGTTTTATTAAATGGTTAAAATCGTACAAAAACAATATTCCACAAAAACAGTAAATTTGATAAAAAATTGACGGGATAGAGGAAAGGGGAGGGAAGACGATCAAAAATCCGACCAGTTAGGTTCTTATTTATCTTTTTTAATAAGTGTGCATATTATTTTGTTACTATTATTATTATTATGTTGATTTGTATTTTTTTAAGAAAACAGAAGCTTGCGGAATGAATCCTTTTAGTTATACCTTATTTTGGAAAATTATCATGTTTCTCTTGTCATAAGCTTTTATTTAAAAATTCACTCAGTATTACAGTATATTTATATTAATTACTCTTTTAAAATATTAACTCAATCGAAAACATATTTTTTTATAACCGCAAAACTTTAAGTTATTTTTAACGAAATAAAATAAACTTACAGAAATTTCTTAACAACTTAGCGCAACTCCCAACGACTTCAAATTTTCCACTCTTCCAAGAACTCGAATATGATAAAATTACAATAAAATGTTAATTAAAAAACTTTTAGAAAAGTTTCGCAACTCGTCTAAGCTCACATAAATCTGAGACGCGTCAACCGATTCAAAACAGTCACAGACTAAAACTGACGAAGTTCTCGAGATGAAGTTCAAGGGGCGCAAACTCATGACTCCCGTCGCCACTGGATGAATGAGTTTTCAGTGGCACAAGGAAGTTTGAGAGTTACGAGTTGCGGACCTGAAATAAAAAACAGCAGGAGGACTTTCGAAGGGGAATAATGTCACACTATTATTTTTATTTATAAAAAATACTGATGAGTTATTTTACGGTTGGATAGTATAGAAAGAAAAATAACTGCACGTTCAAGGTATTTTGACTACCAAAGTTCTACTTAACAAAACAACTCCAAACAAATTTATTCCGCAATTGAAATAGCAAAAAACATAAAATAACTTTTTTTTATTAAATTTATTGGCAATATTTAAATGTTCCAAAAAAATTTTTTTAAATAGTGATTTTGGTGAAATTTTTTGTAAGAAATATTAATATTTAAAATTGAATATCGGGCGGACATAAAAATTTAAACAAAACTAATTTTTTATGGAAAGAATGACAATATTGAAATTTACGAAAAAAGTGGTGAAAAATATGGAGGAAATATAGAAAATAGGACAAATTCGGTGAGAAAATAGAGTTGTTCAATTTATTTATCTATATATACGGAACGAACCCAGAAACAGTAATCGCTTTTCAATATAGCCCCGTTGCCAGAGAAGGATATTTACCAAAAGTTCACACAAAATGTGATCTCGATGAAACTTGGCATTTAAGTTGTAAGGCTTTTTCTTGCCACAAAGAAAAATATGCCTTACGCTTTAATACGGAGATTGCTCGAGCGCCAGTTTTTTTATGTGGTATGCTCCACAACCCTTAGAAACGGCGTCTTAGGGGCACAGGTAACTTCAGATGGAGAATTTTTTATTATTAAACACCCATAAAGGCATTTAGTATATTACAATCTGGTCATCAGTGACCAATGAGCAATTTAATTCTAACTTAATCTAATAGAGTTTGAAGTTTAAAACTAAGGTATACTCATCAGCGTTCCTTAGGTTCTGTAGAAAGGATTGCACTAAACTTTAACGTGCACACATAAGCTCTGCTTTTGCACTAAAAACACTAAACTAACTCAAAGGGCTTGATCCTCTTAAGTCTTCTTTCTAACCCAGTATTGTCAAGGAGCTGGATAGCCTCGACATTGACATGATGATGAAGTCTTTCTTCATGACTCTTGGCTAATTTCTTGATGGTCTGGTCAACAGTGTCCATTTCCAGATGCCTGTGGAGGTCACTATTGCGAATGTACCAAGGGGCATTTACTATGTTCCTCAGTGCTTTGTTTTGAAATCTTTGGATGATTGCTAAGTTGCTTGCTTTGGTGCATCCCCATAGTTGGATACCATAGGTCCATACAGGCTTAAGTATCTGCTTATAAAGCATAAGCTTATTATGTAGAGACAGAGTGGAGTTTCTTCCAATTAGCCAGTACATTTTTCTATATTTCAGTCCAAGTTCTTCTCTTTTCTTTTTAACATGCACTTTCCATCGGAGTTTGGCATCTAATGTAATACCTAAGTATTTTGCTGTGTTTGAATATGGAATCAGGTTATTGTTTATTCTGACTGGAATATGATCTATCCTTTTGTTTGTAAAGTTAATGTGGAGTGATTTAGTTTCATTAAGTTTAATTTTCCATCTCTTCGTCCAGTCATAGATAAGGTGGACGGCTGTTTGCAGCTTGTGGGTTGCTTCTTCATTGCTCTTTCCTACCGCTAGAATGGCAGTGTCGTCGGCGAAGGTGGCTATGGTATTGTTTTCTAACTCTGGAATATCACATGTGTACAGTAAGTATAGGACAGGTCCTAGGACACTTCCTTGTGGTACTCCAGCCTTAATTTCTTTAAGATCGGAATAGGCTTCTTCTTGCCTAATTCTAAAGTATCTTTCCGATATATATGAATGGAGGATATCTGTATATTGTTTTGGAAGGAAAAGCTTGAGCTTATGTATTAAGCCTTCATGCCAAACCTTATCAAACGCTTGTGCTACATCAAGAAAGATAGTAGCACAAATGTTTTTCTCTTCTAATGATTTCTCTATAATGTTGGTTATTCTATGAACTTGGTCGATCGTAGAGTGCTTATTTCTAAATCCAAATTGGTGATCAGGGATAATTTCTCTTTCTTCGATAAGTGGTTTTAGTCTTTTGAGTAGGAGTTTCTCAAATAGTTTCGACATAACAGGCAGTAATGAGATCGGTCTGTATGACGATGCTTCATGTGGTGGTTTCCCTGGCTTGGGTATCATTATGACTTCCGCAATTTTCCAAAGGCTGGGTACATATTTCAATCTGAAGGCAGCATTTATTAGGTTAGTTATTTTAATTATTGCTTTTTTGGGTAATTGTTTTAAAATTTCTCTAGTAATTAAGTCAAAACCTGGAGCTTTTTTCGGATTGATATTTTCTTTTATTTCGGTAATTACTTCTTTGGGAGAGGTAAATTCTATTTCTTGACCAATCTGTGGCTGATCTTCCAGAGTAGGTTCTTCATCTTGATCTTCATGAGGCTGAAAGATTTTTTCTAGATGATTTGCAAATCTTGTTGCCTTTTGCTCATTATTTCTAGCCCATTTACCATCTTCCAATCTGACAGGTGGTATTCGCATTATGGGTCTTTTCAATCTCTTAGTAGCTTTCCAGAGTGAATAATCAGTACTACTGTCGTCTGTCAATTCTCTTAGGTAAATACTAATCGATTCTTCTTTAATTTGTTGTATTTCTCTTTTGAGTCTTTGGGTAGCATTGTTGAGTATAGTTTTATCTTGTGGGGCTCTAGTTTGCTGCCATTTTCTTCTAAGCTTTCTTTTTTCAGAGATTAGTTCCCTTATTTCTCTAGGATAGTTGTTTCCTACCGTCCTTCTATTAATAGCAGGTGTAGTTTCCCAAGCTGCTTGTTGGATATTATCATTAAGCAATTTCACTTCGTCGTCTAGTTGTTGTTTATTTCTTAAAGGAACAGATAGATTAATTTTTTCTTCAAGAATGATTTTGAAGCTTTTCCAATCTGTTAATTTGTTAGTCAATGTAGGGTTATTTTCTTTTTTAATAATGTTTTCACTAAGTGTTAAGATGATAGGGGAATGATCAGAATTCATGTCCCATCCTTCTTCTATTTCTAAAAAGTTGACCGATATGTTTTTGATTATAAAGAAATCAATAAGGTCTGGAATCTTGTTGGGATCGGTTGGCCAATAGGTAGGCTTTCCAGTGGATAAAGCTTCACACTTATATTCTTTCACTGCTTCTAAAAGTTCTTTACCTTTAGTGGTCGTTAATCTAGATCCCCAGTGGGTATTTTTGGCATTAAAGTCACCGCCAATAATAAATGTGTTTCCCTGATTAGATAGGAAATCTATATATTGGTTTTTCTTCAAAGAATATCTTGGTGGGCAATAGGTAGCAACTAGAGTAATCTGAGAGTGTCTAATGCTCACACTTACTGCAGTAGCCTGGATTTCTATTCTATTTCTTCATGATGTAAGATATTATCCTTAATTATTATCGCACTTCCACCTCTCGCTGCATTGTCAGGATGGTTAGTATGATAAATTTTATAATTTTTAAATTTAATATGTGACTGATTAGTAAAATGCGTTTCAGAAATGAGACACACATCTAGTTTATTTACATCTAGGATTACTTGCAATTCTTGTTGGTGTTGCAAGAGACCATTAGCGTTCCATTCCATTATTTTAAAATTAGCAATTTCTCTGCTTTGGAATAGCTCCTTTGGCACTATGTTCTAAACGAGTTAATCGTTCATCAAATTTTTGGAATAACTGCTCCTGTTTCTTAAGTTGTTCTAAGATCAATTGTAAAGTCGGGTCAGTAGTTGCTTTAATTTGTGTTCTAACATTATTGTTTTTACTGGCATTTGATGGTCCTGCAACAGCTTGGTTGTAGGAAGATGGCCTATTTTCACTTTTTTGAACTTGATTTCCGTTATTCGTTCTTTGTACTGAATAGTCAGTTCTTACCTGTTGTACTTGTCGTACTGGTTGTCTAGGTAAAGATGGTTTCTTCATAGTATCAGCTCTAATTTTTTGTATTTGTTTAGCAACGATACACCCTCGATAATTAGCAGGGTGGTTACCGCCGCAATGAATGCATTTTGGCTGTACATTTTCTGGCTTTGTACAATCTTTGGTATAATGTTTTCCAGTACATTTGACACATCTTGGTTCTTTACCACAGAAACCTTGTGTGTGCCCATAGCCCTGGCATCTCTTACATTGGGGAACTAATTTTGTTTTTTTAATTGGTTTAATTTCAACACTGATTCCCAGTATATCCGTAATACTATAGATTTTATTTACATCTTCATCATGTTTAAATGTCAACATAAACATGTTTAGCGGTTGCTTAGTTTTAAACTTAAGTTTTTTAGTGGCTTCTAATATCTTATATCCCCTTCTTCGAAGGTCATCTACAATTGCCTTTGGGTCACATTCATTATGTAATTTATTAGCAATAACTCTGATTGGTCTCTTCTGTTTGTTCTCATAGGTATACCAAGCATTTTTGAGACATTTCTATAACATTCTTCATCTGGAACATTAATTTTGATATTATCATTACTGATAATTTTGATTTGATGGCCTGTCACCATTCTGTTTAATTCCTCGTGAAGAGCTTTAAAGTTGTCAATGCCATCTACCACTATTGGTGGGGGCATAAGAGGTTTTTTGGCTTTTATCTGTTGAGTAATTGAGACAGTTTGTGGAGGTGAGAGTGAGGTATCCATTCTTCTTTTCTTGTTGTTTCCCTGTTTCTTTCTTATCCACTCTGTCTCTCTAGCTAATTCTTCTTCATCAGTGTGATATTCTATTTTATCTTTTTCCTCTTCCTGTGGAGGAGGAGATAATTTCTTTAGCAGATCTGAGTGATCTTTCTGCATTTGATCTAATTGTTGTTGTATAGTATTTAATTTGTTTACTAAACAACTTTTTTCATTTTCGGAATTTTTCCAAGCATTGTATAGTGCTTGTTCATTTTGAGATCTAGCAAAATTTTCCTGAAACAGCGGAATATTCTGTTGACCTACATCTACCAGCGACACACGAAACACAGGTGATTGTTGGTGCATCGAGACACTTTATTTTTATTTATTACAACACGATAATTGCGGCCGTGTCATTGACCGCCGGTATCAATAATGTAACATAATACTCGATTTTAACTTTTGTTTTCGTATCGAAATCGCTTACCGACACTTGTTTACGCTTCAACGGTGAAATGAATACTTATTTAGATGGAGAATGGAGAATTATTTTTAACTTATTATATACCTTTAATAGCCCTGAAAAGAGGTAAGTGTTCGAAATCGAACATTTTTAACTACGCCCATGGCAACAAGGGAAATAAAATAACCGAACCTCGTGCATAGCAACAATGTAAGCACATATCGTAAATCAAGGCCAGAGCGCAGATAACCAACACGGAAGTAACTCACAGTCCATATAAACATCAATAGTTAAAAGCCGCCTTTAGCGGCTACCGCTTTATCGGCTGCCGCCTTTAGCGGCTGCCGCTTTTATATGCTCCGCGGCCAGGGGCAAAATTGGAAGTTGCATAAAAAAAAGGCACAACAATAACGCCGAAAATACGTACCCGTGATTGGCCAGGGAAGAACCTCGTCTGTTGACACGCGGCTAAAATAAATCAAATCAAATCAATAGAATATCAGACTCCGTGTGGATCAGGTCGTAATCTTTGGACCGTCCACACGTAATAAATTTAAACTAGTAGAACTTCTATCTCCGTAGAAACAGGTCGCACTTAAACTGTTTCTTACGTAATAACTTCATCAATTTAAAATTATACAAATTGCATACTATTATTACATACGCACTCGTATTCACAGTATTTTTTGAGCAATTGCAAACACAGTTTTGAATTTGTTATATTCTTTGTTTGTTGTAAAGTGTTTTGTTTTACGTTATCGTTAATATATAAAATCCAAGTACTCAGAGTATAATTTCGCTATAACCTATATTAGTCGAGGCAATGAACTAAAAAAGATAGAAAACTAGTTGGAGTGGACGGATCGTGATGCGGTTTTCGGCATTATTTTCTAAAAAATAATTGTAAAAAATGTGGCAGGTCAGATTTCGGAGCAAATGAAAAATTGCATTGCTGCAGCCAAAAATGCATTCAAAAAATGCATTATTTGGGAGGCCGTTTGGAACTTGGTAAATAAGTGTCAGAACTGGCCCAGATCGGGTACTCGGGGGTTTTGGAGGTCGCTGATCACGAATATGATGTTCAAATTGACCCCCCGAACACCTGGAGCTCAGGAACACGCCGAAGAACGTCGTCTCCGTGGGACTCTCCCACAAATCACGCGAGAAAGAGGAGAAACTCAACGCCCGGGGGTTTTTTGAGTCGCTGAATCCAAATCTGGCATCGGCGAACACCCCACGGGCACCTGGTGCGCCGGACCCTGGGCGCGGACGTCATCTCCGAGAATTTTGCTGAGAGGAGTGCCAAAAACCACGGGAAAATCATAATAGGGGCGTTTTGTGGGCCGTTGAATCCGAATTTCACGTCGGAAACGACCCCCCGTACACCTAGTGCACCAGAACCTGACCCTAAACGTCATCTCCGGGGCGGTTCCTGACATAATCAAAAAAGGCGAACTGAAATTCGTCATGGGGGTTTTTTGGGGCGCTGAATCGGAATTTCACGTCGATAATGACCCCCGGACCCCTGATGCACCGGAACCTCACGCTGAACATCTTCTCCGAGGGGTTTCCATGCACGATCGAAAAAGACGAACCGAAAATCGTTATGGGGGGTTTCTTGGGTCGCTGAATCCAAATATGACATTGGCGAAGACCTCGCGGGCACCTGGTGCCCCGAAACCTGGACGCGGACGTCATCTCCGGGAAATTTTCTGAGAAGACTGACAAAAACCACCAGGTGCCCGTGGGTTGTTCGGCGATGTCATATTTGGATTCAGCGACCCGAAAAACCCTCCAGAGTTATTTTCTGTTCGTCTATTTTCGGTGGTGTATGGAAACCCCTTGAAGAAGGTGTTCAGCCTGAGGATCCGGTGCACCAGGGGCTCGGGGGTCGTTATCGACGTGAAATTCCGATTCAGCGCCCTAAAAAACCCCCCATGACGAATTTCAGTTCGCCTTTTTTAATTATGTCAGGAACCGCCCCGGAGATGACGTTTAGGGTCAGGTTCTGGTGCACTAGGTGTTCGGGGGGTCGTTTCCGACGTGAAATTCGGATTCAACGGCCGGCAAAAGGCCCCTATTACGATTTTCGGGTGGGTTTTGTCAGTCTTCTCAGAAAAATTCCCGGAGATGACGTCCGCGTCCAGGTTTCGGGGAACCAGGTGCCCGCGAGGTCTTCGCCAATGTCATATTTGGATTTAGCGACCCAAGAAACCCCCCATAACGATTTTCGGTTCGTCTTTTTCGATCGTGCATGGAAACCCCTCGGAGAAGATGTTCAGCGTGAGGTTCCGGTGCACCAGGGGTCCGGGGGTCATTATCGACGTGAAATTCCGATTCAGCGCCCCAAAAAACCCCCATGACGAATTTCAGTTCGCCTTTTTTGATTATGTCAGGAACCGCCCCGGAGATGACGTTTAGGGTCAGGTTCTGGTGCACTAGGTGTTCGTGGGGTCGTTTCCGACGTGAAATTCGGATTCAACGGCCAAAAAACGCCCCTATTATGATTTTCCCGTGGTTTTTGGCACTCCTCTCAGCAAAATTCTCGGAGATGACGTCCGCGCCCAGGGTCCGGCGCACCAGGTGCCCGTGGGGTGTTCGCCGATGCCAGATTTGGATTCAGCGACTCAAAAAACCCCCGGGCGTTGAGTTTCTCCTCTTTCTCGCGTGATTTGTGGGAGAGTCCCACGGAGACGACGTTCTTCGGCGTGTTCCTGAGCTCCAGGTGTTCGGGGGGGCAATTTGAACATCATATTCGTGATCAGCGACCTCCAAAACCCCCGAGTACCCGATCTGGGCCAGTTCTGACACTTATTTACCAAGTTCCAAACGGCCTCCCAAATAATGCATTTTTTGAATGCATTTTTGGCTGCAGCAATGCAATTTTTCATTTGCTCCGAAATCTGACCTGCCACATTTTTTACAATTATTTTTTAGAAAATAATGCCGAAAACCGCATCCCGATCCGTCCACTCCAACTAGTTTTCTATCTTTTGGCCTTTTTACTAGTTCATTGCCTCGACTATATATAATACAGTCCACATCAATTTCTCTGCCAACTTAAATCTACAATAAGTTGGGACAGGCACATCTAAAGGGTGTGACCTAATAAGTTTGGGTCTCCAAATTTGACATTATTTGGAACTTCCCAAAACAGTAAGGTTTGTGAATATAAACCAGGAAATAAACGTGATACTTATATTGTTTTTAACTATTATACAAAATAAAATTCGTTTTATATTTCAAAGCCCACCCAATTTAACCCTGAACAAAAAAATAATACGTTTAAAAGAAACGTTCGATTCGGCTTTATACTGACGGTAATGACGGAGTGACTCAATCAGACTTTAATTAAATTTATCAAATTATGAAAGCAACCGGAAAAATATAGTAAGTTTTACTAAATATCTAAATTAAAACGGAAGAGTTATTTAGCCTCATTAATTTATGAAATAATCCGGCAGAGTTTGTCAAAATTTATTATGTTCTAAAATTAATAAGAAAGTCAATAAATTTATTCCCAATTACTTATATTACATTAAATTAAAACAGGAGAGTTATCTAACCTTATTAATTATGAATTTTATCAAAATTATCAAATTCGAAAATTAAAACCGGCATCCCTTTATTATCCCCTTTTTTTAAAATACACCCAATTAACCGGAAACGTTAATTAATATTACTAAATTATTTAATTTAAACTAGGCGAGTTATGACATAAACACGGTAATTCTAAATCGCGGGGATTGGGGAGCGATATTGTTTAAGGGTTCTGCCGAAGCCACCACGAAGTCAAGATCAGTCCCAAAACGATGAAACGAAGTAAGCTCTCAGAAGCTGATATTGTTTGGGGGTTTTGCCGAAGTCACCACGAAGACAAGATCTGGTCCCAAGATTTCGGAAACTACACGTCGAACTAAACTCGCAGTGGGTAGATATTGTTTGGGGGTTTTGCCGAAGCCATCACGAAGACAAGATCTGGTCGCAAAGCGTTGAAAACTATTTCACTACGACCTAACCGTGCAGTGGGGAGATATTGTTTGGGGGTTTTGCCGAAGCCACCACGAAGACAAGATCAGTCCCAAAACGATGAAACGAAGTAAGCTCTCAGAAGCTGATATTGTTTGGGGGTTTTGTCGAAGCCACTACGAAGACAAGATCTGGTCCCAAGATTTCGGAAACTACACGTCGAACTAAACTCGCAGTGGGTAGATATTGTTTGGGGGTTTTGCCGAAGCCATCACGAAGACAAGATCTGGTCGCAAAGCGTTGAAAACTATTTCACCACGACCTAACCGTGCAGTGGGGAGATATTGTTTGGGGGTTTTGCCGAAGCCACCACGAAGACAAGAACTGATCCCAAAGCGTTAAAAATTATTACACGGCGAGCTAACTTAGCAATGGGGAGATATTGTTTGGGGGTTTTGCCGAAGCCACCACGAAGACAAGATCCGATCCCAAAGCTTTGAAAATTACTTCACGGCGAGCTAACTATGCAATTGGGGAGATATTGTTTGGGGGTTTTGCCGAAGCCACCACGAAGACAAGATCTGATCCCAAAGCTTTTAAAATTACTTCACGCAACAGTCGGAACAATTAAAACGGTAACTAGTATGTAATTTCGGATGTGAAAAGGAAACAAAAGCTAACTTGAGATTCAACTAAAAGCAAACTAACTCAAGAAAACCAAAAATACATTAATCACTTTCAGTTGCTTTTTCGGAAAAATAATTAATAAAAATAAAAGTAAGATCTTAATGAAAAGTCTAAATAACTCTCCTTCTAAAATAAAATAATTACGAATCCCCAAAACTGAATAAACTGTTCTCAAATTACTAAATGATAAACCGGGTTTAAAAAAAAAAACAAAACGTAAATAAATAGTTCGTTTCGGTATCTTAATACGTTACAAAAATTAAACGCGTTTTCGGAGCAAAATACGACGATTTTAATAACACGGCAAATACGGCGATAATTCAAATACGAAAATTACAGAAAATTAATGTTGTACCTCGGCGGTCTCAAACGGAATCAAAAACGGCTAATTAAATTTTAGTTCGACTACTTATTTCGGATCGCAGGAAAAGAATCAATTCTTATTTTCAAATTATTCTTCATCTAAGCTCTGAAGTGTCCCTACTTCTCAAAATTTCTCCCACCTAGTTGACTTAATTCACGGCGCGCGCAGTCCTAGACCAAGACGGCGTTTTGTGACTTTGAAAATTTAAATGTACCCGGTGAGCCAAATAAAAATCGAACGTTTTATTTAATTTTAAATATATTTTTTTCTAATTTTGACATATAAAGTGACATTTTATAAAACTCGTTGACGTTATGAAACGTCTTACTTTTCGTAACCAGTTACGAAAAGTGAAATATTTCCTAACTGGTGATGAAAAGTTAATTTCGCCATTAATTGCGAAAAGTACAGAATAATTGTAAGACTAAATTACTTGAACTACCTCTTTATTGTTGTTAAATATGGTGTACTAACATAATATCAAGAAAGTTTTATAACTTTATTCAATTTCAACACGTGAATAAAACATTACTTATAAATATTAATAACACAATTAGAACAGTTACTAATGTTGACCCCAGCTGACAACATAATTCCCTAATTAGCATTAATTTGTGATGTATTGTCTATGTAATTTTCTCCGAGTATGTTCGTGGCAATCATCTGTTTATTAATGATTGAATTCTCCTCATAACCCTCGGCAACCGTATTGGATTTCCATCCCCCATGCTGTTTTATTCTAAGCAAATCAGCACCTGAATCCGCAAGAAGAGTAATCGACGGCCGCCGAAAAGAGTGACCCGTATACAAACAAGGGTTTGGCAATTTGAGATTGAGCTGCTTCTTCAATGTCGCTCGGTACGTCGTTCTCTGAATCAAACATTGCAGTATTTATATATTCTTCTACTTTAAAAAGTAGTGAATGAATTATTTACGAGAAGAAAAACGATTTTTAATTGCTACTTCTTTTGACAATCAAAATCACAAAATATGACATTAAACAATACTTGCTTCCATAGTAACAAATAAACATCTTCAATTTTACTAGGCGACTTAAAAGGAATCTACGTTTCAAATACTTTAAATTTAAATTCAAATAATCACATCCTATTCAAAATTAGAAAAAATATTGTGTGAAACACGTTGGGAAACACTATTTTTCGTTGTTGTGCTTTTCCCAACTGGTTGCACAAATAACTATTATTTAATCCCGAAATTATTCCAATTATTTAATCTGTGAAAAATAGATTCATTACAAAGTACTTGAAAGGGTGTAGAAAACAATAAAAAGTCTTTTCTGCTCTAAAGTGTATGCTAACTTCACAATTTCGAAAATAAAATCGAAAATTTGTTTTTTCCATTATATCTCGAAAAAAAAAATTTCGAAAAACTAATAGCACCACGTTGTGATGGTACAGGTTCTTAGTAAGTTTGTATATTCAAAATACCCAAGATAATAAAATAATAAAAACCATCTTTACTATTCTAAAGTCATTTATTGAATTTACTCAACATTCATCGACTATTCCAACCGACTGCAGAATTGCTGCGTCGTCAGGAATAGTGTTGATTAATAAATTATAACAATATAAAATAATTCATAATAAAGAAATTGCTTAACCTAGTTTTAAACAGTTCAATAAACTATAAAATATAAAATGATATACGGTATGATATATTTGGATGCATCCAATAAACTAAATCTAAATACTTATATTATTACATCTCCCACGGAAAAAGGAAAAAAAAAATATTTATCCATAAATATTTTTTTTTGTAGCTATTATACAGTTTAACTCTATTTTTGTGAACTTCAACTGTTTTTTCTCCCATCTTTATTAAAATATTTGGAGTTTTTTCCTCTATAACGCTAAAAGGACCGCTATATAAGGGATCTAACTTATTGGTACCCACATTTCTTAACATAACCTTATCTCCTACATTATATATTACAGATTTTTTATTTACATCATACGTAGATTTTCTTTTATATTTAGAATTATTTAAATTGACTCTTGCATCGTTACATGCTTGTTGCAATATATTTTAGTTCCCGGGGGTAATCATCGAAATTATAAATAGGGTCTATTTGATTTTGTAAATTAGACGGCAATTTAGCGAGTTTTCCAAAAATTAATTCGTAAGGTGTGTACTTAGTTTCCGTATGTACCGTCGTGTTATAAGCAAAACACCAGTAAGGGACCCATGTGCTCCATGCATTGCCATATTTAGATACTTGAATTCGCAAATATGCACCTAAATTTTTATGAGAATTTTCAAGAGCACCTAGGGTCTCATGGTGGTATGCTGTTGAATTAAGCTTTTTAATTTGTAAAAATTGACATATTTCTTTTAAAATACATGCCAAAAATTCCGTACCCTGATCTGAAACAATTTCATTTGGGATGCCATACCTTAAAATGAAATTATTTATCAAAGCCAGAGCGACGGTGTGCGCTTCTTTATTTTTTAAGGGATATGCTTCTACAAATTTTGTTAATTCACATTGTAGAGTTAAAATATATTTTTGGTCTTCGGAATCTTGTGGTAGTGGACCAACTAGGTCTAAGTAAATTTTTTGAAAACCCTAGAAAGCTGTAGTGGTGATAGTCATTTGCTCTTTATTTAATATAGAATGTTTATAGCGTTGACAGTCGTCACATTTTTTAACAAAAGTTTCGATGTCTTTACGCAAACCTCCCCAAAAATACCTTTTTTTTGATGTTGTTAAACATTCTGTTAATGCCTGCATGGCCCCCTGAGGGAAGAATATGAAAATCATTTAATATAATTTGTCTCGTTTCAAGATCTGTGACATTTTCTACATCATGTATTATGGATAATTTGATACCGGTATCTTTTATAAGATTTGAGAACTTTAAAATATCGTTAATAAACTGTGCACTTTTCTTATTTTTTAAAACAACCAATTCCGGAATGTCATATTTATCATAAATATGTTTCAGGTCTCTCAACATAGTACCTAGGTCTGATGTCGATCGAGGTTCCTGATTAAAATATATTATTCGCGAATCTTTATTATAAATTAAGTTCCCAACAATGTAATTCCATTTATTTTCTTTTTTAATATTTTTAAATTCTGTCATAGATATTGGATTTAGACAAAAAGAATTTTTAGGACGTTTCAATAATTCTATAACTCCAGGGTGATCAATCCTTTCATCAGAATTTTTACTGAAACTGTCTAAACATTCATTTTTGACATTTTTTGTTTGAGCTCTTGTTGTAATATAAACTGAATTGCATATTTCATTATTCAAATTTTTTAGTTCTTCTGAAGATATATCTATACGAGAGAGGGCATCCGCTACAACATTCTCTGTACCTTTAATATATTTTACTGTAAAATCATACTCTTCAAGAATTAATCTAAACTTTATTAACCTACTGCTTGGATTTGTCATTCCAAATAAATACACTAGAGGGCGGTGATCTGTCAAAATGACGAATTTTTTAGAAAATAAATAAGGCCTGAAGTGTTTTACTGCAAAAACTATCGCCAACATTTCTTTTTCGATTACGCTATAATTTTTCTCTGCTTTATTAAGAGATCGACTAGCATACGCAACCGGTTTATCATCGGAATTTGACAATACAGCCCCCAATGCAAAATTCGATGCATCGGTTCTTACTATAAATTGATTTTCTGGAGAAAAATCGGGATATTGCAGTACTGGTGGATTAGTCAAGATTTGTTTTAAGTTTTCGAAAGATTTTTGACAATCTGGACTCCAAAAAAATTTTACTTTCTTTCTTGTAAGATTATTTAACGGTGCAGCAATATCTGTGAAATTTTTTACATATTTTCTATAATAATTAGCGAAAGCGACAAATCTTTTGACTTCCTGAGAATCTTTTGGAACTGGAAAATTTTGAATCGCTTCTACTTTAGAAGGATCAGGTGAAACACCATCTGCCGAAATTATATGACCTAAATATAGAATCTCTTTTTTCAAAAAATCACATTTATTTGGATTTAACTTTAGGTTTACTTGCCTCAATCTTTGGAAAACTTTAACTAAATTTTTATTGTGATTGATTAAATTATTTGCAAAAACGATTAAATCATCAAGATAAACAAAACAGCATTCATAGTTAAGTCCCGACATTGCAAGTGTCATTGCCCGAGAAAATGCACTAGGGCTTGTTTTCATACCCATAGGAAGTCGAGTCATTTGATACTGACCTCGATCAGTAGCAAAGGCCGTATATTTTCTGCTTGTTTTCTCTAATTCTATCTGATAATAACCTTGAGATAAATCAAGATGAGAAAAATACATTGCACCTGATAATGCATCTAAAATTTCTGTAATACAAGGTAATGGAAATTTGTCATCTTCTATTTGCGCATTCAACTGCCTATAATCTATAACTATTCTAACTCGTCTCTCCCCTCTTTCATCTAAACCCTTTTTTGGAATGATTAATAAAGGAGATTGCCACTCTGATTTACTTTCTTCGATAATGCCACTTTGCAACATTTTATCGATTTCTGAGTGAATTTGTGTTTTTTGTGTTTTTTCTATTTCTCAGTCCATTTGCAAAAATGTTGAGAGCAATCTTTTCATTAACTTCTCTTAAAATTTGAACATTATTTTCGTTATCGTTGGCTTGGGTAATCGTTAAGTCAGTTAACAATTCTTCTAACGTTTTCCCAAACTGTTCGATAGTTTTTGACCCTTGTTTAGCATTATATAATTGTGTAGCTAAGGATGTTGAAGATTTTTTAGAAATAAAATACTTTTTTAGATCACTAACTAAAGTTTGATTATTGTTGTAAATTTTATTTAATCTAATTTTTGCATTTTGACTTAAACTTTTTTTTTGAATATAAGTTGTTAATAATTTCTTTCCTTCAGCATCAAGCATAGAGTCATACAAATCAATGGCATCGATTAATTGTTTCGTTACACTTTCGGTATCGTTCATAACTGGTAGCAGACTAGCCGCGGTTTTTAAATCGAATTTTTCACCCATGTTAAATGCGTTATCTGAGCAATCTGAAAGAGAAGAGTCTACTTCTAATTGGACATCACTTTCAGTTTGCTCTTCAAATTGTAACCTTTCCCCTAAATTAACTTGAATTGCCTCAATATATTTATCTATAACATTTGCAAGCTCTTTAATTTCAGTTTTTAATCGAAAATCTACGTCTGATGTATTAAATAATAATTTTAACTCTTTAAAACTATCTCTAAACTTATCTAATTTCTTAAACTTACGGTTAGTTACATTTAGGTCACGTCTTCTTTCACTACTGCCTTTTAATAGATTTCTATAAAACACTTTTAGTTCTTCTATTAAATTTTTGCACTCCTTTTGCAAACTCATTCCATAGTTAATTTTTTTTTCTTTTCTTTCAACCTAAAAACCTAAAAAAATAATCTCTTCTGTGCTTCTCTTGTCTAAACTAATTCTTGGCTAGCTCTAATTTGTTTGGCCACATTTTTCTCTATCATCTTCTGGCATTTTTTGTAAACCAGCATCAACAAAAAGACAAATGCCAATACCAAAAAAATTGCTTCTACTATATTTTTTGGTGTAAAAAAATCTGTTCCATTTGTTTGGCCTCCACTGTTTCCACTTTGGGCAATTATTACTTCTTCCTTCAGTTCTTTGGAATTTGTGTTCCCAGCCATGTTTTAATTTAATTTTTAATTTTCTTCCATTTATTTTCCACTCCAGTAATTTTCATAAATTCTTGTTCTAAACGTAATATTTTCTCCTTTCCAAAATATTTTGAACTGGCAGGATCGCCATGTGATGGTACAGGTTCTTAGTAAGTTTGTATATTCAAAATACCCAAGATAATAAAATAATAAAAACCATCTTTACTATTCTAAAGTCATTTATTGAATTTACTCAACATTCATCGACTATTCCAACAGACTGCAGAATTGCTGCGTCGTCAGGAATAGTGTTTATTAATAAATTATAACAATATAAAATAATTAATAATAAAGAAATTGCTTAACCTAGTTTTAAACAGTTCAATAAACTATAAAATATAAAATGATATACGGTATGATATATTTGGATGCATCCAATAAACTAAATCTAAATACTTATATTATTACAACGTAAAAGATCGGAAAATTTTACTAAAAATTATATTATAAGTTATTTAAAAAAAATTGTATTACTATAAGAAATTATTAAAAATAAGACAGCAAATTCGAAAACTATACGCGCCGAGCCGATGAATACAAATATTCATGCGAGGCATTCGGAAAAACTAAAGTATCTTTGCCTAAAATGTACGCATGTAGAAAACCTTGTTTTTCTTCGTCCCTAGCTCCTACTATCGCGTCTGCTAATCTGTTATAATCCCTAGCCTTAATAATCGTCCTTATTTGCTCATCTTTAATTCCATTATCAAACACATTTATAGCTATTTTCTCATTTACAACTGCCGCTAACTCTTCGACTTTCTTACCAAACGACTCTATTGATTTGTTGCCTTGTCTTAAACTATGTAATTCAACCGAAAGTGCTGCTACGGATTTTTTTGTAATTAACTTATCCCTAATATCTTTAACTAGTTCCTCATTGGAAACATAAGTTGTATTTAATCTAAGTTTCGCACCTTGCGACAATCGTGCTTTCAAAACAAATTTAGTTAGTGACTTTTTACCTTCTTCATCTAGGAATCCGTCATATAATTCGATTGCATCGATTAGCGTTTTTATGGATGACTCAGTATCATCCATAAGAGGAATTAGTCCTGCGGCCGATTTTAAATTGAACGTTTCCGTCATTTTTACTTTTTCTTTTACTATAACGTTGATACTTAGGATTTGGGCTATCCTAGCCTCTAAAATTTCTCTAATACGACTAGCTAACTTTACAATACTATCTACCGTTGCTTTTACCCTCAATTTAACATTTAACTCGTGATTCGCTTTATTAAATTCAGTTCTCACTAAATTAAATTGCGTCTCTATATAATCTAACCTATCTAACACGCTATTATTTCTTTCTAAATTACTACGCCTATCTATAGGATCTTTAGTAAGATTTCTTAAAATTACCGTAAGTTCTTGATGCAGTTTCTCAAATGACGCTTCTGACATTTATTTTAAACAAGGTACACAAAAATATGATAACAAAAAATAACTTACATACTTATACATCTTATAGGTTAACTTTTGTAATATTGTCTCTTTAAACTTTCTTCGCTCTTCTCTATACAAGTTCCTGGGATCTGGATATCTCTTGCCTGATCTTCTTTTCCGTTGCCTTCCTAAGCCTCTTGTATATTGCGAACCCAATCATTAATAGTCCCAATGCAAAGGCTGCTGCTCCCATCATCTCGAAGTGGGAAATTTAGCTCTTCTTATCGGACCCCGAAACGTCGCCACCATTACCAGCTTGCGGTATAATTACTTCTTCCTTGGATTGCTCTTCATCCAATTGGTTCTGCTTACAATTTTTTTTTCATTCTTCTTGGATTATTTTTTAAGCCATCTCAGATTCCATCATCATTGATTAGTGCTCTTGAGTGGCAGGATCGCCATGTGATAATTGATTAGTGGTAAATAACTGCATACGTATTGGTGGTAGAATATATTAATAACTATATACAACAAATATACAACAATATACATCTTAATCTAGTTGAATAGTAATGAGTAGTAATAATAGTAAAATGAATAGGAAGATTGACATTGACCGTTTTTATATACACAATAATTAATAACAATAACTCTATACGTGCTGGTTTATCGACCTTCCTATATCACGTAATATAAATATACCTAACCTTACACTAATAGTAATAACTAACTATTCTAATATACTGGGGGATGCCACAATGCCACACTATACAGGGTGTCCCGTTGGTAAACGGAAATATTTTAAAGGTAGATAGGCGGTTCTAAATAACCCATATATAATGGCTCTCTTGACTTCCATAACCGAGTTACAGGGTGTTTTATCAATTATGCATAATTATTCATTTGGCCAGAACTTTTGAATCACTTAGAATACCTTTTCTATTTTTGGCATACAGATTAGAATTCTCACGAATAATGTACTGAAATATTCAGAGATATGAAAATCCAGGTTCGGCTTTAGGAAAAATTGAAACATATTAAAAATATCAAAACAACACCCTGGATGTCACAATTTTAATATTTCCATTTTAGATCTGAATAGAGGGGAAAAAACTGAATTGAAACAAGTTGTTGTTTTTATCCCGCCACCGATTCGAATTGGAAAATTTTGAAACTGAAAGTAAAATTTTCATTTAATTTAGAAAAACATATTATGAAACTCATTTTTTTCTTTAACAATTTCAAAAATTCACTTCGCGTCATTTACCTATTTCTTGTTTATTCAGCTTAAAATAACTTTACACTGTACTGGTGTACCTCCAGGCGCGTACTTAAAGAAAAAATTCAATTAGGTATTTATTTTTTAAACGCCCAGTATAAAGTAAAGCGGGACAATAAACGCTCGTAGTAACTATGTAACTAACAAACATTTATTAGTAATTAATGAAATTGCTTAAAATGTCCACTATTTTGTTTTATGCAATTTCTTGCAGGTCTCTTTTTTTTTAAACTGAAAGTAAAATTTTAAAGAAAAAAAATAGAAATGATTTTTTTTATGGTTTAATATTCAAAATGGATTGATTTTCGACATTTAGACAGTCCTATATTATTCAGATTTTTATTATTTGTCCGTTTTAACATCATTTTAAATAATATTGCAGATCCGTACTTTAAACAAAATATTAAATTGATTACTTTTCTATCGCCAGTGGATTATGCTGTATATGGATACCTGAAATCCAAGTGTATTCTAAAGAAATCATCAAAAGAGAAGAATTAAGGAAGCCTGCAAGGAATTGAGAAACAATCCATTTATTCTCTCTCTTTCCACTGGATTAAATAAAATTTATTTATTTTATGTCATTTTGATTACGGCTTTCGATATAGAAAGCCGAAACGTCAATAAAAAAACTTTTTTAACTACTACTACTAACTAAATTTATTTATTTATTTATAATAAATAAATTTATTTATTTTATGTCATTTTGATAACGGTTTTCGATATAGAAAGCCGAAACGTCAATAAAAAAACTTTTTTAACTACTACTACTAAATAAATTTATTTATTTATTTATAATAATTAATTTATTTATTTTATGTCATTTTGATAACGGTTTTCGATATAGAAAGCCGAAACGTCAATAAAAAACTTTTTTAACAACTAAGTGGTTTTAATCCAGTGGAAAGAGAGAGAAATTAAAATACAAACCACTATGAGCTTCCGAAATGAATCCATTTATTATAAGAAAATCAGTAAGGGACATTTAAACGTGCAAGAAAGTGCATAAAACAAAATGGTGGACATTTTGAGCAATTTTGTTAATTATTAATAAATGTTTGTTAGTTACTGTGAGCGTTTATTGTCACGCTTTACTTTATAATGGGCGTTTAAAAAATAAATACCTAATTGAATACTTTCTCCTACGTACGGGCCTGCAGGTACACCAGTAAAGGGTAAAGTTATTTTAAGCCAAATAAACAAGAAATAGGTAAATAATGCGAAGTGAATTTTTAAAATTGTTAAAGAAAAATGAGTTTCATAATATGTTTTTTCTAAATTAAATGAAAATTTTACTTTCAGTTTCAAAATTTTCCAATTCGAATCGGTGGCGGGATAAAAACAACAACTTGTTTCAATTTAGTTTTTTCCCCTCTATTCAGATCTAAAATGGAAATATTAAAATTGTGATATACAGGGTGTTGTTTTGATATTTTTAATATGTTTCAATTTTTCCTAAAGCCGAACCTGGATTTTCATATCTCTGAATATTTCAGTACATTATTCGTGAGAATTCTAATCTGTATGCCAAAAATAGAAAAGGTATTCTAAGTGATTCAAAAGTTCTGGCCAAATGAATAATTATGCATAATTGATAAAACACCCTGTAACTCGGTTATGGAAGTCAAGAGACCCATTATATATGGGTTATTTAGAATCGCCTTTGTGACCTCTACCTACCTTTAAAATATTTCCGTTTACCAACGGGACACCCTGTATACCGGGTGACAATGAGACTAGGGCCATGCCTATATCTTCTTTACTTTTCAACCGATTTGTATAAAATTTGGTACATAGATATGAGACACCATTTTGGATTGACAGACGTATAAAAACAAAATGGCCGACTTCCGGTTTCGTCAGAAATGTTACCAACTTCGATTTTTTAAATGGAACACCCTATATAATATATAATATAATAAAAAATTCAAATTCTCAAAATTTTTTTTTTAGCATAGGAGGCCTTGATTAGGTCAAAATCTAGTCTAATTGATATCAGTAATTCATAGTAATCATCATTTCATCGATAAGATCAATAACAAATCCTACAGCAGGAAATTAAATTTTCTGAATTCATTTTTAACGAATAAATCGTTTTTTTCAAATGGTACCTACCGAAGGCCATCTTGCCATTCGATAAAGAATTTAATTACCAATTCAACGATATACATTATGTACCATTTTCTTTTTGTTAAAACCTAAACATAATCATTTCTTGAAAAAAATCCTAACAATCATTTATTTCTTTTACTATTTAATTAACCCTATAATAAATAAAATTTGAGATTATATTATCTTTAAATAGTTAATGAACCTGTAATAAGTTTATATTTTGAAAATATAATAAAGGGATTAAAATTTTCTATTGACTTATACTAAAAATAATTAACTACATGAGTAGAATAAAAATAAATATCTTTATTCTACTAAAAAATAACATATAATTCAAAGAAACGGGTAAATACCTTTTCCATGCTAAATATATTAATTTGGCGTATTTGAATTTTTTTATTGAAAAATAAAAAATTTGGCAATACAGTCGTATGTAATTTGAGCCATAGAATCCAAAAAATATCAAATATATAGGGTGTTCCATTTAAAAAATCTAAGTTGGTGACATTTCTGGCGAAACCGGAAGTCGGCCATTTTCTTTTTATACGTCTGTCAGTCCAAAATAGTATATCATATCTATATACCAAATTTTATTTAAATCGGTTGAAAACTGAAGGAGATATAGGCATGGTCCTACTCTCATTGTCACCCGGTATACGCGCGCCGAGCCGTTGAATACAAATATTCAGGCGAGGCGTTCGGAAAAACTAAAGTATCTTTGTCTAAAATGTACGCAAAGAAAAAAAAGAAAACATTTTAAAGAGGAGACTCTAGGCTTTCTCAGGAAGCCATTAGTTTTTATTTTTTTTTGTTTTCTCATAGAAAATTTGACCAGAAGTTATAATTTCTAAAATTCTCACTGATTTTTATAAAACTGAAGATATCTGTTAATAGAAGCCTAACAAAAAAAATTTTTGCTTCCTGAGAAAGCTTAGAGTGTCCTCTTTAAAACGCTTTCTTTTTTTTTCTTTGCGTACATTTTAGACAAAGATACTTTAGTTTTTCCGAATATCTCGCATGAATATTTGTATTCAACGGCTCGGCGCGTATAGTTTTCGAATTTGCTTTCTTATTTTTAATAATTTCTTATAGTAATACAATTTTTTTTTAAATAACTTAGTAAAATTTTCCGATCTTTTACGTGGTGCTATTAGTTTTTCGAAATTTTTATTTTTTTTCGAGATGTAATGGAAAAACCAAATTTTCGAAATTGTGAAGTTAGCCATACACTTTAGAGCAGAAAAGACTTTTTTATCGTTTTCTACACTCATTCACGTACTTAAATGCTAAGTTTCATCGACATCACATTTTGTGCGAGGTCAAACATACAAATTACAAATATAGAAAAATGTATAAAATAAATTACAAATTATAAGTTATAAATAACAAGTTGGATTAGTACAAATTACAAGTCCGTATTATCATTAAATATTTTTGAATACCTATCTAGGTTAGTTAAATTTGTCAAGGTATTCTAGGATTTACTGCAACGATAAAGCGGAGAATTATAATGATTATTTTTTTCATCTGTCAATACAGTAAGATTTTGTGGTTTCAGCCAATAACAGCTCAGGATCCTAACCAATCATTGTATTTTATACTGATAAAACCGCTTCTTCGTATTTGTTTCTTGACTAAACTGTGTTTACCTTTTTTGAAATGTCAAATGTAAACATTTAACAATTTTTATTATACTAAAATGTATTGCAAATCTATGTTAATAACCAAATTTCAAAATGTATTTGTAAACTAACCTGTTTTTATTAGTTTATTTCAAAACGCTTTTAACATTTTTACATATCTCACTTCAACACTAAACTTAAAATTAATTAAATTAAGAAAGACTTCATTTCATTCTTCTTCTTCGCTTTTATTTACGGCGCCGTTTCGCGGGGTAGCCAGTCAAAAAATCGTCTTGGTGGCCCTGTATGTAAAACTATAACAGCTCAGGTTTCAATTTAAATTGGTAAAGAAAATTTTCAATATTTGTGTGTAAAGTGTCTTTTGCATAAATGACTATGTTCTCTGTTTTTAATACAAAATGATTCAAAAAATAATCCTTTCAAATACGACTCGTCCTCTGAAATTTTATAGATTAAATTTTTGATCTTCATACTCAAACGCCTTTATTTTAGGCAAAACCACTCAAACAAACTGATTTAAGATAAAATCACTCGTCCTGCGGACTCGTGATTTTATCAATCAGTTTGTTTTCGTGGTTTTTCCAAATAAAGTCGTTTTCGTGAAAACCAAAAATTTAATCGATAAAATTTGGAGGACTCGTGGTATTACCTTTGATAATTAGTAGAGCTTTGATTGATATAAATAAGTGGTGGTTTCTAGTGTTATCTCTTGGGACATTTATAGGTTATTAAATTAACGATATCTGCAGAATCGAGGAGGTTGTTAAGGATTTTAAATATAAATTTTATTTCATACAATTGCCTTCGATCTTCAAGTGATATTAAACTGATACATATTTTTATTTGATTAAAACTGTTAGTTTGAGGATAAAATTTAAAATTCAAGTATTTTTTAAATTTGTCTTGAATTTTTTTGATTTTATTAATATAAGGGTTCCAAATGACTGATCCAAAACAGAGTGAACTATTAACATACGCTATGTTATAGCATACAAATTGATTCTACCCTTTTAAAACTTGTGTAAGTTCTGAATATAAATCCAAGTATTTTATAGTCCTTAGTACAAATATACTGGATATGTTGATTAAACAATAGTTTACTATCAAAATAGATACCAATGTCCTTAACCATGGATACTCTGGTTAAGGACACGTAGACTGGCAACATCTGAATCCTTTACTTCCCCGTCATGAAGTTTCTTTAAGTCATAGCGAAAACTACATATAATTGCGAAGTTCTGAACGGGGTTTGTATATTGGCGGATTTATAGATGATCATTTGGAGAAAGTGATCATGGATGAGAAGCAAAAATGGAGGCATATCCTACAAGTTATCTTGGATGCGATTCTTTACTGCGTTAAGAATAATGATGCTCTTAGGGGTACTTCCGAAAAAATAGGAGACCCGAGTTGCGGAAAATTTTTGAGCACAATTGAGCTCATAAGCCATTATGATCCTATAATGAAAAATCACATAGAGGCACATAATAAGAAACAAGTTTCTTATTTCTTTCATAAGATACAAGATGAGTTGATTCATTTGGTTTCCACAAAAATTAGAAAACACTATAGCCAACATACAGAAAGCCACATGTTTTTCAATTTTGTTTGATTGTATACCAGATGTTTCACATGTAGAACAGATGACTCAAATTTGCAGATATGTTGAAATTGACTCCAATAAGAGTACTATTAATGTTCTCGATTTTATAACAACTAATGAACATACTGGAGAAGCCCTTGCCTAACTGATCGAGGAAAAACTGAAAAAGGATGAATTAGATATAGGAAATATCAGAGGTCAATCCTCCGATAATGCTGGAAATATGGCAGGCAAATATAAAGACTAGGAACACTAGAAACACTAAGAACAATGAATTCGCAAGATTCATTCCCTGCTCAGCACATAGTCTGAACTTAGCTGGAGTTCATGCTGCCCAGGTTTCACCCAAAATAAAGACTTTTTTTGGAACTGTTCAGCCAGTGTTCAACTTTGTGAGTTCGACTATGAGATGGGATTCACTCAGAAAGAAATTGAAAGTAAGTATCAAGGGATCTAGTGACACAAGATGGTCCACCAAATACAATTCCGTTCATGCTTTACGAAGGCAACTGAAAATTGTAATAGATATTCTCGAAGAAATGTCTAATGGTAGTAGTAATTGGAATAGAGATACATCAGAAGGTGCAAAACTATTGCTGAAGCCTATAAAGCAATTTTCTTTTCTAGTTTTTCTATTGTTCTGGGATGAAGTTCTTCTAAAAATTAATAAAATTAATCTTGCACTACAGAACCAAAGATTAGATGTTGGGGATGGTGCAAGAACGATAAAAGGACTATCTGATGAAATTCGTAATTATAGATCTGATTTCTTCGAGTCTCTATTAGAGTCTTCAAAATTATTCGCTGAAACGATTAATATTGAACCAACTTTTGGAGAGAAGAGAAAGCGTAAAATTAAAAAAATGTCAGGAGAAGAAGCTACTGATGAGGCGTTCATTATGGATCAGAAAAGTCTATTGAAAAAGGAACTCCTCCAAGTATTGGACTCTATATCAGTGCAACTTGAAAAAACGTTTAATGCGCTGTCAGAAGTTTCTGAAGACTTCAATTTTTTAAAAGGAATATCCATAAAAGAGTCTTCACTTGATGAATTGAAGAAAAAACCTGCGGATGTGGCATTGAAGTATAGTTCCGATTTGGATCCGTATGAATTCGTTAAAGAATTGGAGAGCTTCCAATTTCAAGCATGTGCAATGTTTACTGACTTGAACAAAATGAATGATCTTGATATTCTTCGGAGAATGCGTGAATTGTCGCTTCAAACAATATATCCAAATCTGGACACAGCCCTCAGCTCTTTCAGTAAGTTGAAATTAGTTAAAACTTACTTAAGATACTCGACTGGACAGGAGAGGCTAACCAACTTGGCAATAATATCAATAGAGAGGAACCGATTTGCTAGCGGCTTAGAATTTTACGATGATATCATTGATGTTTTCGCAGAAACCAAAGCAAGAAGAGTTAAGTTTTAGTTTATTGATTTTTGTTATTATTTTTTCATTTATTTTGTTGACTGATAATTGGACGCTGTTATGCATAAATCATCCAATCCACATGATATTGAATCTGAGATATTAATGGTTTTGCAAAACGTTATATAAAAAACTCAGGAGCGCACGATTATCGGATATTAATTTTCTATAAGATAAATTAATTTTTGACGTATTAAACGTAATTAAACAATAGTCATTTACAAAAATGTAAAATACTGAAAAATCAATCCTAGTTTTTGGATCAGTTTTGCGGATTTCATTATATTTGAATTTGGAAAGTGGATTGGATAAACAGTATATTTTTAATAAAACTAATGATTTCTCTCTCTTTCCACTGGATTAAAACCACAGATTTACAGATTTACAGATTATAATATTAAGTATTATTAAGGGCTTATGTAGCTTATATAGCATATGCTCTAACTATGTACGAAGTTCCTATTTTCTATTTATGTATGTATTTTTTTCTTTCGGATTAAAAGAACCGAATAATTATAACCGCAAAGTTAAAGAAGCAGCATTGATATGCTTAAATAATAACGAATGTGTTTCTAATTGTTCGGTTGATATTTCAAAAATTTGGATACCTATTTTACAAAAAGAGTTAATTGCAAAAAGGATACCCTCTATATCGGGATAGTATCATAAGTTTTTATCTGGTTTTTTCTTATGATAATATTAATAAGAAAACTTCATTTATGACGAAGTATAAATTCTCTTATAATATGCAAATGCGCTATCCTTTCAAAATTCGTTCCCAGAAACGTCACAAAAATATGATTGAAACAGATTTTGACATCTTCAATCTCAAAATCTTATTCTATGTATACTATGTTGATGTCATATTTTTGCAAGATTATCAAGTGTTCTGTTTCTAGTAAATTTATTTATTTTATGTCATTTTGATAACGGCTTTCGATCTGGAAAGCCGAAACGTCAATTAAAAAGCTTTTTTAACAACTAAGTGGTTTTAATCCAGTGGAAAGAGAGAGAAATTAAAATACAAACCACTATGAGCTTCCGAAATGAAAACTAATGATAAAATGGATTGGGTATTTTTTGCAAAATAAAAATAGTTATTTTTTTGATAGGTTGGACGAGATTTCTTATATTTTAAATATTTGTGGATTGGATCGTTTATGCATAACATCGTCCAATTGTGATTGAGTATCTGTGTTTTTTTATGTTTTTGTTTTATGATGTTCTTTTTTTAGTATTATAGAAATAATGACCTTTTGATAGTTTGAGTACTGTTGTGCAATATTTTATTGGTATTTTTCTTTACAGATTATAATATTAAGTATTATTAAGGGCTTATGTAGCTTATATAGCATATGCTCTAACTATGTACGAAGTTCCTATTTTCTATTTATGTATGTATTTTTTTCTTTCGGATTAAATAAATAAAAAAATAAATATTTTCCGATAGAGCAAAAACAATTTGTTCAAATGACAATATCTTAAATAATGAATTATCACTTGTTAAATCTGTCTTGATTAAGAACAACTACCCAAGTAAATTTATAAATCGTGAACTTTACCGAGACATCAAAACTAAAGATCAAAATTTAAACCCCCCAATAATTCTTTCAAATATAGTAAAAATCTCTTATATTCCAAAATTATCGGAAAAAATTAGAAGGATTGGCAATAAATTTAATTTAAAAACTGTTTTTCAAACTAATAATACATTAAAATCTTTAATAGTAAATACAAAACCTTTTAATGAAATTCAAAACACAAAAAATTGTATTTACAAAATTCCATGCGAATGTAATAAATTTAAAAGTTAAAGAAGCAGCATTGATATGCTTAAATAATAACGAATGTGTTTCTAATTGTTCGGTTGATATTTCAAAAATTTGGATACCTATTTTACAAAAAGAGTTAATTGCAAAAAGGATACCCTCTATATCGGGATAGTATCATAAGTTTTTATCTGGTTTTTTCCTATGATAATATTAATAAGAAAACTTCATTTATGACGAAGTATAAATTCTCTTATAATATGCAAATGCGCTATCCTTTAAAAATTCGTTCCCAGAAACGTCACAAAAATACGATTGAAACAGATTTTGACATCTTCAGTCTCAAAATCTTATTCTATGTATATTATGTTGATGTCATATTTTTGCAAGATTATCAAGTGTTCTGTTTCTAGTAAATTTATTTATTTTATGTCATTTTGATAACGGCTTTCGATATAGAAAGCCAAAACGTCAATAAAAAAACTTTTTTAACAACTAAGTGGTTTTAATCCAGTGGAAAGAGAGAGAGAAATATTTATTTATTTACTTTGTTAGAATATTTGTTTAATTATTATTTTTTGTTGTCTTCATGTTTTAATACTTTCTTTAATGTTTATATATCACAGTATATATTAATTTGAGAATAAATAACAGGTTTTCATCGTTTTCCATTCATTTTGTTAATTGGTTTTGTTCATTATTACCTACCTTATTATAAGAAATATGGGAGATTATTGTGAATAAAAAAGTTCTTCGAAATAATAATATCTAATAAATAATGTCAATTATGAAAAAACATGTAGGTATTTATTGAAAAATTAATTTCCTCAAGGGCGCATTTTGAAAGTTCGCCACTGGAGCTAGAATCTTAGTTCCGGCTCTGTAAAAAATCACATAAGTTTTATTCTATAAACTAATTACCTTGGTAATCATTGAAATTGAACTAATGGAAGTACTGTTCTGATAAAAACTGTTTGACGTTTATCAAAAATAGCTAAATAGCGTATTCAATATTTCAATTGGACTATGAGGCCATGACGTATAGCAAACGGCAGCCAATGAAATGCCTGTATTGCGCCAATTGTAGTTATCAAATACTATTAAACGAGCAAGGTTTGTATGTGTGTGTGTGTGTGTGTATGTGTGTCCAGAGGATCTCGAAATCCACTCGTCAGAATTCAATGAAACTTTCAGGGTAGACTAATACCTATCTAAATCGGCGAAAAATGTAGGTCTCATGTCTGTGAAAATTCGATCTTCCGAGATATTTACAAGAAAAGTTAAGCTTTTAGTTTTATTTCCTAGCAACGGCACATAATAATAACTTGTTTCTATAGTACTATATAATATAAAGGATAGATGAGTACAGTAAAAGTGGAGATATAACGTCACATTCCATAGGCGTACTTTGCAAAATAAGTTTCTATAATATAAATAAGGTCACAGCATATAAAATATATATACGCACTTCGTAGATTAAATTTTGAAGTTATATTATTTACAAAAAATAAAAATAAACTTTATGCATCCGACACTTTAACATTGAACGAATTAAATTTAACCAATAAATAACAAGGAGGATTATATGTTGGGATTAAATTAAATCTCTTGGCATTAAAAGTAACGCTTCAGTACTTACCTAAACTCAAAGATTAAAAAAAAAGTTAGTTCAAGAACTACCTTTAAAAGTCACTGTCTTCACTAAAACTACTGGCATCACTATAATTGTCTTTTCTGATGTTTATTATTATCGGTTCTATTAAATTATCCATTGATATATCCACTTTCCACTTTCCACATTTTTAAACATGATCAATGCATTTTCCCCAATGTTCTCTATTTACATCTGAAACTGCCTTCAAAAACAAATTTCGCATATCAGGAAATTGTTTTATTGTTTTGAGAAACATAACCTTTTAATAATTGAGACCAGATCAGTTCAATGGAATTTAACTCTGCGTGGTTCGGAGGAAATCTGAGAATTTTAATTCCTTTTTCTCTGGCCATCTCATCCATAATATATTTTTTGAATTTGTTTTTATGTTGCCCTGCTATTACTAATAATTCTGCATTCAAGGATTTAGGAGGACTGATAATATTTTTAGAATGAGGCCATTTTGAAATATATATTAATACAAAATTCTGAATCAATTAAAATACATACGATACGGCTATGAATAAATAAAGTCTGACTTATCTGTCAAAAGAACAAATTTATTACAGTAAAAACCATGGAAACAAGAATCTAGACAAAAACTATATTAGGCCGATCAGATGTATTAAAATTTAAATTTTAACTACAAATAAGCATTGAAGGATGAGGTAAAAATAAAATTTCTACCTCTTGAACCTGCACTCCTTTCTTCTGTATAGTATAGTAGTAAAAAGGTTTGACTTTATTTAATTTCTGGCGTTTTAATCAGAAAGAATTCGATTTTAAATTTGTCGCTTTATATAAAAAAGGAAAGGTTCATTTGACGGACATAAATAATTTACTTGTCAAATGACAGCCATCTTATTAATTCAAAGTTGAAAATACAACGTTGCCAATTCAATTGCAGAAATCATGGGTTTAGGTAAATATTTATAGGAACGTTGAGTAACACTGTTAAAATGGACACCTGTCTTCCCTTCCCCGATAGTGTGAGACTACCCCTTACGGCTACTATTTTATTATGCGGACAGTTTTAATATTTAAGTTTTCATGATCAGAGAGAGAGAGAGAGAGAGAGAGAGAGAAAGAATTTTTGAAAAAATATGATATCAATATCTGCCACACCTCGAGAGTCTGGTCACAGGTTTTTGTGGAGGTTTTTACCCAAGTATGAATATCAGACCTATAATTTTCCTTCACTGCAGATCAAAAAATAATAAAATCAATTGAACATAGAGTTTTTCTTATATAGTGATAAATAGAGTGAGCTGAGCGATCTTCTGTTGACGGGACGTGTGCCCTACACGCTGCTGTTGCACGTCCCGGAAACGGGGCCTGTCCACCGTGACAATTCGCGAAGATCAAGCGTCAGTAGAAGTTGCCCTAAAAGGGTGAAATCCCCAGAAACTAGGCAACTTTAATGCATTTAACTAACCTCTGTGACAAGCAGTTGATAAACGTCAACAACAGCTGCAGCCAATTGAAAATTAACACTGACAGCTTTTTTAATTTTCCCGCCTACTTTCAAGTCAATCGCCAATCAACTTTTTATTTATCTCCCTATCAGTAGTTCAAGTAGATGTCGCCCACTCCGTGATTTTCGCGAGTTAATTAATTAATAATTTGTCATGTTATAAATATACTTAAATTATATACTCATTGGGCTGCTTAAAAATGTAGATTTGAATATTAAGAGCGAAGCTCGGTGACCAGATATTTTAATATCTACGTGTAGATCCCTCATGATGTTGTTGCCTTACGAAAAGTTATAGTGGACGTACCGTTTTTTGCATTTCTTTCAACTTAATACGATAAAGCGAGATAGATGCCGTATGACGTGCAACTGAAAGGCTATGCAGGAAGGAAGGAAGGAAGGAAGGAAGGAAGGAAGGAAGGAAGGAAGGAAGGAAGGAAGGAAGGAAGGAAGGAAGGAAGGAAGGAAGGAAGGAAGGAAGGAAGGAAGGAAGGAAGGAAGGAAGGAAGGAAGGAAGGAAGGAAGGAAGGAAGGAAGGAAGGAAGGAAGGAAGGAAGGAAGGAAGGAAGGAAGGAAGGAAGGAAGGAAGGAAGGAAGGAAGGAAGGAAGGAAGGAAGGAAGGAAGGAAGGAAGGAAGGAAGGAAGGAAGGAAAGAAGAGCAAAGAGACGAAGCAACGGCGAAACGAGGGAACGAAGGACTGGCGGAACGAGGGAACGTGGGAACGGCGGATGGTAGGAAAAGCGGAATGAAGAAACGAACCAAAGAATAAAGTGACGAAGGAACAGCAGATAGAATGAACGAACCAAGGAAGGAAGGTACGAAGGATCGCAGAAGTAACAATAATGACTATAATTTCGTTTAGAATCATCAAAATGTAGCAAAAAAACATTTTTTTTAAACGTAAACGACACAGATATTATACCAAATTATCGACAAATCTTTCTATATTTATTTTTTTGAAATAATTTAGAACCGGGATTGACAATTTCTTTCACAGCAAATTTACGAATAACTAGCGATACATTCTCCAATATTTATTTTTGTATCTTCGAACGAGTGGCTATGTTAACTTGCGAGACGTTCTTGTTGTTGTATAATCGATTATTATCATCAATCAATTAATTTAAATTTGTCAATAATTTTCTGCAAATCAAATTTTGAAATTTTCTCATTTAATTTCTTTTAATATTTTATACGTAATGAGATACTTGTATTAATCGTATACTGGATGAAGCTCCAAAAAATGAAAATTAATTAATATTTCTTCCTTTAAAAACTTGCTTCGTTTCCATACTGAATTAAAAAAATGGGTCAATTTTTTAGTATGACAAAATTAAATCACTGTATCATACCTACAGCACGTATCATTTCATTTATAAATTCGCCTTAAATCTAAATTGAAGTATTTGAATAATCGTTATTTTTTCATGTATTCTCATTTTTTTCGAATCAGTTTGAAATGTTTGCCTTCCCCGATCCCAGAAAGCGTTTTTCCTCGGGAATGGCTTCTTGTTCTTATCTAAATTACCGACATTTTTTATTTTTCCCTATTTTCTCACACTTCAGCTTCAATTACAAGGATATTGAGAAAATGCGTTGAAAGAAGACTAAACAAAAATTATCCGGCGAAAACTTGCTTATGTTATTTTGTTACGTGAAGAATTTAAAATTTAAATCGAAATCAAAAATGAAAATTTTTAGTTACTCGATTAGTCCAGTCTTCAAAAAGTAAAGAAAGAATATAAATGGTTCGTCTTTGTCTTTAAAATTCCGGTGTTACCTAGTATAATATGCAACCATCATTAATACACGAACTTAAGGTAAGTAAGTCTTAAGCGAGTGTATTAATAGCCCTTACATGAAAGTTGCATACGCTATTTTTTCTACGACAAAATATGAATAAGTGCTTTAACTGAAAACCATTAATTTATTTACTACCTAAGGTTGTGAAATAAATCACACTTGTTCCCAAGAACAAAGACATTAAATGTCCTACACTGCACCAGCGTCAGGACTTCAACAACTACTCCTTGGGCTATATGCCCCCCCCCCCCCCAGGTATTGAATTACGAAAGTCCAGACGTGGTTTGGCGCCCGACCAAGTCGGGGCTTTAAACCAAAAACTTTGATTTTATTATTAAAGGAGCTTGCCATCCTTATACCGGTTTCGGCGTTATTGTGTATAATATTTTGTACCTCATTATAGTCCGTGGGTTTTAAAAATAAAGAATATGGATTTGTTTTCTTTTTCTCGGTATATACATTATATTTTTTTAATATTTTTTGCTAAATTAGGACCAACTTTTATGAAAAAATCAGTAAAGATTTGACACATTTCTGTCGTAGGTACCTATCTATAGTTATCTTTCCTTTGCTATTTTTTAATTGTGTAATGGTTTTTTTATCAGGAATTTTTAATAAAAAAAATCGGATGTGGCCATACACATGACTTTACCATACTTTAACGGCCCTACGGGCTCATAATCCAATTCTCGTACATATTTAAGGCAGGCCATGCCTGGCAAGAGCGTACAATTGTCTCCATGAAACAAAACATTTCTACTGCGCTTGCGCTATTATGCAACTATGTTATTCCATATTTTATTTTTAACTCGCTTATAATACAAAATTTGAAAAAAGTTTTTAAACAAAATTTATAGTAAATTTAATTCAAAATAAATTTTTTCTCTTAATATTTTTACATAAACGATAATAATTGCGAAAATCTGAAAATTCTCAAGAGTAAACCCCCACTTCCGGTGGTCCGATTTTGCCCAAAATCTAATCAGCTCATTAGCATGTTGTAAAAATACTAAATATAAAATTTGGTTAGGAAATTCCGATCGCAGTTGGAGTTAGAGCGCACACAAATTTTTCCGGACTCCATACTCCATACTCCATACTCCATACTCCATACTCCATACTCCATACTCCATACATACATTTTCTGGAAATGGTCTTAAATGACTTAGGGGGTCTCAAACCATGTAAATCCACTGAAAGCTGAACTTTTTACTTTACCATAGGTAAAGTATTGTAATCGCAAAAAAAAAAGTTCTACTATTTATTAATATAGATTTTTTAATTGAAGTTTAAAGATTACTTTCTGATGAAGATTTTTTACTGTGCCAAAGTTAGTGAACATGAAGGGAAGAAAGTCTCTAATTTCACACATATTTACCCGGCGGCGACGGCAGGAAGCCATCATCAGAAGGGTTTACTTATAAATGTTACCTAGATAAAGAAACAAACCAAAAATATTATTAATCATGCAAATCAAGCCAAGAAATGGACACGGAAAATGTATTTAAAAATCTCACTGTTCAGACATTGGATTAAATAAAAGTCGTATTTATAAACTCTATTTGCTACATCACATATGTTAGCATTTTATCTATGTGTTGTACCTACATACATAATATTTTCAATTATTGAAAAAATTAGATTTTTTAGAACAAAAAATTACAATGCAAATTTGAAATGTGTTAACAGTAAGTCATTTTTGCAATACGTATTTTCGAGTTATTTACATTAATCACTACTTATCTTCGTTTCTCTGTTCTCAAACTGTCGTGTCATTTGTCTTATGTTGACCATAACCTATTTTAGTTCTTTAGCAAGTATCTCAGCTAACGGAGTATGTGCTTAACAATCTAATAGTATTTACGTAACTTAATAATTTTAAAAAAATTAACAAAATTTAATAACGTTCTTAACAGGACTTTTACTTTAAGTCCATGCATGTAAAATGTTTCTTTCTTTTTACAATATTGTTCTATATAAATGACGAGTAAGTTAATAGTATATTATGCAACAAAGTTGTCGATTGCCCACGCTCATTAGCTCGAGTGGGCAATCGACAATGCCGCACGAGTTGCAGATACTATTTTTTTTACGAATGCGGGGATACAATGAGAAATGAAGTAGGTGCCAACGACAAAAATATCAAAAATTAATCAAATAAAAAGCAAAATATTTAGAATCAAAATAACTTTTTGTTTTTAACGATAACTAGGAAATAAAAAAGGCAATTCATTACTTTTTTTCACCTATGATTATCGAAACATTTGAACAATTGGTGAAATTAGAATTTATATTTTTGGAGATTCTAGAGGAAATCGTGTTCAAGTCAATATTTTCTTTGTCTTCGACACTGACTCTGTACTTTTCGTCTCGATATTTGGGTTGATTTGGTGTACATTTTCACGTGAAGTACTCGTAGATGGTCTGTCCAAAATAGCGATCGCAATTTTCTGTCGACTCGTTTTTTATTGCCGATCGATTCGTCAACGTAACCTTCAGCGACAGTGTTAAATCACTGGCTCTAGTGAAAAACGGCATAACTGGAAAACGGTACTTTTCAGGAGACTGCTTACAATAAAATAGTCTAAACCATTCCTAAGCCATAACAATATTAGGTAAAGTAATTGCTGTCATAAAAAGGTTATGGGTTACTATTTCTTAGCACAATATTTATATCCTGAAATACTGCAATTCAATAATTTTTTTTGCAATTTATTTGAAATGTGCCCTTATAATCGAATTATTGCTTTCCACATCATTAGTTGTTCCCTAGTAACAGCATCAAACTATTTTATAATTATAGTTGTGCCCTTAAGAACGAATTATTGCTTTCCACATCATTAGTTGTTCCCTAGTAACAGCATCAAACTATTTTATAATTTCTCTCTCTTTCCACTGGATTAAAACCACTTAGTTGTTAAAAAAGTTTTTTTATTGACGTTTCGGCTTTCCAGATCGAAAGCCGTTATCAAAATGACATAAAATAAATAAATTTACTAGAAACAGAACACTTGATAATCTTGCAAAAATATGACATCAACATAGTATACATAGAATAAGATTTTGAGATTGAAGATGTCAAAATCTGTTTCAATCATATTTTTGTGACGTTTCTGGGAACGAATTTTGAAAGGATAGCGCATTTGCATATTATAAGAGAATTTATACTTCGTCATAAATGAAGTTTTCTTATTAATATTATCATAAGAAAAAACCAGATAAAAACTTATGATACTATCCCGATATAGAGGGTATCCTTTTTGCAATTAACTCTTTTTGTAAAATAGGTATCCAAATTTTTGAAATATCAACCGAACAATTAGAAACACATTCGTTATTATTTAAGCATATCAATGCTGCTTCTTTAACTTTGCGGTTATAATTATTCGGTTCTTTTAATAATCTAGTTGAAAAATTCCATTGTATTTTATGACCAGAATCCCATGCGTGTTCACATATTTTGGATTTTTCGAATTGTTTATTTTTAATATACGATTGGTGTTCATTAAGTCTAATATGAAAAGATCTAGATGTTTCTCCTATATAAAATTTATTACATTCGCATGGAATTTTGTAAATACAATTTTTTGTGTTTTGAATTTCATTAAAAGGTTTTGTATTTACTATTAAAGATTTTAATGTATTATTAGTTTGAAAAACTGTTTTTAAATTAAATTTATTGCCAATCCTTCTAATTTTTTCGGATAATTTTGGAATATAAGGGATTTTTACTATATTTGAAAGAATTATTGGGGGGTTTAAATTTTGATCTTTAGTTTTGATGTCTCGGTAAAGTTCACGATTTATAAATTTACTTGGGTAGTTGTTCTTAATCAAGACAGATTTAACAAGTGAAAAAAATAGACTATGTTGATGTCATATTTTTGCAAGATTATCAAGTGTTCTGTTTCTAGTAAATTTATTTATTTTATGTCATTTTGATAACGGCTTTCGATCTGGAAAGCCGAAACGTCAATAAAAAAACTTTTTTAACAACTAAGTGGTTTTAATCCAGTGGAAAGAGAGAGAAATTAAAATACAAACCACTATGAGCTTCCGAAATGAATTATTTTATAATTATAGTTATGTCTCTAAGGTATCTAAAAAATCTGACGTAACGCGATTTATGCCTTTGTGGACCTACTCATGCCTGGATAACCAATATTTAGATCGATATATACGACGAGTTATGCCCTTAGTGCTTTTTGAAAATACTATTTAGGAGTAAGATAGAGTTATACCGTTTTGCTAGGGTATAGAGTTGGACCTACCGGTGCTAAAAAACAAATAAAAACATAAGGGCATAACTAAACTTATTCCTGTTTTCACTAGAGGCAGTGAAATTTCAGGTGGTACGGATTCATCGTCAGAACTCTCATCAGTCTCCGGTATCATCATAGAGTTGAAACACATTATTGTAAATTTTAATTTTTTAATCAATCAATTTATCTGTCACTTAAACGTCACATTTTTTTGGGGGTCTGTATTGTCAATTTCCGTGCGAGAAGTAAATTTTGCGTGCGCAAAATTTGCTTGTCGCACGGAACTAATTAAATAGCCAAACAGCCATTTTACACCCGAAAAAGCGGGCGCAAAGATAGTACTTTTCCCGCATGAGTAAAAAAAAGATAATTTTTTAATTACTCATAGTTTTATAATTTAGTTTTCATTTACTTGTAGAAGTTTTGATACTCCTGATGATGGTCGTACGATGGTCGAAAGCGCTGGACTGAATCTTATACACTTGAAAATACTATTTTCTCTCTTTCCTATTAAAAATAATCAAATACTATTAAACGAGCAAGGTTTGTATGTGTGTGTGTGTATGTGTGTGTGTGTGTGTGTCCAGAGGATCTCGAAATCCACTCGTCAGAATTCAATGAAACTTTCAGGGTAGACTAATTCCTATCTAAATCGGCGAAAAATGTAGGTCTCATGTCTGTGAAAATTCGATCTTCCGAGATATTTACAAGAAAAGTTAAGCTTTTAGTTTTATTTCCTAGCAACGGGACATAATAATAACTTGTTTCTATAGTAATATATACTATAAAGGATAGATGAGTACAGTCAAAGTGGGGATATAACGTCACATTCCATAGGCGTACTTTGCAAAATAAGTTTCTATAATATAAATAAGGTCACAGCATATAAAATATATATACGCACTTCGTAGATTAAATTTTGAAGTTATATTATTTACAAAAAATAAAAATAAACTTTATGCATCCGACACTTTAACATTGAACGAATTAAATTTAACCAATAAATAACAAGGAGGATTATATGTTGGGATTAAATTAAATCTCTTGGCATTAAAAGTAACGCTTCAGTATTTACCTAAACTAAAAAGTTAGTTCAAGAACTATCTTTAAAAGTCACTGTCTTCACTAAAACTACTGGCATCACTATAATTGTCTTTTCTGATGTTTATTATTATCGGTTCTGTTAAATTATCCATTGATATATCCACTTTCCTAAATGAATTTTCACATTTTTAAACATGATCAATGCATTTTCCCCAATGTTCTCTATTTACATCTGAAACTGCCTTCAAAAACAAATTTCGCACATCAGGAAATTTAAATGTTTTATTGTTTTGAGAAACATAACCTTTTAATAATTGAGACCAGATCAGTTCAATGGAATTTAACTCTGCGTGGTTCGGAGGAAATCTGAGAATTTTAATTCCTTTTTCTCTGGCCATCTCAATCATAATATATTTTTTGAATTTGTTTTTATGTTGCCTTGCTATTACTAATAATTCTGCCTTCAAGGATTTAGGAGGACTGATAATATTTTTAGAATGAAGCAATTTTGAAATATATATTAATACAAAATTCTGAATCAATTAACTACATACGATACGGCTATGAATAAATAAAGTCTGACTTATCTGTCAAAAGAACAAATTTATTACAGTAAAAACCATGGAAACAAGAATCTAGACAAAAACTATATTAGGCCGATCAGATGTATTAAAATTTAAATTTTAACTACAAATAAGCATTGAAGGATGAGGTAAAAATAAAATTTCTACCTCTTGAACCTGTACTACGTTCTGCAAATTAAATACTGCACTCCTTTCTTCTGTATAGTTTAGTAGTAAAAAGGTTTGACTTTATTTAATTTCTGGCGTTTTAATCAGAAAGAATTCAATTTTAAATTTGTCGCTTTATATAAAAAAGGTTCATTTGACGGACATAAATAATTTGCTTGTCAAATGACAGCCATCTTATTAATTCAAAGTTGAAAATAAAACGTTGCCAATTCAATTTCAGAAATCATGGGTTTAGGTAAATATTTATAGGAACGTTGAGTAACACTGTTAAAATGGACACCTGTCTTCCCTTCCCCGATAGTGTGAGAAAGAGAGAGAAAGAGAGAGAGAGAGAAAGAATTTTTGAAAAAATATGATATCAATATCTGCCACACCTCGAGAGTCTGGTCACAGGTTTTTGTGGAGGTTTTTACCCAAGTATGAATATCAGACCTATAATTTTCCTTCACTGCAGATCAAAAAATAATAAAATCAATTGAACATAGAGTTTTTCTTATATAGTGATAAATAGAGTGAGCTGAGCGATCTTCTGTTGACGGGACGTGTGCCCTACACGCTGCTGTTGCACGTCCCGGAAACGGGGCCTGTCCACCGTGACAATTCGCGAAGATCAAGCGTCAGTAGAAGTTGCCCTAAAAGGGTGAAATCCCCAGAAACTAGGCAACTTTAATGCATTTAACTAACCTCTGTGACAAGCAGTTGATAAACGTCAACAACAGCTGCAGCCAATTGAAAATTAACACTGACAGCTTTTTTAATTTTCCCGCCTACTTTCAAGCCAATCGCCAATCAACTTTTTATTTATCTCCCTATCAGTAGTTCAAGTAGATGTCGCCCACTCCGTGATTTTCGCGAATTAATTAATAATTTGTCATGTTATAAATATACTTAAATTATATACTCATTGGGCTGCTTAAAAATGTAGATTTGAATATTAAGAGCGAAGCTCGGTGACCAGATATTATTAAACTAAGTAAGTTATCCATAATCCTCAAATGTGGCCAATATTTTATTAAATAAAACTCATCAATGTCAGTATCACAATTTTATTACTAAATTTTTAAGGGGCTACTAGTTTCGGCATACTGCCATTATCAGGCCTATAACGAGATACATCAAAGTTAATAAAAAATTAACATTTCAAGAAATTATACACTTACCCTTAGGGTACTGAAATCAAAAACATCAAATTAAAATGATTCAAAAAATTTATAAAAAAGTGTCACTAATACTAATAATATTACAAACTAGTGGTGAAAACAAACATATTAGTAGGGGAGGCCGAGATGCTAAATTTGTAGTTACTAAAGCGTCATGGGGACCTATTGGATTGTGAAGATTAGGTTCTAAAACGAAAAAAATGTATGTTTTCCATTTTAGTGCGGGGAAGAGCGTGTAAAAATGTTCAAAAATGTAAAAAAAAAACAGTAATATGGTAGACGCATTGTGGCTAAACGGTTAATATTTTGAAAATTTTATTTTTTCATGGATATGTAAGTTGATAAAGGCTAAATTTTAAAATTATTTTGAAATATACAGGTTGTCCCAAACCTACTAATTTTGAAGTTATTTTTATTTTTGGAGTTATTTTAATTTTTTGGAAATGGACACTGTTGACCAGACCATCAAGAAATTAGCCAAGAGTCATGAAGAAAGACTTCATCATCATGTCAATGTCGAGGCTATCCAGCTCCTTGACAATACTGGGTTAGAAAGAAGACTTAAGAGGATCAAGCCCTTTGAGTTAGTTTAGTGTTTTTAGTGCAAAAGCAGAGCTTATGTGTGCACGTTAAAGTTTAGTGCAATCCTTTCTACAGAACCTAAGGAATGCTGATGAGTATACCTTAGTTTTAAATTTCAAACTCTATTAGATTAAGTTAGAATTAAATTGCTCATTGGTCACTGATGACCAGATTGTAATATACTAAATGCCTTTATGGGTGTTTAATAATAAAAAAAAAAAAAAAAATTAATTTTTGTTATATTTTACACTATTTTTCTACCGTAACTCCTAAATATAACACCCTGTATTTGATCAGCTTATACTATGATCCAAAAAAATTATCTTTGAAACTATGTGTTTGGTTTTGACATTATTAAAAATGTTTCGAGATGCATCAAAATCTGTATGGAAAGGACGGAGAGATTTTTGTTTATGGGCATTGGAGAAGGTTAGTGAAGATAATTTTTTTTATAATATGCTGTAATAATAATGGATTAGTCTGACGGTTAACCATACAGATTTTGATGCATTTTGAAATATTTTTAATAATGTCAAAACCAAACACATCAAATACTATTAAACGAACAAGGTTTGTATGTGTGTGTGTGTGTGTGTGTGTGTGTGTGTGTGTGTGTGTGTGTGTATGTGTGTCCAGAGGATCTCGAAATCCACTCGTCAGAATTCAATGAAACTTTCAGGGTAGACTAATTCCTATCTAAATCGGCGAAAAATGTAGGTCTCATGTCTGTGAAAATTCGATCTTCCGAGATATTTACAAGAAAAGTTAAGCTTTTAGTTTTATTTCCTAGCAACGGCACATAATAATAACTTGTTTCTATAGTAATATATACTATAAAGGATAGATGAGTTAGTCAAAGTGGGGATATAACGTCACATTCCATAGGCGTACTTTGCAAAATAAGTTTCTATAATATAAATAAGGTCACATCATATAAAATATATATACGCACTTCGTAGATTAAATTTTGAAGTTATATTATTTACAAAAAATAAAAATAAACTTTATGCATCCGACACTTTAACATTGAACGAATTAAATTTAACCAATAAATAACAAGGAGGATTATATGTTGGGATTAAATTAAATCTCTTGGCATTAAAAGTAACGCTTCAGTACTTACCTAAACTCAAAGATTAAAAAAAAAGTTAGTTCAAGAACTATCTTTAAAAGTCACTGTCTTCACTAAAGCTACTGGCATCACTATAATTGTCTTTTCTGATGTTTATTATTATCGGTTCTATTAAATTATCCATTGATATATCCACTTTCCTAAATGAATTTTCCACATTTTTAAACATGATCAATGCATTTTCCCCAATGTTCTCTATTTACATCTGAAACTGCCTTAAAAAACAAATTTCGCACATCAGGAAATTTAAATGTTTTATTGTTTTGAGAAACATAACCTTTTAATAATTGAGACCAGATCAGTTCAATGGAATTTAACTCTGCGTGGTTCGGAGGAAATCTGAGAATTTTAATTCCTTTTTCTCTGGCCATCTCATCCATAATATATTTTTTGAATTTGTTTTTATGTTGCCTTGCTATTACTAATAATTCTGCCTTCAAGGATTTAGGAGGACTGATAATATTTTTAGAATGAAGCCATTTTGAAATATATATTAATACAATATTCTGAATCAATTAAAATACATACGATACGGCTATGAATAAATAAAGTCTGACTTATCTGTCAAAAGAACAAATTTATTACAGTAAAAACCATGGAAACAAGAATCTAGACAAAAACTATATTAGGCCGATCAGATGTATTAAAATTTAAATTTTAACTACAAATAAGCATTGAAGGATGAGGTAAAAATAAAATTTCTACCTCTTGAACCTGTACTACGTTCTGCAAATTAAATTCTGCACTCCTTTCTTCTGTATAGTATAGCAGTAAAAAGGTTTGACTTTATTTAATTTCTGGCGTTTTAATCAGAAAGAATTCAATTTTAAATTTGTCGCTTTATATAAAAAAGGAAAGGTTCATTTGACGGACATAAATAATTTGCTTGTTAAATGACAGCCATCTTATTAATTCAAAGTTGAAAATACAACGTTGCCAATTCAATTTCAGAAATCATGGGTTTAGGTAAATATTTATAGGAACGTTGAGTAACACTGTTAAAATGGACACCTGTCTTCCCTTCCCCGATAGTGTGAGACTACCCCTTACGGCTACTATTTTATTATGCGGACAGTTTTAATATTTAAGTTTTCATGATCAGAGAGAGAGAGAGAGAGAGAGAGAGAGAGAGAGAGAGAAAGAATTTTTGAAAAAATATGATATCAATATCTGCCACACCTCGAGAGTCTGGTCACAGGTTTTTGTGGAGGTTTTTACCCAAGTATGAATATCAGACCTATAATTTTCCTTCACTGCAGATCAAAAAATAATAAAATCAATTGAACATAGAGTTTTTCTTATATAGTGATAAATATGGTGAGCTGAGCGATCTTCTGTTGACGGGACGTGTGCCCTACACGCTGCTGTTGCACGTCCCGGAAACGGGGCCTGTCCACCGTGACAATTCGCGAAGATCAAGCGTCAGTAGAAGTTGCCCTAAAAGGGTGAAATCCCCAGAAACTAGGCAACTTTAATGCATTTAACTATCCTCTGTGACAAGCAGTTGATAAACGTCAACAACAGCTGCAGCCAATTGAAAATTAACACTGACAGCTTTTTTAATTTTCCCGCCTACTTTCAAGCCAATCGCCAATCAACTTTCTATTTATCTCCCTTTCAGTAGTTCAAGTAGATGTCGCCCACTCCGTGATTTTCGCGAATTAATTAATAATTTGTCATATTATAAATATACTTAAATTATATACTCATTGGGCTGCTTAAAAATGTAGATTTGAATATTAAGAGCGAAGCTCGGTGACCAGATATTAGTGAGTAAACCAGTAAGGAATTTTAATTTATTAGATTCGACATCCTAACGGTTTCAAAGATAATTTTTTCGGATCATAGTCTAAACTGATCAAATACAGGGTGTTATATTTAGGCATTACTGTGGAAAAATAACGTAAAATTTAACAAAAATAAAAATAACTCCAAAATTAATAGATTTAGGCATAGTAGACCTTTATAATTTTTAAAAGGCAATGGCCTTTTCTACATAATAGGTTTATAAAATACAGGGTGTCCTATTTAAAATAAGAACTATATTGTCGTTTGAATATGTCATTAGAGAATCGCCCCGTTTTGGACACACTGTATAATTTTAAACAACTGTAAATAAATTATTGCTTTCAATTGTTAGTCTAATTTTTTTCACTTAAAATAGGATTTGGCTGATTCCATAGGTTTCCAAGTTATTGGTTTTCTTGTAAGTGCTTCCATTTTTAGAAATATCAAAATATCTCGAAAACTAAAAAGCTTCTTATGGGAACAGGAGCTAAAGAAAATTGATAACCACCCATTAACAGATGGGTAACAAAATAGTATAACATTAATTTTGTTATAAGTAAAATTCAAAAGCACATGTTAACATTGAGAAAGTCACAATAAAATGGCGTATCGGCGAAACAAAAGTCAAAATTATTAAAGGAAAAGAAGAAATGGACAAGGCCACAGTCTGATAAAGTTGTTGGCGAACTCGAGACTAGGTTCAGGATCAAGTAGCAAGAAGAAACAAAAAGGAAAAGAAGAAAATTGATTTGTATTGACAACTAGACAGAGGTTGGGAGAAGTAGAATTCTAGGAACTTTGAAGGTTAAAAAAAATTTTTAAAACTGTCTGAAAGGAAAATGTAGTTATCTTTAGGTCTTAGTTGTTCATTAAGACAAAGGAAGTCCTCATTATTAAGATGATGATTAATATCCATCATTTCTAAGAGGTTTAACCTAAAACCTTTGGGAGAATTATGTAAGGGTTGGCTTTGTCGAAGAAAAGGAATGTTTAGAGGAAAGGATGTGGTTGGCAAAAGAAGATGTGTTAGTAATATGCGTGTTAATGTATTTTTCATACGTTTTGGAGTGTTCTCTTATTCGAGTTTCTAAACGTCTTCCAGATTGGCCAATGTAAACTGCGTTACAATCTTCACAACAAAGTTTATAAACTCCTGTGCGATGATAAAAAGGTATCTTATCTTTAGTGTTCACTATACTGTATTTGAAAATCAAGAGAGAGTAAATTCCCAGAATAAAAAGTAATTCGGTATGCAAAACTATAGTACAGTACGTGCGGTAAAACTTCAATATTTGTAATGCATTCTAAATTGTTTTTGTTAATTTCAATACAAAATTTATTAAATTTCTTGGACTATCACATTATTTTATGATCTTTCATTGTTACTACAGTAGGCCTAAGAGGATTAACGTGCGTCATAGGCGTAACCAGAATAGAAAGGGATAATTGTTATTTAACGACCTCCGAATGGCAACAGCTTCTAATGACAGATATTTTGACTTAAATAGTTTCTAGAAATGCAGTTATTTGATTTTCGATAAACGTGACAAATAGTAGTGACTAAAAATGGAAGCAGTTTGTGAGTATACGCCAGTGAAAAAATTAAAACTAGACCATTTATCGCTCAATGAAAAGAGTGCTGTAGTGAATGTGTACCACTATTTTAAACATCAAAATCCCTCAAACACTATTGACAGTGTAGTTGAAACAACATCTAAGGCAATGGGATATGGAAAATCTACAATATATAGAGTTCTAAAGGAGGAAAAATCAGGTGGAGTAACCTCACCAAAGCCGAAACCAGGTAGACCAAAACTATTAAAAGTCTACGTGGACGAGTTTTTTAAAAATGCTATTCGTAAGCTTGTTCACTCATTTTTTATAAACAAGCAAATACCAACTTTAGATAAAGTTTTGCAAGCCATTACGAATGATGTTGATTTACCCACAATAAGCCGGGATAAACTATGGAAAGTGTTACATGAGTTAAACTTTAAATTTGAAAAAATGGGCAGACACTCAATGCTAATTGATTCTGAAGAAATTGTATGTTGGAGAAGACAGTACCTCAGAAGAATACAACAAGTTAAAGCTCAAAATAAAAACATTTATTATTTAGATGAAACATGGGTTAATGAAGGACATTGTGTAGGAAGAGTTTGGAAAGACAAAAATATAAAATCATCCCATCAAGCTTTTCTAGAAGGATATACTACTGGTTTTAAGGAACCTATAGGAAAAGGTAAAAGATTAATTATTTGTCATATAGGCAGTACAAACGGTTTTTTTGAGAATGGTTTACTCTTATTTGAATCAAAAAAAACCGTTGATTATCACGAAGAAATGAATGGAGACGTGTTTGAGGAATATTTTGAACAGATGATTCAATTCATGCCAAAAGGATCGGTTATTGTAATGGACAATGCAAGTTACCACTCCAGATTACTTGAACCTTTACCAACCACTAAATGGAAAAAGGGTGAAAATTTAGCCTTTGACAATACAATGCTGAGGGCAGAATTGTTAACTATTGCTAAAAAACATAAGCAAAATTATAAAAAATATAATATTGAGGAGATAGCCAAAAAACGAGAAATTGAAATCCTTCGTTTACCACCCTACCATTGTGAGCTGAATCCGATAGAATTAATATGGGCTCAAGTTAAAGGTTCTGTTGCCAGAAATAACACTACTTTTAAATTATCAGATGTTAAAAATCTCTTCAATAAGGCAATATCTGAAGTAACAAGTGAAAATTGGCAAAAATGTATTAGACACGTTACAGAAATAGAAAAAAAAATTACTATTACTATAGAGCCCATTGTAATTTCTCTAGAATCAGATGGTGAATCTTCTGACACAGAGTGCGAGGAACCATAACTTTAAAATTATTAATTTATGTACTTTAATTTTATTTTTAGATTTTTATTTTTTAAGATTTAATATTGTCGTATTTTTTGCATGTTGCTCGTCAAATTTTATCCTTGCGGTTGGTTTTTTTTTTCTCATATACCTACTTAATTGTTTTTTTAGCTCCTCATATTAATTTATAAATAATTGTAATTATCTGTACATATTATATACATATTTTGTAAATAAACATATGCCTAAAACAAAATGCCTAAAATAATATTGACTTTTTCTTCATTTTACCCAAATTAAATTACTACTTACGAATTATGTTTATCTATCTAAAATTGGTAATCTAGGTATAAATAACTAAAACAAATTAAATATTTCTATTTCCATATTAATTTAATTTTGAAAACGCACGTCTATGGTTTACTGCCTTTAACACTGATAACTGCAAAACATTTCTGGGAATTTACTCTCTCTTGATTTTCAAATACAGTATAAGAATGACCTAATGTTATTGTTAGTTTTAAAGGATACTCTAACATTGTATTTCTGAAAAATTTTTGATATCTTATGGGAACAGGAGCTAAAAAAAAAAAAAGTACCCTATGGGTAAGTGTATAATTTCTTGAAATGTTAACTTTTTATTAACTTGTATCTCGTTATAGGCCTGATGATGGCAGTATGCCGAAACTATTAGCCCCTTAAAAATTTAGTAATAAACTTGTGGTACTGACATTGATGAGTTTTATTTAATAAAAGTAATATTTATATATGTTTATACCATTAAATATTCACATTCCATTTTAAAATGTTACGTAATGAGTCACTCTTCGTTAATGCCCGTTGCTGTCATTACTGTTTAACTATTTTTACCACCTAACGAATAAATGAACTAATTTTCTATGCCGGATAGCCTTCAGCGGATTAATTAATATACTTCTCCGCCACCTTCCATTCGCCATCTCCATTATTCCCTACTCCGACCCTGCAATTACTATTAATAAAACTTCTAATCGCCCAAACTCGAACACCGCAACACCACCATAGAGGCATATGATTTAGATCTAGCGATTGCGATAAGACGAGTTGCGTAGGTGATCACGATACCGGTCGTGCCTGAAATCCTGAAAACAACGTAGCGGCAGCTGAAACGGAAAGCAGGACTAAGGTACTTACCTAAAAGAGACTGTGTAGTAGACCCTTCGGGCAACTTGACTGTTTTGTTTTCTGTGTGGATACTGGGACAATGAGGTATGAAATATTTTTAGTAACATGTAAATAGTTGACATCTATTTTTAGATTGTAATTCGCTAATTTGTCTGCTTTGTAATTATCTGCCATATATTTTATAGGGTAAAAAATTAGTTCTTTTCTAAATAAAATATTTCGAATCACCTTCATCCTTTTCTGAATGACCTATCTACCCCTTTAATTTTTTAAAGTAAAGTCAAAATTATACCGTTTTTGACATTTATTCGATTCTTTTCAATTGTTCTCTTTTAGCTACAGTTATATTTGGAGTCAAAAATATTTATAGCAGCTTTAATTGTTTTTATATTCATTTTGGCGTTTATCAACAAAGCGCACCCGTAAATCGACTAGCAAGAAAGTTTTAAACGATTTTCTGAAATGGCAAAATTTCACGATTTTAGCATTCTTTACTTTTGGAATTTTCTTACGTTCAAACATTTTATTTTTACCAAACGTAAATATTTGGAGAATCAAATAAGAATGCTTCTAAATTCGTATACATTTTTTGAAGAAGTTATTGGTGATTTTCTGAAGTGATGTCAGAATTTTAAATTGGTCACTTTAACAAATTTTATTTTTAGAACTTTTTGCATCCAATGTTTTTTTTGCAATCCTTTTGGAGGTAAAGTTTTAAAAGGTGTAGAATGAGTTTGGTTGTATGATTTTTTTTGAGAATGTTAAGGACGATTTTCTGAAGTAATTTCTAAATTCTAATAGCAGATTCGTTTTTTGGTGAATTGAAAAGCGTTCGAATAGGTCAGTATAAGAATTTGGATAAAAAATCTAATTTCCAGAATATTTTAGATAAATATCTGCAAATGTCCCACATTGTACATCTCGATATCACAAGTATCCATGGAAATGCATTAACGAAATTAGAACCGATCAGGAGAGGCAAAATTTATCTAATTTAACAATACTATTTTTGAAAAATTTACATAATTGTTGTCTATTATTAGTGTTATTCCACATAACCTTCAATTTGCCAAAAAAGACATAAAAGTGTCTCTCAGCTCTTTTGTTTCCCCAAAAACTATAGGTTTAATAATTTATATAATCAAAGGTAATACCACGAGTCTTCCAAATTTTATCGATTAAATTTTTGGTTTTCACGAAAATGGCTTTATTTGGAAAAACCACGAAAACAAACTGATTGATAAAATCAGTCTGAAATAAAGGCGTTTGAGTATGGAAACCGAAAATTTGATCTATAAAATTTGACAGGACGAGTGGTATTTTGAAAGATTATTTTTTGAATCATTTTGTGTTAAAAACAGAGAAAGACACTTTACACTCAAAAGTTCGATATTTTCTTTTACATTTAAACGCCAAATATTACAAACGTAATATAAGTTGCCTATCTAGTAGTAGGCATTTAAGATTATTTATTAAGTGTAACGTTTAGACGTTTTGACATTATGTTAGTTTTAAAGCAATTTATGGATGGAGCTGTGTTGTGTGTTACAATAAACGAATAAAAACAAGTTAGTTTACAAATATATTTTGAAATTTGGGTATTAACATAGATTTGCCATACATTTTGGTATAATAAAAATTGTTAAATGTTTTCATTTGACATTTCAATAAAGGTAAACACAGTTTAATTAAAAAACAAAAACGACGAAGCGGTTTTATCAGTATAATGATTGGTTAGGATCCTGAGCTGTTATTGGCTGAAACCCCAAAATCTGACTGTTTTGACAGATGAAAAAGGGTAAAGGGTAAAGGGTAAAGGGTAAAGGGTAAAGGGTAAAGGGTAAAGGGTAAAGGGTAAAGGGTAAAGGGTAAAGGGTAAAGGGTAAAGGGTAAAGGGTAAAGGGTAAAGGGTAAAGGGTAAAGGGTAAAGGGTAAAGGGTAAAGGGTAAAGGGTAAAGGGTAAAGGGTAAAGGGTAAAGGGTAAAGGGTAAAGGGTAAAGGGTAAAGGGTAAAGGGTAAAGGGTAAAGGGTAAAGGGTAAAGGGTAAAGGGTAAAGGGTAAAGGGTAAAGGGTAAAGGGTAAAGGGTAAAGGGTAAAGGGTAAAGGGTAAAGGGTAAAGGGTAAAGGGTAAAGGGTAAAGGGTAAAGGGTAAAGGGTAAAGGGTAAAGGGTAAAGGGTAAAGGGTAAAGGGTAAAGGGTAAAGGGTAAAGGGTAAAGGGTAAAGGGTAAAGGGTAAAGGGTAAAGGGTAAAGGGTAAAGGGTAAAGGGTAAAGGGTAAAGGGTAAAGGGTAAAGGGTAAAGGGTAAAGGGTAAAGGGTAAAGGGTAAAGGGTAGAGGGTAAAGGGTAAAGGGTAAAGGGTAAAGGGTAAAGGGTAAATTTTAATTGTTTATTAGTAATTTATCAATGTTTGTACTTTAGGCTTTTTTTCAACTTTATTTGATGATATATTCATTTTATTTACTATCTTTTTTTAATTATTTGTAGAGTCCTGAGGGTGTCTTATTGCTTACATTTGGGTTTCTGGAGTACCCTTCTATCTCAGTGTCCTTTCGCCGTGTTTCCAGTTAGTCTGATATTTAGACCGCGAATGGAGAATTGAATGATTTTCGCTTCGTTATATGGTCTGTTTAGGTCGTCCCCATTATTGTTTCACTCATATATCTTGGTCCGAATCTTGCTTCCTCTGGAATTAGAAGGTGGCAATTCTAGAAGTGTTTTTATTGTTTTATTTTATATACAGGGTGTCGCAAATTTAATTGAACACCTTTGGGATTTCGGAAGCCATTATAGATACAAAGTAGATTAAATGGGAAACAAACTTGCGTATTTTCAAGACAAATTGTTCGGTTTTTTCAGAATTAAAATATCAGGTCCGGTTTCAGAGATATTTGGGGAAAACCGAAATTGACGATTTTCGTTTTATTTAATTAACACCTTAATTTTGAAAAATAGAAAAAAATGATTAAGCTTTTTTAATGAAGGGCAAATGCAACTTAACATAGCGTATCCAATTTTTTAAAACAACGTTTCGTCTTTGAAGTGCCGTCCTCAACTATTTTTTTTTTAAATACGGGCCTGTGCGTTTTATTTCATTTTTGAAATTCCCGTTTTTTCTCTATCCAACCATGTAGAACACTTAATATTTTCATTAGGTTTTGACAATAAACTGTAATTTACGAATTTTACTAAGTCGGTCCTGTTCCATTTTCACTGAAAATATATATAAATCTTAAGTTAAGAAACGTCAAAATAAAGGATAATTTTTGTTTCAAAGCCATCTTGATATGCATTTTTGTGATTAAATTGTGTTGGAAATAACTATTTCTGTCCATATTGTTATGAGGTTTTCAGCCTCTTACATTCTGTATTTAACCATAGTCATGCCATGATGACTAGATTGCATGCGTATCCTAACGTTCTATATTCATTATCTTTAAGAGTTATATGCTACCTGTCTACAACCAGGTTCCACAAAAGACGATACACACCCGGATCCCCTAACTGTGAACAATCTTTCATCATACATAACTTCTTCCGTAATAGTTGTGTGTATCATCACGCATGTGTTCTTAATTCATCTGTACCTTTGCGAACTGATGATTGAGTCGACAGAGGTATTATGAAACGCTCCATCGATGCTAGACAACCATTTTAGTAATACATAAACAAAATTAAAACCTAAAAAACACGTATGTTTTTTAGACTTTTATAATACAAATACAAAATTATTAAATATTAAATATTTAACCCAATTTTTAGATTCCCATCATTTACAAATTGTATATTACTCGCTGGTGAAATCTTACCTTTCATATGGTCTTTTGGGCTGGGGTGGAGTTTCTGACTGTTTCTTAAAAAAATTGGTTGTTTTACAGAAATGAATATTGAAAATAATTTATAAGAAAAATATTACCTACTCCAGTGATGTAATCAGCAAAGTTTTTGATATTAGACAACTTTATTTTCAAAGAGTTTTTATAAATACAGGGCGTTTCATAGTTAAACCGACATACGTTAACTGTAAATAGAGGGTACTTAGGTGATTCCAAATAGCCTTGGTTACTGGTTCTAACACCTTTAATAACCGAGATACGGGGTGTTTCATCCATTTCGGCCAATATTTTGATAAGCCGTAACTTTAGAACCACCCTGTAGATTTCTCTCATACTTGGTACAGGTATAGTGTGTTAATAGCCCAATCCTATAGCGTAAGAAATACAAATAAAATCCAGATCCGGATTAAAAAGAATTTGTAAAATTTGAAAATCCCCAAAACAACAACCTGTATTTTTTAAAATTGGGATGGATATTTGAAAAGAACGTAAAAAATACCTGGTAGATTTCTTTCATATATTGGTACAAGTATCATTTTTTAGAAGCCCAATCGTATAATGTAAGAACTACACTTACAGTTAAAATTCAGATACGGACTAAGAATAATTTGTAAAATTTGAAAATCCCCAAAGCAACACGCTGTACATCAAATTTTTGTTTTAAATTGGAGCCGACATTCGAAACGAATGGAAAGAAACTGAGGTATACCGACATATTTTTATAAATGCACATCTCGTTCTACATATTTCGAAACGTTTAAAGTTAAAATTCAATTAATGCAATACTTATTGTCATTTTCATATGCCATAACTTTGGAAACACACTGTAGATTTCTTTCGTACAGGTAGAGTGTTTAAATAGCCCAATCGTACGATACAAGAACTACAGTTAAAATCCAGATCCGAATTAAAAAAAATTTGTAAAAGTTGATCATCTCTAAAATAGCGCCCTGTATATCAGTTTCTTTAAAATGTAATCGGATACCTATTTGAAAAAAGAAAAAAAGAAAAAAGATGTGATATTGGCGAGTTTTGTATTCGGAATTAATCCGAAAAATTAAATCTGAATATTTTTTGTAGAACGCTCTTTTGCACTTATAAAAATACTTTAGTATAACACATCTTTTGTCTTTTTTAAATAGGTATCCGATTACATTTAAAAAAATCTGATATTCAGGATGCTATTTTAGAGATTACCAACTTTTATAAATTTTTCTTAATCCGTGTCTGGATTTTAACTGTAGTATAGTCCTTACATTATACGATTGGGTTACTAAAAAATGATACCTGTACCAAATATGAAATAAATCTACCAGGTATTTCGAAAGTTACTGCTTGTGAAAATGAAAATAATGTATTTGATGTAATTTGACGTTAAAACTCCAGTAGTAGAATGGGATGTGCACTGCAAAAAAATTTTCACTTTAACTCATTCTTTTTCCGTTCTTTTCAAATATCCATCCCAATTTTAAAAAATCTGATATACAAGGTGTTGTTTTGGGGATTTTCAAATTTTACAAATTCTTCTTAATTCGGATCTGGATATATACTATACGTGTACCAAGTATGAGAGAAATCTACAGTGTGGTTCTAAAGTTACGGCTTATCAAAATATTGGCCGAAATGGATGAAACACCCCGTATCTCGGTTATTAAAGGCGTTAGACGCAGTAACCAAGGTTATTTGGAATCACCTAAGTACCCTCTATTTACAGTTAACGTATGTCGGTTTAACTATGAAACACCCTGTATATATAAAAATAAAATAATATTACAAACAATTAATCACGATTACAAAACTCGTCAAAAATTAATTAATGTACAGGTTCTCAAATATGAAAAAACCATCAAACTGCGTAGTCTAGAGTACTTAAACGCAAAAATTTACAATGTACTTCCACGAGAAATAAAAAATAATCAAACATTTAGCATGTATAGGAGAAAAATAAAAGTATGAATTGAAGGAACGAATAAATCATTTTTTACAAACGTAATGAGCAATTTATGATATTTATCCCTGTTCTAAAAATTAAATTCTTTATGTATGTGTGTATGCTCCTAAACTTAAGTTATTTCTATTTTATACAAAGAATGTAATTTATGTGAATGAATGTGATTATATTACCTTGCTATAACTTACTACTTACCTTACCTTACCGTGACCTAAATTACCTTATTGTGACCTAAAATACCTCATTGTAACCTAAAATACCTTATTGTTACCTAAAATACCTTATTGTGACATAAAGTAAATGTTTAATGTGATGTAATAAGTTTTATAACCTTTTCATTTTGTTTTTTCTAAACTGTACTGCACGTACGAGCAGTTTCTAACTGCTTCTGTGAGTATTTGTGTACTATTTCCTGTTTTTTATTGTATGTTATATATTTTAATGCAAATAAACATTATTATTATTATATTATAATATAAACACAAATAGTCAAAAATCGCAAATATTTAAAGGTTTCGCCATTTCTTAAATATTTAAAGAAAACCCATATTTTTTAACGGATATTTTGTCGTTAAAAAATATAAATTCAATTGGGAGTTTATTAACAAAAGTAGCAATTTTATATATCAATCTTCACGTAAAATTTTATAAGACTTCGTGTAAATCAATCCCCAACGTTTTTTGTGAGTAAAGAAAATATCGCTTATCTAAATTCTAAACGCCGATTCGGTACATCGATACATAGGTAAAATTAAATTGAATATAGTGTAAATTGTTATTAAAATTTATTTCCAATATTAGTTTGGAATTAAGAATATCAAAAAAGGAATACGGAGTTCGTTCCTAAAGTCTGTCTTTATTGACCCCACTTCATATCTTAAACGTTAGAACAATATGAGGACTGAACATTCGAATTTGAGTGTTTTGTTTTCCTGAATGTTAAGTGTAGCTCCTGGCTCTTTTGAGCTTTGTATTCAGGTCACCTTTTAGGGCTGTTTCCATCTTGTAAGAGGCTTAACTCTAATTTGTTTAGATGATATGTTGTGTTAGGGCTTTGATACTTTTTGAGTATGAGTAGAATTTTAATTTCGTAATCTACGTATTCGGTAGTTGTTACCAAGGGAGAATAGGAAATATCATTGCTCAAAAATTCATACACTGGAAGCATAATTCTAGTTATTTGTTTTTTATCTATGTTTGACAAAAAGAAAAATTTTACTTTGGTCCAGTAATCATCTGAAAATATTACTAAATAAATACTTCTAACCTCAAATAGAGAAATTTTGACATGACTACTCCTGAAGACAAAAAAACTATTACAATACGAACTTAATCTTCATTCTTGCGTTTTACTTATTTTTTTAAATAACACCGTTTTGAATAGAATATTTTCTAGCGCTCTACAAGCACACAAATTTTGGTCAGGGTACGGACTCTTAATCTGTAGAAAATCGCTAATTTTTTAAGATCATGCCTTTAATTTGCGTTTTTTATTTTTTGCTGTTACTATGGTCTATTTTTATGCATGAGAGAGTAATAAAACAGCATTTCTAATGAAAAACTTAGTACGGTCATTTTAAATATTTTTACGGAATAATCTAAATATTTCCTAAAATTGTCATAAATGTACCTGAGCTAATACAAGTTTTGCGTCTTTTATTGGTCTTTTATAACCATAAGCTGTACAGAACAATAGAAAAAGGTTTAGACAGGCCAAAAGCCCTGTGTATTAAAGATAACATAACATTAAGATTATTTTCAATAAGTACCTATTTGCCAATTTTGTTTTATTTTAATTCCAAGAATTTCTTACAGTAATCGAATTATAAGTAGATAAATCCCTTAGTAAGGAGGTCCAGTTGTGTATTCTTGACAGCTTACTAAATGTCGTTTAGTTGCAACATGCAAGGTGCTGTGTGCAGTCTATTGTGAATTCTAGTGTGATCATGGAAAATTTGGAAGTACCGCGTAAACGACAAAAAATCGGTCCTTTAACAGTTAATGAAAAAACATTAATATTTAATTGTTTTAAATCATTTACAAACAAACATTTATGTAAAAGTGTTGATGACACAGTGGAATTAGTTAGTAGTACGCTTGGTGTTGGGAAATCTACGATTTACAGAATTGTTAAAGAAGAGAAATGTGGCGAGTTTCAAACAGCACGTAAAGCTCCAGGAAAACCAAGATTTCAAATAAAAAATCATTTGAAAGAAAGACTTCGAAGGAAAGTGCATGCGTTCTTCTTTAGAAAAGAATTTCCGACAGTAGACAAAGTTCTTGCCACGGTTCGAGATGATAAGGATTACCCTGAAATGAGTCGAAGCACACTATGGAAACTTTTAAAAGAAATAGGTTTTCTATGGAAAAAGCATTCCAGAAAGTCTATTTTAATAGAAAGAAGCGATATTGTAGTATGGAGAAGAAATTACCTAAGGACTATAAAAGAAATGAGAAACCAAAGAAGAAATATATTTTATTTAGATGAAACATGGATCAACGAGGGACATACATCAAATAAATTTTGGCAAGTCGAAGACAGGCTTTTTTAAATAATTTATCTACTGGTTTAAATCCACCATCAGGAAAGGGGCGCAGACTGATAATAGTACACATCGGTAGTTCAAACGGTTTTGTTAAAGGTGGTTTATTGACTTTTGAATCTACTCGTACCGGTGACTACCATGAGGACATGGTCTTTAAAGAGTGGTTCGAACAAATGATAGATCTTCTTCCTCAGAACTGTATAATAGTAATGGAGAATGCAAGTTATCACTCGAGACTTACAGAAAAAATGCCCACAACCAAGTGGTTAAAAAAAGATTTACAGAATTGGCTAAATTCAAAGAATATTAAGTTCCATCCCGGTTCTGTGAGAAGAGAACTGTATCATTTGTGTTCCCTTCATAAAGAGAAATTAAAAAAATATGAAATTGATGAAATTGCAAAAAATCGTGGGATGACGGTGGTTAGATCACCACCATATCATTGCGAAGTAAACCCGATTGAACTGATATGGGCACAGATAAAGGGAGAAGTTTCAAGAAAAAATAATTCTTTTAAAATGAGTGATGTTAAACAGTTGTTTTTGGAGGCTGTAAATAATGTGAAGCCTGAAAACTGGGAAAAGGCAGTAAATCATACGATTAAAGAAGAAGAGAAAATGTGGAAGTTGGACAATATTACTGATGAAATGATCGAGCCACTCATTGTAAATATTGGTTGCGACAGTTCATCTTCTGATTTCGATTCTGATTTGGATTTGTAGGTAAGAAGTAGTTTTTATGTTAAAATTATTATTTTTGAACGTAACGTTGTTTAAAAGTCAAAGTTTAAACCCTTATACCTACATAACCCGTTTGACACAATGTTCTTAACATACCTTGTGGAAAAATAAAATATTTTAGAAAAAATTGCACTTTTTTACCTTCAGCTGCTTAGAAGTTATAAGCAGGTTAATTAGGTGAAAATATAAGTGTACACCCGATATATTTATTATATTTATACAAAGGTTATTTCATTACTCGAGGTGTAACTTCACAAAATATTTTAACTGTCTACTAAAAGAAGTGGTACGCCTATGGATTACGAACGCTTTATTATTTTAATACTCTCTCATACATAAAAATAGACTATAATATAATATTTGCTAATATTATTCGAGAATTATAGCAGCATTTGACAACATGTCCGTAAACTCAAAAATCAATTCACTAAGACAAAGAGGGATAATGTGTTCCATGTCCTGGATTAATTGTGGAAATGTTATTGTAAGCTGATCTATTCCGATGTCTTATTTCATTCACTAAAAACGAAACATTTTACATCTAGTGTGGGATATGTATTAATTAAAAAAAATATTCTTCTCTAGTTACAAAGTTTGAAGTTTACCAAAATCATGCATATTTTAAAATTTTAGCACAACTTTGAAATTACCCTCAATATATTTCTAAAAACAATTTGACGACTATTTACATTAAATCAAAAGAAATCTATGGGCCAGCCCGACATCGGCGGGCGCGACGCATGAAAAATGACGGATCGTCTAAGATTAAAGTACACAGGGTCGTATTAAGCGTTTTATAAAAATAAGTAGAGTAACTTTTTTTCGTAAAACTAATAATACCTAAAAAAGTTTTCCATATGAGTCAACTGAAAAAATCAAAAATTATATTTTTTTATGAAATCGATTACATACCTACTTATTTTTATATCACACTTAATGCGACCCTGTGTATCTGTATCTGTAAATCTAGAAGGGTGGGTCACCCCACAGCACGTAGGCCATATTTGGCCCATTGTGCGTCCTTCTGAGGTTGAGCCTTCCTTTTAGCTCGTCAGCCAGCCTACTTGTTTAAAGTAGGCGATGACGTCGCCTGAAGGTAGCTCCCTCATGTTGGCATGTGTTAGCCACCGCTCGCCGAAAAGAAAATGTCTCATTTGTGAGAGTGTCGGGCATTCGCAAAGAATGTGTTCGACAGTCTCGTCTTCCTGTTCACATCCTCTACACAGTGGAGTGTCAGATAACCCCATCCTGTAGAGGTGTTTTCGTAGATGACAGTAGCCAGTCAGGATACCTGTGGCTGTGCGCAGGTTCTGTCTGTTCATAGTCATGTATTTTTTGGCTGTTTCGCTGTTCGGATACTGTAATAGTTCCTTGGCTAGCTTGCAACGTGTTTCGTCGTCCCATCTACCCTTAAACTTGTCAAGGGAGTGTTTCTTCAGTAGGTCAGCCACAGCTGATGCCGATAAGCTTATGAAAGTGCCAGGTCCCAAAAGTTTTTGGGAGGCTGCTTTCTTAGCTAGAGAGTCAGCTGCACGGTTGCCTTTTGATTTTCCATGACCTTTGATCCAAGCTAACGTGACCACGTTGTTGTTGCAAGCTTCGATCAGGGCCTGGTGACATTCTAGTACTAGACCAGAGCTAGTAGTGCCTGTCTGCTGTCCGTGAGGATGTAAATATTATTACCAGTAATGTTCCTACTGGTAGTCTCTTTTGCGGCGATTGAGATAGCAGTGAGCTCTGTTTGAGCTACACTGGCATTAGAACCCATTGCCCATTTTATATTGAGATTCAGGGATCTGGAATAAATTCCACAGCCTGACCCCTCATTTGTTTTAGACCCATCGGTGTAGATGCACATGGCACCTGCTGCCAATGTAGCCTCTTGTACGTTTTTTGTTATTACCCTGTAGGGTCTGTAAAAGGCATATCTTGGTGCAATCGAATCTGTGTTGGCTTGTAGCAGTGGGACCTCTCCAAGGACCTCGTGCCACAAGTTACACCTCGACTGACCAGATCCTACGTCAGGTTGTATACCTGTAGAGCGTAGCCGTGTCATGGTCATCACTACAGCCTCCTTAATAAATATATCAAGGGGGGTGAGACCAAGGATCACCTCCATTGCTCTAGTTGGTGTGGTTCTCATGCCCCCCGTTATGTTGAGGCATGCTATTCTTTGGATTTGATCCAATTTGCGTACGACTGTCTGCTGGCTAGTTTTGACTCCCCAGGCAATCGCACCGTACGTTAGCATAGGTCTTATGATTGCAGTGTAGATCCAGGCCGTAACCTTGGGTGACATTCCCCAGGTGCGGCCAATGGTTCTACGGCACTGTTCATAAGATATGTATGCTCTTTTGACTCTGTTTTCTAGGTGAGAGTTCCATGTTAACTTGCTGTCAAAGGTGACCCCCAAATATTTCACCTCTGCAGAAAAGTTCAATTTAGTATTTAGGAGCTTTGGGGCCTCGATGTTTGCAAGCTTCCTTTTATTCGTGAAAAGAACCATCTCTGTCTTTTTTGGGTTTATTGACAGTGAGTGGTCTTTGCACCACTGTTCTATGATATTGAGGGCCTCTTGCATTCTAGCACAGAGTATTCCTTCAAATCTTCCTGTTTGCAGAATCACTAGGTCGTCTGCATAAGCTATAGTGTAGAAACTGTCATCGTTGAGGCGATTGACTAAGGTGTCTAGGACCATGTTCCACAGTAGTGGTGAGAGCACCCCTCCCTGTGGACAACCTTTTACAACCATGCCTCTTATGGTAACATCATCTACACTGATTTTTATTGCTCTCTTTGAGAGCATGTTATATATCCATCCATTTATTGTGTTGGGGATATTTTTATTAGCTAAGGCATTTGCTATTTTGGGAAAGGTGGTTTTGTCGAACGCACCTTCAATGTCTATGAATACACCCAAGGTGGACTCTTTTGAGTCCAGCGATCTTTCGATGTAACCGGCCACAAGGTGGAGGGCTGAATCAGTAGACTTTCCTGGGGTGTACGCATGTTGATTCGGATGTAGTGGGTTTTGTATTATCGCTACATCTCTTATATATCTTTCACATAGCCTCTCTAAAGTTTTCATTGAAAACGATGTGAGGCTAATCGGTCGATATGCTTTTGGAATGGAGTAATCCAATCTTCCTGGTTTTGGTATAAAGACAACCTTGAATTCTGTCCAGCTTTTTGGAATATACCTCAGTGCCAGGGAGGATCTGAGGATTCCTACCAGGTGCGGCATTAATGCATCCAGGCCCCACTGAAGTAGGGCTGGATAAATGCCGTCAGTTCCTGGTGATTTAAAAGGGGAGAAGCTCGAGATGGCCCACCTTAATTTGTCCTCATCGACGATCTGGTCTGCTATTCTCCAGTCATCTTCTGTGAGGTTTTGTTGCTTCTCTTCCTCCCAGATTGCCAGATTTGTGGTTCTGGAGTCAGGAAAGTGTGTTGACATTAGTAGTTCAAGACTTTCCTTAAGGTTGGCAGTTCTAGTGCCATCCTCTTTGGTTAGTGTACCGATATGGCGATAAGGGTTTTTAGAGAGAGCTTTTTGGAGTCTAGCTGCTTGAGGAAAATCTTCGATTTCCTCACAGTAGTTCTTCCAAGCTTCTCTTTGTTTTTGTCTAACGACTTTTTTGTACTCTCTGAGGTGAGACCTATATATGTCCCAGTCCTCTTCAAGTTTGGTATTTTTTGCCTTATTAAAAGATGTCCTTGCCATCTTCCTAAGCTGATCCAACTCTTGGCACCACCAGGAGGTGGTTCTACCGTTGAGTTCGACCCGCTTGAGGGGGCAGGCCTTCTTATAGGCGTGATTTATAGCATTATGGATAGTTACAGAGTAATTTTCCAATTTGCTCATATTATTAGGTAACACAGCCTCTACTGCTTGCGACCCTGTGTACTTTTTCTTTAACTTGTAAATCTTGTAGGTTAGAAATCGTGTCATGATCCCATTCTCGGTTCGGAAATGAATAATATGCTAAATTCCAAGTGTTCGAACACCCAGGATCACAGCAGATTTCCTTTTGAAGTTGTTTTTTAACTGAGACACTCATATCACAACGTTTTTAAACAAATAAACATCAATATGTATGAATCTGCACGCACCGCCATACAATCTGAGATTGAATTTTTGTCGGCCCCGCTCGCCAGATATCGAGAGATATTGAGTTGGCGTATTGCATTAAAGAAGTCAAAAATTGAATACATTATTGGACTTTTGATTGATTAGTATTTATAATAGCTTTGAAGTAGCGGACAACTATTTTCCAATTCAAGATCAGAAAATGTCATTTTTAATTTCTGTTAAAAGGTCTTTTACGTATTATGTGTAAATAGCATTTTACGCACGAATGGAAAATTTGCGCACGAAGCCGCATAGCGGCGAGTGTGTAATTGCTTTACAACACGCATTACGTACTATACTTTACCTACGGCCATAAGTGGATATTTTCGTGACTGTTCAATAGTAGTTTAAGTAGATAAAATTCGTGGGAATCAGTCAATATAAAATAAATTAGTTTGATTTCTTCGTTTTGGTCAAGCTTTCGAAAACGTTTATTTTCTTTGTCAAGACTAATAACATGAAATACGGAAAAAAATAAATACAAAAAGAAACATCAGTGTTAAAATAATTTAAAATGACAAAATGACGATTTCTAAAAAATCAGTATACAATTGAAACATACAGAGTGAGATTATAAAAAGTATAAGAATGTGTAAATATATATAAAAAAATAATATAAATATCAATTCAAGGAGGACGAGTTGAGAAATTTTCTTTATGTTTTTTTAATAGAAATGTGTATATTGTACTGAGGTCATTGATATCTGTTCTTTTATTCATTGAATTTTGATTGTTATTTATATGAACCATTTCAAGAAAGAGATTGAGATTTCATTCATTATCGAGAATTTTGTCATTATTATATCTTTATCTATTACATGTTCAGCAAGGCGACAAGATCTCACATTCCTTCTGCAGTCACTTTTGTGAGAAGTTATTCTATCTTTAATCATTCTACTTGTTTGACCAATGTATACTTCATCACAAATGCTGCATGAGATTTCATAGACTATATTTGATTTATTTTTGACTGGTATGGGTGTTTTCAATTTAGAATGTATTTAAAAACTATTTAGGGTGCTCGAATTATCTCGAGCGTTTGTTTAGAGCGCTCGAATTATCTCGAGTGTTTATTTAGAGCGCTCGAATGTTCTCGAGCATTTATTTAGGGTGCTCGAATTATCTCGAGCGTTTATTTAGAGCGCTCGAATTACCTAGAGCGTTTATTTGGGGCGCTAGAATTAACTCGAGCGTTTTTTTATATATATTTACACATTCTTATACTTTTTATAATCTCACTCTATATGTTTCAATTGTATACTGAAGTTTTTGGAAACCGTCATTTTAAAATATTTTAACATTGATGTTTCTTTTTGTATTTAATTTTTTCCGTATTTCATGTTATTAGTCTTGACAAAGAAAATAAACATTTTCGAAAGCTTGACCAAAACGAAGAAATCAAACTAATTTATTTTATATTGACTGATTCCCATGAATTTTATCTACCTACGGCCATATACAGTGTGTCAAAAAGTCTGGACTTATGACAGGGTACTTAATTTCTTCAATTAGATTTTTTGAACAATTTTATTTTGAACAATTTTATAAAATTCCCTTCATTTCAGTTGACATATTGAAAATGTAGGTATATATAACACTGCTCGAATTATCTCGAGCGTTTATTTAGGACGCTAGAATTATCGCGAGCGTTTATTTAGAGCGCTAGAATTATCTCGAGCGTATATTTAAGGGTCTCAAATTATCTCGAGCGTTTATTTATAGCGCTCGAATTATCTCGATCGTTTATTTAGTAGCGCACGAATATTCTCGAGCGTTTATTTAGGGTGCTCGAATTATCTCGAGCGTTTATTTATAGCGCTCGAATTATCTCGAGCGTTTATTTATAGCGCTCGAATTAACTCGAGCGTTTATTTAGAGCGCTCGAATATTCTCGAGCGTTTATTTAGGGTGCTCGAATTATCTCGTGCGTTTATTTAGAGCGCTCAAATATTCTCGAGCATTTATTTTGGGGTGCTCGAATTATCTCGTGTTTATTTTGGGGTGCTCGATTTATCTCGAGCGTTTATTTAGAGCGCTCGAATTACCTCGAGCGTTTATTTGGGGCGCTAGTATTAACTCGAGCGTTTATTTGGGGAGCTCGAATTATCAACAAGCGCTCGAATTAACCCGAGCGCCCTGTTAAGGGGTTAATAAATAATTTTACCTACGACCATCCTCGTATGTAGTCAAAAACACACAGTCGGCAATAAATGTAAGATGTCTATTACGCACGGTAAAAGAAAACGCACAGCTGTAAAATAAATCGCACACCAACCACCTTAGTAACTGTTTATAAGCCGTTAAACAATCAAAATTAAGCGAACGAATATCAAGAACTGTCAAAAAACTTCGCATTTTATTAACTTATAACTGGTTTGTGTGTGTGTGAGTGTTGTAAAGTTTTAAAAAAAATTTCGAGCGTTTAACTCCACCTAATATTACCGAAATCGCTGAAGTAGCCAAAAGCAACTTATTACCAGCGAAATCTGAGAGTCGGTACAAACAAATGTACCAAAAATTCATGAAATGGAGGTTAAAAAACGGCGTAAACTCACTTTCTGATAATGTTATGATGACATATTTCCAAGATTTGTCAAATAATACGAAGGCTTCCTCACTTTGGTGTTTTTATTCTATGTTGAGGACCACAAAGCCCTACTTAAAAGAAAATCTGACGGATTTAAACCCAAAAAATCCCAAATTTTAACAAACGAGAACATTAACAATTTCCTAGAAAATGCACCAGATGATTAATCTTTGTTAATGAAGGTAAAAAACTATTATTATTATGTAAATGTAAATTTTAAACTTCTTTTAGGTTGTTAGAAACTTTTACCCCAACGTGAAAAAATATATTAATAATAAGATTATTAATTCAAGTACAAGTAGGTCGTAGGTAAAGTATAGTACGTAACACGTGTTGTAAAGCATTTTACGCACTCTCAGAATTACTTTTCCATTCGTGCGTAAAATGCTTCTTACAACACATGTTACGTAATATACTATTACGCGATTACTACCTACTTGCGAATTATTAAATGTTCCGCTTACTTTTACGTATAAACTGTGCGTTTTGTTTACCAAAACCGTGCGTTTTGTTTACGGTAAACAATTCGCACGGTTTTGTGTTTACCGTGCGTCATGAGCTATTATTGAGGCTGTGTGTCGTGCGTTTTTACCTGTTTTCTATAGTGGCCGTGTAGGTAAAGGTGCATTTTAAAACCGCTTCAAAAATGATAATTTTAAGGAACTATTTGTGAAATCGATAAAAATAATACTAATCATCCAACAACATATACTAGTTCTAGTAATTTCATATCAAATACAGATCACAAAATGAATTTTCGTGTTGCAGATGCAACAATTAATTTCTCGAATTGCAGGAACATAAATTTTAACAACAAATAATTTATTATAAATAAGAAGTAATTTAATATAAATAAGTATTTATATTCGTATAATAGTTTCTTTAGCAAATAAAAATGTTTTGTTCTTGATTTGATTTAATACATATTGTTTAGGTATAAGTTATCTATTATTTCTCGACATTAGTAGATAAAGTATTATATTCAACTCGTTGTGTGGTTTATTAGACTCGGATGATTACAGAACTCGCTCGTAAGCTCGCTCGTGCTACAAACTTCATCCGCGTGTAATAAAATAACCCACCCAAACTAATTGAATAATATACTAATTACCTACCTTTATGTTCCTTATCAGATAAGCTGGTGAATGTGCGAGCAATTTGAAATATTCCATAATTTCATATGGATTATTAAAAATAAGCCCGATTAGTTACATTAATGATATTTTTACGAGACTTGAACTTATTTATCAACTCTTATGATACATTGACTTGAATTTAATATGAAGTTTTGATTATACATTATTTTTCTGACTTACTTTCTAGCCCTTAAAACTCAATCAATACAAAATGACTGTGGCGACAAATCGATTTGATTACGTATCATCAATTAATCTCATCAGTAACATTGTGCATAGAGTTTAAAGCCGCTCCCAGACACAAAGCGAGCAATGAGGAATATAATACGGTAGAGATTTGTGTGGGACAATACACTCTGTCCGTTTTCTGTCCCTGGCCATTCGTGAATATTCTTATACAGGGTGCGCCAATTATTTCCACTTGATCTCTAGCACCGAAACTAAAAGAGATATCAAGAAGATTTTTTGTAGGGGTTAAAAAAATATAGGGTTTTGCACATCTAACTTTACTATTTACTTTAATAATTGACGGTAAGTGACAAACAACATATTTTACACAATTTTTAATAAGTACAAAATTTTACAAAGTTTAATCGTAAGAAAACTACAATAGTGAAAGTTAAAATTTATAGTAGGTGTTCAAAATGTCTTTCATTTTCATTTATACATTTTCTTGCCCTTTTTTTCATTGATTTACGCACATCTCTTAGCATTGCAGGGGGTCACCTGTCTAAATGCTGCAGTAATTCTTTCTTTCATATTTTCTTTTGTGGTAACCTCTTCTTTGTAAACAATATTTTTAATAAAATCCCACAAGTAAAAATCGCAAGGTGTAAGGCAAGGCCATCTAGTAGGCCAATTTATAGGTCCTTCCCTTCCTATCCAACGATCCTGAAATTCCCTATTTAACCAATTGCGAACATCTAATAGGTAATGTGGTGTGGCACCATCTAATTGAAACCACATTCCGTTGCGATAATTTTGAGGCACATTTTGCAATAAGTTACGAAAATCATGTTCTAAAAAATCTAAAAATATAGCTCCATTTACAGTCCCATCAAAGAAATAGGGGCCAATTACATAATCACCTATTATTCCCGCCCACACATTCAAAGACCATCGATACTGTGATGTGGTTCTAAATAAATGTTCATTGTGGTCCGAATAATAATGGAAGTTGTGTCTATTTACACAACCGTTCTTATGAAACGTGGCTTCGTCGGAGAATAAAACTTTGTTTAAAAAGTTACGCTCTGTATTTATCTTGTTTATTAACCATCTACAGTATTCCACTCTACGCGCGAAATTACGTGGTAACAATTCTTGGTGAAGCTGGATATGATAGGGGTGATATTTATTCTTTTTTATTATGCTTCTAATTGTGGTATTGGAAATATCTAATTGATTGCTTAATTGCCTTGTGCTTATATTGGGATCTTCAACTATACTGATCATTACCTTATATTCGTTGTCAATAGTAACAGCTGTAGTTTCACGTGAATGTTTTTCATACTTGACGGTTCCTGTTCTATCAAATCTATTCTTTAAATTCTCAAAAGTATCCTTTTGTGGATGACGTCTTTCTGGGTATCTTTGACGATAGACCCTACTAGCAAGAAACGCATTTTTTTGACATTCACCCAGTATCCATATCATATCAATATTTTCTTGAACACTATAATTCTTATTAAAATCCATTTTTTATACACAATACCGATTAAATATAGTAGACCTGATACAATACAAAATTTTATGTTGACAATTAATGCCATAACAAAATATACCTATTGTCATTTTCATAGGTAACTTGATTTCTTATTAAAAATTGTGTAAAATATGTTGTTTGTCACTTAATGTCAATTATTAAAGTTAGATGTGCAAAACCCTATATTTTTCTAATGCGTATTAGGGAGAGTTTCTAACTGAAGAAAAATATATAGGGTGTCCCATTTAAAAAAATTAAGTTATTGCCATTTGAAAACTAGACTATTGGCACGCCATCGGCAAACACCCTGTGCAACAGGTGAAGATGTTGTGTGATTATTGTGATAGGTGCATGTTTTATTTACATCATAGTAGCTTCTTTGAGGAATTTTTAAAAAAATGTGGTTTTTGTGCTAATATTTCTGAAGTGCTGTTTTTTCATTAAATCTGCTTAAAATAGGAATAACTTGTCGACGCCGCGTCGGATTTACAAATACAAAAAACTACCGTAAATCTAATATTAAGCAGAATCTGAAGACATAATCGTATACAGGGTGTTCAATTTAAAAAAACCAAATTAATTTTCATTCCACAAAAATTAGCCACCCTGTATACATCAAAATATTTTAAAATTGTAGTCCGGGTGACACTGTCTACCCCTACAAAAAATCTTGTTGATATCTGTTTTAGTTTCGGTGCTAGAGATCGAGTGGAAATAATTGGCGCAACCTGTATATACTTCTAAATTTAGTTATTCCAGCTCTGTACAGTTTCACAAATACCTAATTCCAATGAATAGCGTAACCTCTAGGAGCTTCCTTCGCTTATCAAGCCAATTGTATATCATCGGCATTCGCAATTGCTCGCGATGGTCTGGGACCGGCTTAAGAGTGTTGTATTAAAAAAAACTATTTATGTCAGTTGTTATGTCCATTTTTAAATGTAAATGCTATATAAAAGGTAGATCATTATTCTGTTGTGTAATCCGCACTAGACACTGTAATACTTTTATGGAATGAAAACAACCTTAACACTGCTATATAGGGGGAATCGACTACTGATGCGTCATTGTACCATCGTGCATAATAAAAAGCCTGAGGCAACTTACAGGAAGTTTTTGTTTGTTTCTTTTCTATAAAATAAAATTGCTTGATTTTGAATTATTTGAGAGTTTAATAATTTAAAAACAAATAATTTTGGGTTCCTTTGAACTAATAAAAAAAAAATTTTTGCAAGAAAAATAATATGTCACAATTAAAAATAATAACTCAACCTCAAAATCGGCTTGCAATATATAAATTTATTAAAAAAAAAAGTAGAAAAAATCGATGTCTTAAATCTGCCGTTTACTACTATTTTTATGATATTTAAGTTTCACTTCTTTGACAAGGCGTTACTTGTAGTGACGTTTGCACGTCTCTACATTTATGACACATAATGACAGTTGGTTAGTTTTTGTTTATAACCTCACTTACAAATTTCTGGCATAGAACAAGACCCAAGTTCATCTCTGTTTTCATCGTCCCAAGATCGAAGTTCATCACCCGGCGACGAGGAAACAGATGAACTGTTGATTCATTATTATATTTTTATTTTTATATACACATGTAAATGTTAAACCTTTAATATATATTTATATATTAAAATTTATTCATCTGCAACGGAACGTTGAGATCTTCTAGAATCAATCTACACGTAGTATTCGGCCATGGACGCCCAAATACCCACCGAATACTGTTGGCATCGAAAGAAGTATGTACCTCAAAATATGAATATTTTACAAAATAACACGCGATCAAATGTTATCTACAACTTAGATGCAGGGTGTTAAAGTTATATAGTAGAACCCACTTGTTTATGAGAATGAAAAAACGTTATAAAAACACAAAGGATACCGCCAATAGAAGGAATGCTGATGAATCTGGACATTTTTGAGCAGTTTAATGTCGAAAACACCATACACTGTCCATATACATAAAAATAAAATAATATTTTGGCTATTAGGACCACCGTGTAAAGATTCAATAACCAACTTAGCTGGATATCGTTATAGGGGAGAATGGCGTATAATTATTTAATATGAATTTAAATTTTAATTTCTATAACGCATGTTAGATTTGAATAGAGGTTGATATCTCAATCAAAATTAAATCTCTATCAAAATTAAAAAACTTTTTAATAAAATAAGTGGATTTAATATCCATAAAGAAGAGTATTTGAAGTACAAAGCCACTATGAGTTATAGAAATGAATTTTAGTGATTGTCATTTATCTGCAAAATAAGCGTTTTTGTTTTATTTGTTTTTCGAAAATTTCAAGAATGCCAATAAACTTTTGGTTCTTCCCTCATTAATTTCTTAGTAATTTTTCACGATTTTCCGTCTTTATTAAAAAAAATTGCAAAAAAAATATTGGTTTATTGGTAAAATTGATACATTTGTGACGAGTCTGTCTCGGATGAACGAAGTAAGTCAGTTAATAACAGGCAAATCACAAGAAGTTCCTTTTACTCCGAATAAAAGATTATTTTACCTTCAAACATCACTTAGTTATAAATATTAAAAATTAAATATATTTTATAGTAGAACCCACTTGTTTATGAGAATGAAAAAACGTTATAAAAACACCAAGGATACCGCAAATAGAAGGAATGCTGATGTCTCGACATTTTTGAGCAGTTTAATGTCGAAAACACCGTACACTGTCCATATACATAAAAATAAAATAATATTTTGGCTATTAGGACCACTGTGTAAAGATTCAATAACCAACTTAGCTGGATATCGTTATAGGGGAGAATGGCGTATAATTATTTAATATGAATTTAAATTTTAATTTCTATAACGCATATTAGATTGGAATAGAGGTTGATATCTTCATTTTTTGATCTCTTGTGAGATTAACAAACGTTACTAATTAAAATTTTGTCTCAAATTTTAATTCTAAAATTAAAAACACAGCGAATAAAATCATAAATATTATAAATTAATTAAGCTATCTCAATCCTCACCATCGGATTCACCGTCATCAACATTGATAATAAATTGGGTCGGACTCGTTATATAAGAATTTTCTTCTTTGAAGACACGTTTGATTTTTTCCTGCCAATTATCAGCTGAAATTTTGTTCATTTCTTCTTTTACCAAATTTGCAACCAACCCGTCAAATTTGGGAAACACGTTATGACGCCTTATTCTTTTTTTAAGTTGTCCCCAAATTAATTCTATGGGGTTAAATACACAAAAATAGGGCGGAAGGCGCAATACTTCGTGGCCCCTTTTTGATGCCATTTCATCAATAAAGAATTTTTTTTCAAACGATTGTGTGCCTAATACTTGAAGCAATTGTTTTTTTGTATAATTTTCTTCGGAATAAAGTTCATGATTTCTTAAAAATTCCTGAATCTCAGACTTATTTGAGTTGGTATTGGGAACTTTTTCTATTAAGCGGGAATGATATGAAGCATTATCCATCACTATGATGCTATTCTCTTCAATATTGTTTAACAGCTGATTTTCAAACCAATCTTCAAAACTTTCTCCAGACATATTTTTGTGGTAGTCTAAATTACAATCTTCCAAATTTTTTCCAAAGAGTTTGAGGCAATTTTGTACCCACCCTGAGTCCGATCCACAGTGAAGAATTGTAAGTCGAGTTCCCTTGTTACAAGGAACATTTACTGAACATCTTCTTGTTCCGTCAGACCATCCTTTCTTTGGCGTATCGTGGGTATCGAACCACGTTTTCTGTTACTATTTCGAGATGCCTTAATTTTTTCCAAATATTGTATCCTCCATTTTATGATCCTCTGGCTTTCCATTATTACAGTCCTCTTGTTGATAGTTTGGTATTTACATCCAATTTTCGATATCCAACGCTGTGTTGTGCTTTTAGAAATTCTTAAATTTGGCCTTTTACTTTTTAGTAAAGAAAATATACTATCCACTGTTGGGAACTCATTTCTTTGGTAAGATTCATAAATAATACTACCAATTAATTTTGATATTGAAGGACCTAAAGTTTTAACACATCCTTTATCACACCTCTCTTTACGATTTTTTCCAGCTAAGTTGGTTATTGAATCTTTGCACAGTGGTGCTAATAGCCAAATTATTATTTTATTTTTATGTATATGGACAGTGTACGGTGTTTTCGACATTAAACTGCTCAAAAATGTCCAGATTCATCAGCATTCCTTCTATTGGCGGTATCCTTTGTGTTTTTATAACGTTTTTTCATTCTCATAAACAAGTGGGTTCTACTATAAAATGTATTTAATTTTTAATATTTATAACTAAGTGACGTTTGAAGGTAAAATAATCTTTTATTCGGAGTAAAAGGAACTTCTTGTGATTTGCCTGTTATTAACTGACTTACTTCGTTCATCCGAGACAGACTCGTCACAAATGTATCAATTTTACCAATAAACCAATATTTTTTTTGCAATTTTTTTTAATAAAGACGGAAAATCGTGAAAAATTACTAAGAAATTAATGAGGGAAGAACCAAAAGTTTATTGGCATTCTTGAAATTTTCGAAAAACAAATAAAACAAAAACGCTTATTTTGCAGATAAATCACAACCACTAAAATTCATTTCTATAACTCATAGTGGCTTTGCACTTCAAATACTCTTCTTTATGGATATTAAATCCACTTATTTTATTAAAAAGTTTTTTAATTTTGACGATTCGACTTTATTGATCGAAAGTCGTTTTCAAAATGACAACAAAATATATAATAAAAAATTTACTATAGAAACAGAACACTTGATAATCTTACAAAAATATGACAGCGACTAGGACACGGAGAAAGATTTTGAAATTAAAGATGTCAAAATCTGATTCCATCATATTTTTGTGACGTTTCTGGGAACGAATTTTTAAAAAAGGATAGCGCATTTGCATATTATAAGAGAATTTATACTTCGTCATAAATGAAGTTTTCTTAATAATATTATCACTAGTAATCTCCCTAGAGCTTGAATTACTATCGGAAATATTTCCGAAAGCATGAATTATTTAAAAGTTTTTAAAAGTGTACTTTTTAAAAAAAATTCATGCTTGAGGAGATATTTCCAGATAGTAATTCAAGATCGTGGGAGATTCGGTAAGAAAATTTCACACCAAAGTAATATAAAAAATTATAACATGACATTTTCGTAAGATACCTATTCATGGCACGAAAACGTGTTCCTTGAATTTTAGTTACATGAAATAATTAAAGACAAATTAATAGAACCTTCAGCAGTCCATTTAAATTTAAGTTTTGCTACTAAAATTTACCGAAAATATATTTTTTGCAAATATTCGCCACTTTTTCTTAATTTATAATATATATTGAGTCTCCATATATACCAAAAGAATATGTTCCTAGTATTTTAGTAGAATGAAATAAACATTTGTTGGAAAACGAGTATTAATCTCTGAAAGGGATACGAAAGAAGAGAGTGACATTTTGACTAGAATCAGTCAAATAAAAGCTTTGCAACACACAATGCAAATTGTGTATGCAACCCCAATACACCGGGAATTTTTTGCTTTTAATAATTGTCAATACTCTCTTCTAATCATAGATGGCAGCACATCTAAAAACATTTGTTGGTTTAAAATAATGTATTCTATTAGCTATAAAACAATCTGTATTATTTTACAGTGAACGGAGACACTTGAGAGAATTACTATCGCTGTGGTATCGCCCAGGGTACCCAGGAGGAAAATACTATCGCCACGTTTTGTGGTTGCTACAGTAACGCTGAAATGAAAGCTTCTTATTGGTTAAAAAATGTTGGTGTGAAATTTTCATAAGAAAAAACCAGATAAAAACTTGATAATATTTTAACAGTGGATAGTAGTCACTGAGGTGATTCCGAAACCCATATTTTATGGGTCTACAGTCCCTTATAGCTGAGATATATCTCAGCTATAAGGGACTGTAGGGACTGTAGGGTTTTGTACATTTTGGTCATTTCTTCATTGCCTCCTGTGCTTTTAACCACTCTTTATACTTTTATAATACTTGGTATACATACTCTCTGTATCTTAACAAATTAATTGAGATAGTATTAATATTGAAAATCCAAGTCCGGCTTCACTAAAAGTTGACAAATTTGTTTCGCTAAACAACACTCTGTAAGTAAATGGCTGCCAAAAGGGCCATAGCCACTAAATGGGGCTTAAAACCACGTATGGTACACTGGTTGTATACTGCAGTGATAAGACCCATGTTAACCTATGGCTCCTTAGTGTGGTGGCCTAAAGTAATACAAAGGAAGGCGATACTGGAGCTTGCTAAACTCCAGCGATTAGCATGCATTTGCATTACAGGTGCCATGAGGAGCACTCCAACAGCAGCAATGGAAACCATACTAAACCTTCCTCCACTTGATATTTATATCAGAGCGGAGGCGAGAATGGGGGCATTCAGATTGGAATGCAATGGCTACTGGGATCCTTATGAACAAGGACACAGTAGAATCACAAAAATCATCACAAACTCGTTGATGGAGATAAGAAGTGATGAAATGGCACCAACAAACAACTTCACAAAGCCCTTCAGCGTTCAGCTGAGTTGAGAAGGTGAAGAAACAAACAACTTTCGGGAAGGAATACTGATGGGCCAAAAACCGCAAGTGGAACTGGAGCTGGAATATATGGTGAAACACCCAGATGCAACCTAAACGCACCATTGGGGAATTACGCATCAGTATTTCAAGCAGAAGTACATGCTATAGAGCTTTGTTTGAGGGAGAATATTGACAGGGGGTATAGAGGGAAAACAATCCTCATTTACTCTGACAGTCAAGCTGCCCTATAGGCCTTATCATGTAACAAAATCAGATCAAAATTGGTCTGGAACTGCCTACAAACCCTGCTCGTTCTGGCCAACCAAAATAAGGTAACACTTAGATGTGTCCCAGGGCATAAAGCAGACGCCCTGGCAAGGAAAGCCTCAGCGACCGTCTTTACTGGTCCTGAACTGGCGTTTGGCATTCCTAAATCCTCGGTACGACTCTCGCTGACTAGGTGGATGTTAAAAGAACACCGGTCACGCTGGGATCTCGTGTCGGGCCAACAAAACAGTAAACGAATGGTTAAAACGCCATCAAAAGTACTGACAGGTGATATTCTGAATCTAAGCAGAAATCAAATAAGGCATGTCACGGGACTAATAACCGGACATTGTCACCTTAGGGAACACTTACATAAAATGGGCATCTTTCAAGATAAACCCATATGTAGACTATGCAATGAGGAGGATGAAACAGCCTCTCATATCATACTGGAGTGCCAGGCACTCACGCGCTGGAGGTATAACCTACTGGGGCCGGTAAACTTACAGGAGGACTTTCCAAAAGAAAATCTGGTGAAAAGGCTACTCAGCCTGATAAAGGTAACAAACCTCTTCACCTGAACATAACGATGTAACTGACATAATACAATAAGTCTTAAGGCTGCAGTATTGAGGCATTTAAAAACCTCAGTCAGGCACATCGTCTTAATCAAATCAAAAATCAAATCAAATGTTAAATTTTCAAAAATATTTTAATATATGTAAAAAGAGGACAAAAAAGTGAATTTAACGATATACTTTTTATTTTTGCACATATGATTTTACTACCCATAAATAGTTAAGTTTTCTTACATTTTTGGGGCACCAACGTGCTTAATTAATTCCATTAAGTTGAAATCAATATTATTTGGCCTAATTAACTATTTGGTTTAAAAGTATGTTATACCAAAATTTTTTATAGTCTTATATGCCTATGAAAGCAGATTTAGAGGTCCGTACTAGGAACTAAATGTCACATTAGATTTACCTATAGAAAACACCCATTTTATTTATTTATTTTAACCTTCCTTATGAAGAATTGTGTAGTTTGGTGTAGAAAAATAAAAAAAAATCTAAAATTAAATTTTTGTAAAGGATAAAAGTACATAAAAGCACAATTTTAGTTAAATAATATCTAATTAAATTATAAACAAAATTCAAAAATTACACAACACAGAAAAAAATACTGAAGTTTAAAAAAATTGTAATAATTGTTCGAAATGACCCCCATTCTGTCCAATGCATATTGTTGCCCGCTTAATAATTTGGTTTACAGATTTTCGAATGATGTTTTCGTTACTTTTACTCTCTTGGCAGGCGGTTACTATTCTTTCAATTAGTTCTTCCCCGGTATTTATTTGAGCTGAATAAACTTTGGACTTTAAATGTCGCCAAATATGGTAAACGCCGGAATTAAGGTCCGGTGATCTTGAATGCCAATGTAGGGAACCACCTATTAGGAAAAATTTCATTTGAAATATCCCGCTTACAATGAGAAGAAGCGCCATCGTGTTGGAAATAAATTCCAGCTGTCTACAGTGTCTACACCTTTATCATCTAACAAAATTGGTAAAATATTCTGAAGAAGATCTAAGTAAACCCCTCCCTGAATCTTTGAGGAAGCATATCGGGTCCAACTTCCAAATAACTTATTTTCCGAAAATTTATATTGGGGATGAGCTTCACTGGTAGCAAATGGATTATGTGTTTTTTCTAGTCTTTTAAGTGTTGTGTAATTTTTGAATTTTGTTTTTAATTTATTAGATATTATTTAACTAAAAATGATTTTTATTTATTTGACTCATGTGTATCTATTTAATTTCACAAATAGTACAGCGAATTCCCAACTTTAAATAAATAACGGTCATTTTCACAATGCATTTTAGGTGCTTTTATCCTTTACAAAAATTTGATTTTAGTTCTACTGCAAACTACACAATTTTTCATAAGGAAGGTTAAAATAAATAAATAAAATGGGTGTTTTCTATAGGTAAATCTAATGTGACATTTAGTTCCTAGTACTGTAATGAAGTTATTTTTCACAAACTAAATAATTTGAATAATTTCGGGATTAAATGAAAATTTATTTAAAATTAAATAAAACGTTCGATTTTTATTTGGCTCACCGGGTACCTACATTTAAATTTTCAAAGTCACAAAACGCCGTTCGAAGGTAGTATTGCGCGCGCCGTAAATTAAGTCGCTTTGGAAGGGATTTTGCGTGGTAGGAGCTCACGAAGGTGAGATTTTAACAAATTCGAAAATAAGAATTCATTCACTGACAAAAATCCGAAATTTCCAGTCGAACGATAACTAGCCGTTTTAATTAATTAACTGAAATCCGAAATTATCAGTTGAGCAAAAGTCGAGTAGCCGTTTGTTTTCCGAATTTAAAAGACCAGCCGAGTTACAACTTTAATTTTCCGTAATTTTCCGTGATTTTCGTATTTAATTATAGCCATATTTGCCGTGTTATTAGAACCGTCGTATTTTGTTCAGAAAACGCGTTTAATTTTGTAACGTTTTAAGACAGCGAAACGAACTATTTATTTACGTTTGGTTTTTCTGATATTTTTTATCCGGTTTATCAATTAGGAATTTGAGAACAGTCTATTCAATTTTGGAGATTCGTAATTGTTTTATTTTAGAAGAGTTATTTAGAATTTTCATTCCGATTTTAGTTTTATTTTATTAATTTGTTTTTCCGAAAAATTAATTGAACGGGATTCATTTAATTTTGATTCTTTTCGTGGCCGAATTTTGGGGAAACCATTTAGAATTTTTATTCCGATTTTATTTTTATTTTATTAATTTGTTTTTCCGAAAAATTAATTGAACGCGTTTCATTTAATTTTGATTCTTTTCGTGGCCGAATTTTAGGAGAGTTATTTAAGTTCTCAGTTTAGAATTTTACTTACGATTTAATTTATAATTTTGTTAATGATCTTTTCCGAAAAATTAACCGAAAGTAATTCATTTATTTATGGTTTTTTTTGAGTTAGTTTGCTTTTGATTAAATCTCAATTTAGCTTTTATTTTTTTTCACGTCCGCAATTAAATCTTGATTATAATACTAACCATTTAGGGCACCGTTTATTAGTTTGCGCCGCTTTTGGGATCAGATCTTGGCCTTGTTGGTTGCTTCGGCATTGCCGTTGTCCAATATCTCCCCGATTGCAAAGTTAGGGCACCGTTTATTAGTTTGCGCCGCTTTTGGGATCAGATCTTGGCCTTGTTGGTTGCTTCGGCATTGCCGTTGTCCAATATCTCCCCAATTGCAAGTATAGGTCGACGCGTTACTCGGAATTCTGGGATCAGATCTTGGCCTTGTTGGTTGCTTCGGCATTGCCGTTGTCCAATATCTCCCCGATTGCAAAGTTAGGGCACCGTTTATTAGTTTGCGCCGCTTTTGGGATCAGATCTTGGCCTTGTTGGTTGCTTTGGCATTGCCGTTGTCCAATATCTCCCCGATTGCAAAGTTAGGGCACCGTTTATTAGTTTGCGCCGCTTTTGGGATCAGATCTTGGCCTTGTTGGTTGCTTCGGCATTGCCGTTGTCCAATATCTCCCCAATTGCAAGTATAGGTCGACGCGTTACTCGGAATTCTGGGATCAGATCTTGGCCTTGTTGGTTGCTTCGGCATTGCCGTTGTCCAGTATCTCCCCGATTGCAAAGTTAGGACACCGTTTATTAGTTTGCGCCGCTTTTGGGATCAGATCTTGGCTTTGTTGGTTGCTTCGGCATTGCCGTTGTCCAATATCTCCCCGATTGCAAAGTTAGGGCACCGTTTATTAGTTTGCGCCGCTTTTGGGATCAGATCTTGGCCTTGTTGGTTGCTTCGGCATTGCCGTTGTCCAATATCTCCCCGATTGCAAAGTTAGGGCACCGTTTATTAGTTTGCGCCGCTTTTGGGATCAGATCTTGGCCTTGTTGGTTGCTTTGGCATTGCCGTTGTCCAATATCTCCCCGATTGCAAAGTTAGGGCACCGTTTATTAGTTTGCGCCGCTTTTGGGATCAGATCTTGGCCTTGTTGGTTGCTTCGGCATTGCCGTTGTCCAATATCTCCCCAATTGCAAGTATAGGTCGACGCGTTACTCGGAATTCTGGGATCAGATCTTGGCCTTGTTGGTTGCTTCGGCATTGCCGTTGTCCAATGTCTCCCCGATTGCAAAGTTAGGGCACCGTTTATTAGTTTGCGCCGCTTTTGGGATCAGATCTTGGCTTTGTTGGTTGCTTCGGCATTGCCGTTGTCCAATATCTCCCCGATTGCAAAGTTAGGGCACCGTTTATTAGTTTGCGCCGCTTTTGGGATCAGATCTTGGCCTTGTTGGTTGCTTCGGCATTGCCGTTGTCCAATATCTCCCCAATTGCAAGTATAGGTCGACGCGTTACTTGGAATTCTGGGATCAGATCTTGGCCTTGTTGGTTGCTTCGGCATTGCCGTTGTCTAATATCTACCTGAGTTCCGAGCGGGTTGTTTTAGCGTTTGCAGCTTCCGGACTGATCTTGGCCTTGTTGGTTGCTTCGGTATTGCCGTTGTCCAATATCAGCTTCTGTAAGCATAGGTCCATGAAATCCGTCATCTTGGGACTGATCTTGGCCTTGTTGGTTGCTTCGGCATTGCCGTTGTCCAATATCAGCTCCCCGTCCCCGCGATCTGATATTACCCTGTTTATTTTAATAAGATAAGAAAGCGAACTAACTCACCCGAATTAAATTAGATAATTTAATAGTATTAATTAACACTTCCGGTTAATTAGGATTATTTAGTTTATCAGTCAGTTTCCCGAATAATAGTATTAAGTAACTCTCCTGATTAATTATTGGAATTAATAGAATTAATTAACGCTGCCGGTTAATTTCGAATATTCACAAGGGGTTAATAACATTCATTCGGATTAATTTAATCATTTAATTCATTTAATAACTCTTCCGGTGTATTTCAAAATTTAAATAAATTTCAATAAAGTCTGATTGAGTCACTCCGTCATTACCGTATTTAATAGAGCCGAATCGAACGTTTTCTTTTAAAGAATTATTATTTTTGTTCAGGGTTAAAGTGGGTGGGCTTTGAAATAAAACAAATTTTTATATTGTAACGTAGCTAAAAACAATATAAGTGTCACGTTTATTTCCTGGTTTATATTCACCAACCTTACCTCTTTTCAGGGATACTAACGGTATATAATAAAGTAAAAATAATTAAGTCTGAAGTCAACTAGACCCCCGGAGAATACCGTATCTCCATCTGAAGTTACCTGTGCCCCTAAGAGGCCGTATCTAAGGGTTGTGGAGCATACCACATAAAAAAAACTGGCGGTCGAGCAATTTCCGTACTAGGGTGTCACTTGTAAGGCATATTTTTCTTTGTGGCAAGAAAAAGCCTTACAGTACGGTCCTGTAAATCTGGTTTCATAGGCATATAAGACTATTAAAAAATTTTGATATAACATACTTTTAAACCAAATAGTTTAATTATGCTAAATACTATTTATTGCAGCTTAATAGGATTAATTAAGCACATTGCTGCCCTAAAAATTTAAGAAAACAACTATTTATGAGTAGTAAAATCAATCATATGTGCAAAAATAAAAATTTTGTCATCTTTTTAGATATATTAAAATATTTTTGAAAATTTAACATACAGGGTGTTGTTTATGAGCTGAACGCATTTGTCAACTTTTAGTGAAGCCGGGCCCGGATTTTCAATATTAATAATATCTCAATTAATTTGTTAAGATACAGAGAGTATGTATACCAAATATTATAGAATTATACAGAGTGGTTAAAAGCACATGGGGCAACTGTTAAAATATCAACCGAACAATTAGAAACACATTCGTTATTATTTAAACATATCAATGCTGCTTCTTTAACTTTGGGGTTATAATTATTAGGTTCTTTTAATAATCTAGTTGAAGAATTCCACTGTATTATATGACCAAAATCCCATGCATATTCACATATTTTTGATTTTTCGAATTGTTTATTTTTAATGTACGATTGGTGTTCATTAAGTCTAATATGAAAAGGTCTAGATGTTTCTCCTATATAAAATTTATTACATTCGCATGGAATTTTGTAAATACAATCTTTTGCATTTTGAATTTCATTAAAAGGTTTTGTATTAACTATTAAAGATTTTAATGTATTGTTAGTTTGAAAAACTGTTTTTAAATTAAATTTATAGCCAATCCTAATTTTTTCGGATAATTTTGGAATATAAGGGATTTTTGCTATATTTGAAGGAAGTATTGGGGGATTTAAATTTTGTTCTTTATTTTTGATGTCTCGGTAAAGTTCACGATTTATAAATTTCCATAGCAACCATCACAACTCTTTCATTTTACAAAATTTGTCAGAAACATTTTGTAACATAAAGATTTGCAAAATGAAAAAGTACATGGTCAACTTATTAGCCAAATTAATTTACTGTTTGACGACTACGTCTCGGCTAAGAAGTCCATGTATTGGAACAGGTGGGGAAAATGCAACAAAATTGTGGAAATGTTGGAAAAATTATGGATTTTTTTTTAAATGCTGATATATATTTCTACCGAAATATATTTTATAGGAGTACACAAATTGCACAAATGAAAAGAAAAATAGTCTAATCTCCCAGGAATTGGACATTGAATGCCAACGTTGCCACAACGTCTGGACTTCAAACAACTACTCCTTGGGCTATATGCCCTAACAGGTATTGAATTATAGAAGTCCTGACGTTGGTTGGAACCTGAGATATCAGCACATTAAACCAACAACTTTGATTTTGTTATTAAAGAAGCCCGTCAACCATAGACTAGTTTCGGCATTATTGTGGATCCACTGTCAGACTTTCATTAGAGATTGAAAGTCGAGCCGTACTGAAGAGGCACAATAATGCCGAAACTAGTCTATGGTTGACGGGCTCCTTTAATAACAAAATCAAAGTTGTTGGTTTAATGTCCTGATATCTCAGGTTCCAACCAACGTCGGTACTTCTATAATTCAATACCTGTTGGGGCATATAGCCCAAGA
>OX439473.1:97854949-97904673 GCA_949320105.2 Crepidodera aurea
TAATAATAATAATAATAATAATAATAATAATAATAATAATAATAATAATAATAATAATAATAATAATAATAATAATAATAATAATAATAATAATAATAATAATAATAATAATAATAATAATAATAATAATAATAATAATAATAATAATAATAATAATAATAATAATAATAATAATAATAATAATAATAATAATAATAATAATAATAATAATAATAATAATAATAATAATAATAATAATAATAATAATAATAATAATAATAATAATAATAATAATAATAATAATAATAATAATAATAATAATAATAATAATAATAATAATAATAATAATAATAATAATAATAATAATAATAATAATAATAATAATAATAATAATAATAATAATAATAATAATAATAATAATAATAATAATAATAATAATAATAATAATAATAATAATAATAATAATAATAATAATAATAATAATAATAATAATAATAATAATAATAATAATAATAATAATAATAATAATAATAATAATAATAATAATAATAATAATAATAATAATAATAATAATAATAATAATAATAATAATAATAATAATAATAATAATAATAATAATAATAATAATAATAATAATAATAATAATAATAATAATAATAATAATAATAATAATAATAATAATAATAATAATAATAATAATAATAATAATAATAATAATAATAATAATAATAATAATAATAATAATAATAATAATAATAATAATAATAATAATAATAATAATAATAATAATAATAATAATAATAATAATAATAATAATAATAATAATAATAATAATAATAATAATAATAATAATAATAATAATAATAATAATAATAATAATAATAATAATAATAATAATAATAATAATAATAATAATAATAATAATAATAATAATAATAATAATAATAATAATAATAATAATAATAATAATAATAATAATAATAATAATAATAATAATAATAATAATAATAATAATAATAATAATAATAATAATAATAATAATAATAATAATAATAATAATAATAATAATAATAATAATAATAATAATAATAATAATAATCATCAAAGTAATTAATGTTGGATACGCTACAAATCACGCCCAGAAGTAGGCAATGAAAATTTTTATTTACAAATCTCATTATCTAGACCTGGGAACGAAACAGAGCATGGACAGACTGAAATGCCCACTGAGGCACCGTCGGTCGCCGATAACACACTAAACAAAATTTTGTTACCTCAATATTGTAATTACATAACATTGTAATAATGTGACATTAGATAAGATATGGTGGTAATGTCAATGTAACATGTATGCAATCGCTTATGTCCCGACTTTCACGAAGTGACATTGAATGTTACGAAATATTTCACCCATATTACAAGAACATCGACGTTATATTTTTTTGTGATATCCTGTCAATGTTATTTAAAAAAATATCTAAGTGATGTTTTGTGACATTGAAACCACATGTAGGAGATATTTTTCAGAGACATTTTATTAATAATATCTGGTCACCGAGCTTCGCTCTTAATATTCAAATTTACATTTTTAAGCAGCCCAATGAGTATATAATTTAAGTATATTTATAACATGACAAATTATTAATTAATTCGCGAAAATCACGGAGTGGGCGACATCTACTTGAACTACTGATAGGGAGATAAATAAAAAGTTGATTGGCGATTGGCTTGAAAGTAGGCGGGAAAATTAAAAAAGCTGTCAGTGTTAATTTTCAATTGGCTGCAGCTGTTGTTGACGTTTATCAACTGCTTGTCACAGAGGTTAGTTAAATGCATTAAAGTTGCCTAGTTTCTGGGGATTTCACACTTTTAGGGCAACTTCTACTGACGCTTGATCTTCGCGAATTGTCACGGTGGACAGGCCCTGTTTCCGGGACGTGCAACAGCAGCGTGTAGGGCACACGTCCCGTCAACAGAAGATCGCTCAGCTCACTCTATTTATCACTATATAAGAAAAACTCTATGTTCAATTGATTTTATTATTTTTTGATCTGCAGTGAAGGAAAATTATAGGTCTGATATTCATACTTGGGTAAAAACCTCCACAAAAACCTGTGACCAGACTCTCGAGATGTGGCAGATATTGATATCATATTTTTTCAAAAATTCTTTCTCTCTCTCTCTCTCTCTCTCTCTCTCTGATCATGAAAACTTAAATATTAAAACTGTCCGCATAATAAAATAGTAGCCGTAAGGGGTAGTCTCACACTATCGGGGAAGGGAAGACAGGTGTCCATTTTAACAGTGTTACTCAACGTTCCTATAAATATTTACCTAAACCCATGATTTCTGAAATTGAATTGGCAACGTTGTATTTTCAACTTTGAATTAATAAGATGGCTGTCATTTGACAAACAAATTATTTATGTCCGTCAAATGAACCTTTCCTTTTTTATATAAAGCGACAAATTTAAAATTGAATTCTTTCTGATTAAAACGCCAGAAATTAAATAAAGTCAAACCTTTTTACTACTATACTATACAGAAGAAAGGAGTGCAGTATTTAATTTGCAGAACGTAGTACAGGTTCAAGAGGTAGAAATTTTATTTTTACCTCATCCTTCAATGCTTATTTGTAGTTAAAATTTATATTTTAATACATCTGATCGGCCTAATATAGTTTTTGTCTAGATTCTTGTTTCCATGGTTTTTACTGTAATAAATTTGTTCTTTTGACAGATAAGTCAGACTTTATTTATTCATAGCCGTATCGTATGTATTTTAATTGATTCAGAATTTTGTATTAATATATATTTCAAAATGGCTTCATTCTAAAAATATTATCAGTCCTCCTAAATCCTTGAAGGCAGAATTATTAGTAATAGCAAGGCAACATAAAAACAAATTCAAAAAATATATTATGGATGAGATGGCCAGAGAAAAAGGAATTAAAATTCTCAGATTTCCTCCGAACCACGCAGAGTTAAATTCCATTGAACTGATCTGGTCTCAATTATTAAAAGGTTATGTTTCTCAAAACAATAAAACATTTAAATTTCCTGATGTGCGAAATTTGTTTTTTAAGGCAGTTTCAGATGTAAATAGAGAACATTGGGGAAAATGCATTGATCATGTTTAAAAATGTGGAAAATTCATTTAGGAAAGTGGATATATCAATGGATAATTTAATAGAACCGATAATAATAAACATCAGAAAAGACAATTATAGTGACACCAGTAGTTTTAGTGAAGACAGTGACTTTTAAAGATAGTTCTTGAACTAACTTTTTTTTTAATCTTTGAGTTTAGGTAAGTACTGAAGCGTTACTTTTAATGCCAAGAGATTAAAAACAGTTTAATCCCAACATATAATCCTCCTTGTTATTTATTGGTTAAATTTAATTCATTCAATGTTAAAGTGTCAGATGCATAAGGTTTATTTTTATTTTTTGTAAATAATATAACTTCAAAATTTAATCTACGAAGTGGGTATATATATTTTATATGCTGTGACCTTATTTATATTATAGAAACTTATTTTGCAAAGTACGTCTATGGAATGTGACGTTATATCCTCTCTCCTTTATAGTATATTACTATAGAAACAAGTTGCCGTTGCTAGGAAATAAAACTAAAAGCTTAACTTTTCTTGTAAATATCTCGGAAGATCGAATTTTCACAGACATGAGACCTATATTTTCTGTCGATTTAGATAGGAATTAGTCTACCCTGAAAGTTTCATTGAATTCTGACGAGTGGATTTCGAGATCCTCTGGACACACATACACACATACAAACCTTGCTCGTTTAATAGTATTTGATGTATTATATTATATTGCTGAAAATTGGCACCATATTACAGTAACATGGATGTAACATATTTCTATTATGACATTTATATTACCAACATATCGCTTTAGCAATGTTAAAGAAATATGACTAGTAACACCAATTTAAAATGTTACTTTTGGAACATTACTACACATTAGCTGATTTCGTCTCACTTATACCTTTTTATATCAAAACCAATTAAATCAAAAAAACTATTTTAGTGAACGGTTTCTTCTTATGCTATTCTTCTTACCTTTAATGAAAACAAGCATAGAAGTAGACGATCACTAACGATAGTTTATTAAATTAATTCGTTTTCTTGATTAAAAGATACCAAAATAGACGAATTCAACTGGTGTTTATAAAGATTAACAACAATTGCTTTAATTAAGTAGGTTAGATATGTTAGAAGAATTAATAGGAATAAAAAAATATATAACTGTTAACCTTTATTTTTTTTTGAGACATCAAATAATTTTTTTTACATACATACATTTAAATTTTTAAAAACAAACCTTATAAACTATAATTTCAATAAGAAAAACCTCATAAAGCGGCTATAGATAGGGATGATGAAGTAGGGAAAAGCAATAAAGGACCTGGAGAAGTAATAACAATCTGTTGGTGTTGAGGCCCTAGATTTAGTTTCTAGGCACCGCAGCAGACGCGAATTTCTTTTCTGTTTTGGGGTGCACACCATGCTCGATCGGGAACAACCATTAATAACACAGTTTAACCGTCTAACATTTATTTTATTTCCTTTGAAACACCAACAACAAATAACAATCCTTAAAAACAACAATACACATAATTGCTACTAAGCATAAAAACACACATTTACAATAAGAGATGATATGATCAATTCAGTCGTAGCGGCCATCATTCTACTCAACTTATAACTCTATTCTTTACCGTCGCGATTTTTGGGGAGGGAACGCGGCGGTCGCTGGAACCGGAACCAGCAATCACCGCGGGAAGGTTCGAATTCGAACAGTTGGGTATTTGGAAGATCTTGTTCCTGTCGGACTTTTAATTGTTTTCTGTATGGTGTATGGAATCCATATTTTCAAGTAATATTTTAACCTGCGTCATTATAGTTATATTATGGAAATATGATTAAAAAGATGTCACACAAGAATAATTATGCACATGATAGTGACATCTTTGCAATGTAGTTTACTGTCGACAGCCAAACAAAACGGATGTCCAAGCTTATCGTTCGAGCAATTAGTAAACTAAACAAAAAGTAAAACGTTTAAATTAAAAATAATAAAATTCCAACTAAACCTAATAAAACAAAAATATTAAAGTAATTAGTGATATCAACTAAAACTATCCAGTGTATGGGTAAGTGATTCTTTAATTCATAATTAAGAAATTGCTCAAATACATTTACAAGAGCATACCAAATCAAAGAAAACAGGTCTCGACCTTATCAACACTTAAATGGGTGTGAACAAACTACACACATCAAGAAGAAAATAATCTAAGCCAAATTTAAAATGTTTCCGGGCGGAAACGGTCCAGGGCCGCCAAATATGTACTGCACACCATATATGCAGCCAACAATGACACCAAACATGCAGACAACGCAATTTTATCAACAACAGCCAACAGTGATGCCGGCAAATATACTCCAGTACTATCCAAACCAATTCCCACCTCTCCCTTCTACAAGCAATCCTCCACAACCAACAACAAATGCAACTTTCTTAAACACTCAAAACAACCCAAACCAACTAACAAACAGCTACATGGACCATATGGACTACCTACTTCCATCTTCAAGCGAAGAAGAAGAAGAAGAGATGGATAAAGATGACCAAAACAAAAATGCTCATCCGTGGCAGGAAGTCACCAAGAAGAGGAAACGTATAAAAATCAACAAAGAAACTGAAGAAAAAAATCATAATCAAACAAAAACATCTAACAGATTTGAAACACTCTCTGAAATCAACGACAATCAAAACCAAACTGAAAACAATAACTCGAACAACAACACCACGGTAACACAACCGAAGGACTCCAAACCACCTCCTATTTACGTTTACGGGGTAAAAGATTACAAAGCTATGATAGGTTCAATAGCCCAAATTACACCGGAAGAAACCTATTATACACGAACTCTACCAGAAAATGTTGTAAAAATTAATGCATTCACATCAGAAACTTACAGAAAATTAATTCGAGAATTTAGAGAACAAAAAATAGTCCATCATAGCTATCAGCTGAAACAAGAAAGAGCTTACAGGGTAGTGCTACGAGGGCTACACCACACAATCCCACTGGAAGAAATAAAAACAGAACTGGCAAAAAAAGGCCATGACGTAAGAAATATCATAAATGTAAGACATAGGGGAACAAAAGAACCACTACCTTTATTTTTTGTTGACATTGAACCAAAAAGCAACAACAAAGAAATACACAATATTGAATTTCTACAGCATACAAAATTACAGTGGAACCTCCAAGACATAAAAGTGGAATAGTACAGTGCACTCGCTGCCAAGCATATGGGCATTCCAAAACATATTGCTTTAAATCATATAGATATGTTAAATGCGGGGGAGCTCATGATTCAAAAATCTGCATAAAGCCTAAAAACACGCCGGCAACATGTGCCCTATGCAATAACAGTCATCCCGCTAATTATAGAGGCTGCATAGTATATAGAGATTTAATAAATGCAAGAAATAAAAATCACACAAACAGGCGGAATATAAACCCAAATTCAACTACCACCCATACAACTCCCCAAACTATGCAACATCCTTCCCAAAATGAACGAAGTTATGCACAAATAGCGACACCAAACATGAACGAAATAAACAATAACGAAGACCTCGCAAACTCAATGAAGATGTTCCTTCAGGAATTTAAAAATCTATTTACTCAATTATTAAACCAAAACGGCATGATATTAAACATGCTGACTACAGTCATAACCAAGTTAAGTAATGCCTAATATGCTTATGAGAATAGCTGCCTGGAATGCTAACGGGCTGACAAACCATATCCAGGAAGTCACTCTATTCTTAAAAACAAACAAAATAGATATTCTACTAATATCCGAAAGCCATTCAACAGAAAGAACGCATATCAAGATTCCTAACTACACCACTTATTTTTCTCACCATCCTGATGGCACAGCGCATGCAGGGTCAGCAGTTATCGTAAAATCTACAATTAAACACCATATCTTGCAGAACTATTCCACAACAAAAATTCAAGGCTCATTACTAAGACACACTCCCCACCAAGACACAACATCACCACCGACGAATATAACGATTTCTTCCAAAAGCTTGGACCAAACTTCATTGCGGCGGGCGACTGGAACGCCAAACATACCTCGTGGGGTTCAAGACTCATTACACCGAAAGGAAACAACCTACTCCGTTCAATCCAACAAAATAATCTAAACTTCCTGTCTACAGGCCAACCAACATACTGGCCGACGGACAGAAATAAGATACCAGATCTTCTTGACTTTGCCATTACTAAGGGTATATCCAACATCTATGCCAGAGTTGAATCAAACCTAGATCTAAGCTCAGACCATAGTGCCATTATAATTACATTAAGTACAACTGTAATTTGGACAGAACCGACTCTAAAATTATGTAATAAAAAAAACAAACTGGGAACAGTTTCAAAATATCGTTCATACAAACTTAAGCTTAGACCACCAAATAAAGGAACCGTCCCAGGTTGAACAGGTTATTGAATACTTTACTAAAGTAATACAAGACTCTGCTTGGAAATCGACCCCTTCTGACACCATCAGCACAGTACAAGAGTATAATATACCGTTGACAATTAGAGAAATTGTAATTGAAAAAAGAAGAGCACGGGCCAAATGGCAAAGGACAAGAAACCCAATAGACAAAAACCAACTTAATAGATTAACCCATCAACTACGGACAGCACTACAACAAGCGCGAAATGAAACGTTTAGCCACTTCATTACAAATCTGACACCAGAGGATCACTCTTTATGGAGAGCCACGAGGAAATTCAAAAGGCCTGTTCTACATATACCACCCATAAGAAAACCTGAGAGAAACTGGACACAAAGTGATGAAGAAAAAGCAAATGCACTGGCAGAGCACCTAGCAGACGTTTTTACAACAACCCATAACCCTCATATAGATGATGATGCTGTGCTAGCACATATTATTGCACCCTGTCAATTATCATTGCCAGTTAAACCATTTTCACCAGTGGAAGTTAGGAATGAGATCAACAAAACAAATCCACGAAAGGCTCCTGGCTATGATTTAGTTACGGGGGAAATCCTAAAGCAATTACCCAGAAAGGGAATAGTAATGCTCACCATCATTTATAATAGTATGCTACGCTTATGTCACTATCCGATACAATGGAAACATAGTCAAATTATCATGATTGCAAAACCAGGAAAACCTCCTACAGAACCGTCCTCTTATCGACCAATAAGTCTGCTATCAGTGATGTCTAAAATATTTGAAAGATTACTTTAAAGAGAATAAAAGAATGTTCACCGATAGAAGACATTATTCCGGAACATCAGTTTGGTTTCCGTCAGAGTTACTCAACGATCCAACAATGCCACAGGATAGTTAACAAAATTAAAGACAGCCTAGAAAGCAAGCAAATGTGTGCCTCAGTATTTTTAGACGTCAAGCAGGCATTCGACAAAGTCTGGCATGATGGTTTAATATACAAACTAAAAATACACATGCCAAGTGAAATATACCTAATCCTCAAATCGTATCTAAGCACACGCTCCTTCCAAGTAAAAATTAATAAATCTCTGTCTAATTACCATCCTATCCAATCCGGTGTTCCTCAAGGAAGTGTTCTTGGTCCGTTCCTATATCTACTATATACAGCCGACATACCTGTCACAGAAAACATCACAATGGCGACATTTGCTGATGATACGGCAATATTAACCTCAGACGTTAATCCTGATATAGCATCAGAAAGACTGCAAAATCATCTACACCAACTTGAAGACTGGCTACAAAGATGGAAGATTACCGTCAACAATGATAAGTCTGTACAAATTACATTTACAACTAAAAGAAGTAACTGCCCGGAAGTCAGATTAAATAATGCTCTCATCCCAGTGAAAACAGAAGTTAAATATCTAGGCCTCCATCTGGATCAGAAACTTACGTGGAAAAATCACATCAGAGCAAAGAAAATACAACTTACCTTAAAAACAAGACAAATGAACTGGCTACTCGGAAAGAAATCGCAACTGTCACTAAGCAACAAAGTATTAATATACAAGACTATACTCAAACCCATATGGACGTATGGAATAGAACTCTGGGGATGCAGCAAGCCCTCGAATACAAAAATATTACAGACCTTCCAATCAAAGACGCTTCGAATGATGGCAAACGCTCCATGGTATGTAAGCAACCCTTCATAAATGAAGTAATTACAAAATATGCCAACAAAGCAGAGGAACGAAATGCTGCCCACAACAGTCAAATAATCACTGATCTGTACCAACAACCACTAATTGACAGAAGATTAAAAAGGACTTGGCCAGAAGACTTAGTTAACTAGGTGTAATGGAGAGCTGTCGATGGACAGCACCCTTTCAAGTTGAATGCTGCCAAAATATTTGCTAAATACTCATGTAAATTAGAGTAGATTGTAAATAAACAAGAATTTATAATAAAAAAAAAAAAAATCTTTGCAATGTGTTTAAATTGTTTCTTGCGGCTTTAAAAAAATATGTTATCAATATTGAATCTATGTGTTTAAGTAATATTCTGAACCTTGTCGCCATTAGAAACATTACAATGATATGATCTCAATAATGTCACACAAGTTACTTTTAAAAAAAGTTACGTAATGTTTTTGTAATATAACATGTTTGGCGGGAATACTCTATAATATGCAGATATTTCATTATTTATATAAACCCTATGTCAACAAACAAATCTTTTATGTATTGGACGATGGCCAGAATGGTAAGTTGTTTAATCAGTCTTATTGATGTACATAAAATATAAACCGTTTACATATAAGTAGACCAGGGCCAAACCGATTTTAAATTCATGAAAAATTTTTAGCAGTATTTGGATGGTCGGAAAATTTAGGCTAACTTATAAGTGAATTAAGCAAAAATCACGACGACTGAGTAAAACTTCAAAATCCGGCTAAGAATTTTTGTTTCAAAAATGATTGATCTGGTGTAAAATATTGTCACGAGGTCCAATTATTAGCCTACGTGTTGTTTATGGAGGTACGGAGGTCTCTCCCCGAATACTTAGCAGTTATTACGCTTTAAAACCATCACTCACTCTAAGAAATAAAACAAGAGAAGTACAAAACAAATACAATTTTATTAGGTCACCCTTCAAATATACATGGATTAAATATAACTAACAATGAAGTCTTACCTAAGCATACTGGGCTATAGGGGCTTGTCACTCTCCCCTTATTAATTATTCTTCTATATAGGGCTTATTTTGGCTTTTGCTCGAACGCCGGACTGTAATCTTCAGTTACTTTTTTATCCTTTATCGTACTCTTTAAAACTGAACTTTTTTATGACCGGTAAAGAACGCCACTTTTTACTTTGACCGATCGCTTCTCTTTTGGAAACCTTTTCGGCCACCCAGCCAACTACCGACTCCCTAATTTTTCTCGCCTCGAATAGTTTTTAGGCGAAAATCGCTGACCTGACAGAATCCGCAATTTCGATAGATTGCCCTACATTTAGGCAATCTAACATCGATTTTTGGGTTTCTGCACATCAGCGAAATTTTGCAACGACCTGGTTTACTTTACATTTTTTTTTCTCTATTGAGTAAATAATAATAATAAATTTAAACTAAAATAATTTTGATAAATAAAATTCCTAAACGTTTTTTCTGAAATTAATATTTTATCTATATTTGGGATTCGTAACAATATCAGGAAAACAATATAGAATATTATGTCAAATTGCCTGTACTCTCAAAATGACAATCAGAATATTTTCAATAATAAACAGTTTTACTCCAAAAGATATCAATAATTCCATAATCAAAATAAAAATTAAAAATATTTCGATCCAATTAGGAGTTTGGAGTTTAGTGTAACAATATCTGGTCACCGAGCTTCGCTCTTAACATTCAAATCTACATTTTAAGCAGTCCAATGAGTATATAATTTAAGTATATTTATAACATGACAAATTATTAATTAATTCGCGAAAATCACGGAGTGGGCGACATCTACTTGAACTACTGAAAGGGACATAAATAAAAAGTTGATTGGCGATTGGCTTGAAAGTAGGCGGGAAAATTAAAAAAGCTGTCAGTGTTAATTTTCAATTGGCTGCAGCTGTTGTTGACGTTTATCAACTGCTTGTCACAGAGGTTAGTTAAATGCATTAAAGTTGCCTAGTTTCTGGGGATTTCACCCTTTTAGGGCAACTTCTACTGACGCTTGATCTTCGCGAATTGTCACGGTGGACAGTGGACAGGCCCCGTTTCCGGGACGTGCAACAGCAGCGTGTAGGGCACACGTCCCGTCAACAGAAGATCGCTCAGCTCACTCTATTTATCACTATATAAGAAAAACTTTATGTTCAATTGATTTTATTATTTTTTGATCTGCAGTGAAGGAAAATTATAGGTCTGATATTCATACTTGGGTAAAAACCTCCACAAAAACCTGTGACCAGACTCTCGAGGTGTGGCAGATATTGATATCATATTTTTTCAAAAATTCTTTCTCTCTCTCTCTCTCTCTCTGATCATGAAAACTTAAATATTAAAACTGTCCGCATAATAAAATAGTAGCCGTAAGGGGTAGTCTCACACTATCGGGGAAGGGAAGACAGGTGTCCATTTTAACAGTGTTACTCAACGTTCCTATAAATATTTACCTAAACCCATGATTTCTGAAATTGAATTGGCAACGTTGTATTTTCAACTTTGAATTAATAAGATGGCTGTCAGTTGACAAGCAAATTATTTATGTCCGTCAAATGAACCTTTCCTTTTTTATATAAAGCGACAAATTTAAAATTGAATTCTTTCTGATTAAAACGCCAGAAATTAAATAAAGTCAAACCTTTTTACTACTATACTATACAGAAGAAAGGAGTGCAGTATTTAATTTGCAGAACGTAGTACAGGTTCAAGAGGTAGAATTTTATTTTTACCTCATCCTTCAATGCTTATTTGTAGTTAAAATTTAAATTTTAATACATCTGATCGGCCTAATATAGTTTTTGTCTAGATTCTTGTTTCCATGGTTTTTACTGTAATAAATTTGTTCTTTTGACAGATAAGTCAGACTTTATTTATTCATAGCCGTATTGTATGTATTTTAATTGATTCAGAATTTTGTATTAATATATATTTCAAAATGGCTTCATTCTAAAAATATTATCAGTCCTCCTAAATCCTTGAAGGCAGAATCATTAGTAATAGCAAGGCAACATAAAAACAAATTCAAAAAATATATTATGGGTGAGATGGCCAGAGAAAAAGGAATTAAAATTCTCAGATTTCCTCCGAACCACGCAGAGTTAAATTCCATTGAACTGATCTGGTCTCAATTATTAAAAGGTTATGTTTCTCAAAACAATAAAACATTTAAATTTCCTGATGTGCGAAATTTGTTTTTGAAGGCAGTTTCAGATGTAAATAGAGAACATTGGGGAAAATGCATTGATCATGTTTAAAAATGTGGAAAATTCATTTAGGAAAGTGGATATATCAATGGATAATTTAATAGAACCGATAATAATAAACATCAGAAAAGAAAATTATAGTGATGCCAGTAGTTTTAGTGAAGACAGTGACTTTTAAAGATAGTTCTTGAACTAACTTTTTTTTTAATCTTTGAGTTTAGGTAAGTACTGAAGCGTTACTTTTAATGCCAAGAGATTTAATTTAATCCCAACATATAATCCTCCTTGTTATTTATTGGTTAAATTTAATTCGTTCAATGTTAAAGTGTCGGATGCATAAAGTTTATTTTTATTTTTTGTAAATAATATAACTTCAAAATTTAATCTACGAAGTGCGTATATATATTTTATATGCTGTGACCTTATTTATATTATAGAAACTTATTTTGCAAAGTACGCCTATGGAATGTGACGTTATATCCCCACTTTGACTGTACTCATCTATCCTTTATAGTATATATTACTATAGAAACAAGTTATTATTATGTGCCGTTGCTAGGAAATAAAACTAAAAGCTTAACTTTTCTTGTAAATATCACGGAAGATCGAATTTTCACAGACATGAGACCTACATTTTTTTCGCCGATTTAGATAGGAATTAGTCTACCCTGAAAGTTTCATTGAATTCTGACGAGTGGATTTCGAGATCCTCTGGACACACACACATACACACACACACACACACACACACACACACACACACACACACACACACACACACACACACACACACACACACACACACACACACACACACACACACACACATACAAACCTTGCTCGTTTAATAGTATTTGATTTTCTCTTTCGTGTCTACAAAGCACAACAGAGGCGTGAAAATACCGAGTTTTGAATTTAATTTATTAACTAAATAGACATTGACCAAATTTTATCAGTCACAGTCTGTTTCGTGCTTACAGAGTGTGATATTTAATTTTTAATTGATTTGCCATTATAAGACCGGTTTCTGCCTTTTGGCTTCTTCAGCTGGGCCAAATAAATAAACAAATTCCAAACATGCGCGGGATTAACAACAATCACCAAAAGGATTAGAATTTAATTGTGTTGTCATCTATCAGTAAATTGATAAACTGAGTTTAAAAAAAAAAAGGAGAAAAGAAGAACCACACTATTATGAAGCAGTGACCCCTAATAAGTTGAGAAACATGGTTTAATTATCATCTATACTTTTTCGTTCACTGTTTATCGGTTTAACGGTAGATGGCAACCCGGACAAGTTTTACATCTTTTGGCGGATATTGCTAGTACGCCCACTCGAATTTAAAATCTATTTATTCGAGCCGAAAGGTAGAAAACGCTATTGGAATGTCGAATCAAATAAATTAAATTCCAAACTCGCTATTTTCTCAGCCATGTAGGCATGAAATAAACCTTTTGACTATGCAGTGACTGTTAATAAGTAATTTGGGAAACAGTTTCAAACTCTGTTTATCACAACACGGTCAAGATTGCGTTTATTAATTGAAATTAAAATTGCACCAAAAGAATGGAGTTACTTAAATTCAATGATTCTCTTCATAAACTAAATTATATTTAGTGCAAATTATCCTGTATAATAACTGAAATGTCTCTACCATGTCCTTGATAGAATAAATTTAACACTAATAAATTTTATAGTGGAAAGATAACAAAATGTAATACACGTTTACTTTTATTTACAATTACCAGGTAAACGTTAAAATATGTACTTGACTGTTAAGTCAAAAGTGCTGTTAAAATTCTTGATGGTGGTTTCATAATGAAAACAAATAGTTAAAACGCGTTCCTGGCGTGTTTTGGTTGTATATACAAGTAACAGAAACAGTAAGTTTATTTTTAAATATTGAGATAATATAAATAAATTCTTAAGTTTTTAATTTTCTTTAGTTTTTATTTTCAAAATTCACACATTGACATCTCTCAAATCAAAATTACTATCATCCAAAACAAACATCACCATCGCAACTATTTTTTTTAAGTCCTTTTTACACAGTTTCTTTAATAATTTTTTTTTTAAATGTACTTCCAATAATTTTGCCCCATTTTTTATATCATTACAACATTCCCCCAAATTTTATTTTCTCAATTTGTTTTTATCATAAAAAAAAATTAATGAAATCAAATTTTAATTTCTAATTTTTCCACTAAAATCTTGTATTTTTTTTTATTTCTTAAATTCTCTTCCTCTGCTATTCCCAAATTCATTTTTATTTCTTCTTTTAAATTTTCTTCCAATATTCAAAATTATTTATTTTAATTTCATCTTCCATCTATGATAATTTCTTTTCAAATTGTCTATTTCCTTCTGTATTTCCTTAATTCTCTCGTCTGCTTTATTCTCATCTTGTTTTTGTTCTTCTCTTAATTTTGTTCCTGTCTCCTTCACACGTTCTTCTACTTTTTTTAAGTCTTCCTTGACTTCTTTTACTTCTTTTTCAATTTTTTCTTTGAAAATCGCTTCTTTTTCTTGTATTTCTTTTATTTCGTTTCTTGTTTTTAAATTCTCTTCTTCAAATTTCATTGATGGTTCACTATTACATATACCTGCTCTTGGTTCCCCACTTCTGCTTGCTAATTCTTGCCTGATGTCTTTTTCTACGTTATTTATTCTTAATCTTATTGAATTATTTTCTATATTGGTCACTTCTTCTTGTAGTCTAAATCCTTCCTTTAGTTGGTCTTCCATTTTTTCTACAGCATTTTGCAATTTCTGATTCACCTTTTCCAATTCCTTTCCTACATTTTGTTTTAAATTTTCCACTGTTTCCATACCCTTTTCATTTTGCATTTCACATTTTTCGACTTCTTTTATCAATTCCTGACACTGTACCTTTATTTCTCTGTGTGCATTTCCATAAATATTGGCATCAATTTGATGTCCCAACTCCATAAATTTCTCTTTTACCTCTTTGTCCATTTCCTTTCGAATTTTTATTCCATTTTCTACAATCTCTCCTCTCAATTTTTCTTCTTGTTCTGTTATATCTCTTCTCATTTGTATAGTCTCCCGTCTGACATTATCAATTTCTTTATCCTGCTCCATAAATTTTTTTGTTATTTTCTTATCGAATTCTAGCAATATTGTTTGATTTTTTTGATTATATTCTTCAAATCTTGTTTGTTCTTCATCAATTTTTATCAATTTCATATTCATATCTACTAATATTGCTTGATTTTCTTGTTTAGTTTCTTCCGACGCCCTATTCATCTTAATCATCATCTCCATTAACTCCTTAAACTGATCTCTACTTGTTTGTTTCTTCTATACTCCCGTTCTTCCTCCATGTTTTTGGGTTCACTCAATTTCGAGCCCACGTTGTTGGCGCCAATTGAGATAATATAAATAAATTCTTAAGTTTTTAATTTTCTTTAGTTTTTATTTTCAAAATTCACACATTGACATCTATCAAATCAAAATTACTAACTATCATCCAAAACAAACCATAGCAACTATTTTTTTTAAGTCCTTTTTACATAGTTTCTTTAATAATTTTTTTTTAAATGTACTTCCAATAATTTTGCCCCATTTTTTATATCATTACAATATACTCATTTAGAAATTCATCGATTTTTTCTAAAATATGACTTCTTTTGAAAGTTGTAGAAATGTTTATTTTTATATAATATGTTCTCTACAATTATGACCTAATGTCTACTAATCCAACAGTCGAAAAAATCACAATGAAACAAAATTAAATGTTAAAAAACCATTACATGAAAAAGATGATAGATCCGTAACATTTAGCTTTCTTAAGTGTATACAATGACCCATTTCTCAAATTGGTTCAGGATTGCTTTTGGTTTTCATCAGAAAACACCATGTCGAGGAAATTTTGGAGCACTTCATCCTACGCAATTGCTTACTAGACCAAGAAAATTTACAAAAAGTTGAAAAACTAGTACTTCAAGCAAAAAAGTACTTGCAAAAGACCAGAATACCATGCCGTTCAGGCTTTTCTTTTTGGGAAGCAACTCCTGAAAGACATGGCTTTCTCAAACCTTTACCGTCCATCTTAAAGTTCCGCCTTGGCCTCTAGCGACTACACTAGTAGTTACATAATAGTTATTTATGTACCAAGTGCGTTAGGATCAAGCTCGTGGTGCAAACAAGATTTTATTTTTCACGAAAAATTTATTTTATTTTAATAAAAAAATCGATTTTTTGATATTTTTACGTTTGCTGAATATTGTTGTCAGTGTTTCATTACATTTAGTGAAAGCAACCAAAAATTTATTGCCGGAGAAATCCAGACCCTCCTCGTACAATGAGCGGGCCATAACGCCCGCTCATAATACTCTAGTTATCAAAACCTTTTCAGTTCCTGCAACAAATACTGATGTGATTATCTCCCACTTTCAGTCATTTGAACAAAAGCTGTATGATTTTTTAGAGGAAATTTATTCACATCAAAATATCGAACTGGCGATAAATACCCAAATTTTGTATTTGGCCTAAAAAATGTGGAGAATTTCTAACTTTCCAATTACCACCAAGTCCTGATCAACTGTTATGTATGGGATACCACTGAATCAAAAATATCAACATTTGAATTGAACAATTTAAAAATCAGAAAAACAAATTCATTAACCATGAAACATTTTACCGCGTGACTATAAAAAGTGACGAATAAAAATTAAAATTCTTATAGATAGTAAGGATACTTTAAAATGTATTTTGCAGGTCCATTATGATTCTGTAAACCACGCATCGATATTAATATCTGGTCACCGAGCTTCGCTCTTAATATTCAAATATACATTTTTAAGCAGTCCAATGAGTATATAATTTAAGTATATTTATAACCTGACAAATTATTAATTAATTCGTGAAAATCACGGAGTGGGCGACATCTACTTGAACTACAGAAAGGTAGATAAATAGAAAGTAGGCGGGAAAATTAAAAAAGCTGTCAGTGTTAATTTTCAATTTGCTGCAGGTGTTGTTGACGTTTATCAACTGCTTGTCCCAGAGGTTAGTTAAATGCATTAAAAGTTGCCTAGTTTCTGGAGATTTCACCCTTTTGGGGCAACATCTACTGACGCTTGATCTTCGCGAATAGTCACGGCGGACAGGCCCCGTTTCCGGGACGGGCAACAGCAGCGTGTAGGGCATAGTGGTTTCAGTGGGGTGGTTTTAGTGAGTAACCGTAAGGGGTAGTCTCACACTATCGGGGAAGGGAAGAACCTTTACCCGATGTGCATAAAGAATTTCCACCCGCCAAAAAAAAAAAGATTAGCTTTAGGTTAGGTTAGATCTGTGTAATAAATAAAGAAAAGTACGATACGTGTGACATTTTGACATTTGTTACATTCTGACAGGTGTCATATTTTGACAGTTGTAACATTCTGACACGTATCACATTTTAACAGTTGTCACGTTTTGACAAGTGTCCATTTTAACAGTGTTACTCAACGTTCCTATAAATATTTACCTAAACCCATGATTTCTGAAATTGAATTGGCAACGTTGTATTTTCAACTTAGAATTTATGAGATGGCTGTTATTTGACAAGCAAATTATTTATGTCCGTCAAATGAACCTTTTCTTTTTTATACTTTTCAGGTTTATTCTGGTTATAAATTGCTACTTGGGCATTTGCAGAATAAAAAAATGTGAAAAATATTTTTCCGCGCAAAAATTTCTATTGCTAAGTAGGTATATTGATTTTATCATGTTTTATAGCATCTGCGAAAATTTCATGAAAATCCCAGCTGGTCCCATTTTCTTAACGTTTAACCAGAGATGTGCGTGTCAGTAGTTGTCAAAATTTGTAGGTCATTATGGATAAAAAGCGGCAAATTTAAAATTGAATTCTTTCAGATTTAAACGCCAGAAATTAAATAAAGTCAAACCTTTTTAGTACTATACTATACAGAAGAAAGGAGTGCAGTATTTAATTTGCAGAACGTAGTACAGGTTCAAGAGGTAGACATTTTATTTTTACCTCATCCTTCAATGCTTATTTGTAGTTAAAATTTAAATTTTAATACATCTGATCGGCCTAATATAGTTTTTGTCTAGATTTAATCTTGTTTCCATGGTTTTTACTGTAATAAACCTGTTATTTTGACAGATAAGTCAGACTTTATTTATTCATAGCCGTATCGTATGTATTTTAATTGATTCGGAATTTTGTAATAAAATATATATTTCAAAATGGTTTCATTCTAAAAATATTATCAGTCCTCCTAAATCCTTGAAGGCAGAATTATTAGTAATTCAAATTCAAAATTCAAAAAATATATTATAGATGAGATGGCCAGAGAAAAACTAATTAAAATTCTCAGATTGCCTCCGTACCACGCAGAGTTAAATCCCATTGAACTGATCTGGTCACAATTATTAAAAGATTATGTTTCTCAAACCAATAAAACATTTAAATTTCCTGATGTGCGAAATTTGTTTTTGAAGGCATTTTCAGATGTAAATAGAGAACATTGGGGAAAATGCATTGATCATGTTAAAAAGGTGGAAAATTCATTTAGGAAAGTATATCCACTATCAATGGATAATTTAATAGAACCTATAATAATAAACCTCAGAAAAGACAATTATTGTAATACCAGTAGTTTTAGTGAAGACAGTGACTTTTATAGATAGTTTTTGAACTAACTTTTTTTTAATCTTTGAGTTTAAGTAAGTACTGAAGCGTTACTTTTAATGCCAAGAGATTAAAAACAGTTTAATCCCAACATATAATCCTCCTTGTTATTTATTGGTTAAATTTAATTCGTTCAATGTTAAAGTGTCAGATGCATAAGGTTTATTTTTATTTTTTGTAAATAATATAACTTCAAAATTTAATCTACGAAGTGGGTATATATATTTTATATGCTGTGACCTTATTTATATTATAGAAACTTATTTTGCAAAGTACGCCTATGGAATGTGACGTTATATCCTCTCTCCTTTATAGTATATTACTATAGAAACAAGTTGCCGTTGCTAGGAAATAAAACTAAAAGCTTAACTTTTCTTGTAAATATCTCGGAAGATCGAATTTTCACAGACATGAGACCTATATTTTCTGTCGATTTAGATAGGAATTAGTCTACCCTGAAAGTTTCATTGAATTCTGACGAGTGGATTTCGAGATCTTCTGGACACACATACACACACACATACAAACCTTGCTCGTTTAATAGTATTTGATATGTTTACACAATATTTTAATAACTACACAAAAGATGTGAAAATAAAATACATTAAGATCACACAATCTCCCAAATCGACCGACAATTTTTAAATTGTCAGTACGTGACACCGACGTCTGGACCCAACAACTACTCCTTGGGCAATATGCCCCAACAGGTATTGAATTTAAAATTGTCGGTCGATTTGGGAGATTTTGTGATCTTAATGTATTTTATTTTCACATCTTTTGTGTAGTTTATTTACTCCCAATAACCATTTTTGTAATTTTTATTGGTCAAAAAATTTCACCTTTAGTATTACTTTCCCGGCCCCTCGCCAAGGGAAAGTATTGTGAACGCGCTAAAAAAACAAATTTGAGATAACGACGGATATATCCATTTTGAGGTCTCCTGGGACGATTAAAACGATTTCCATATAGAAGTCTGTCCGTCTGTCTGTGTGTATGTGTGTATGTGTGTATGTGTGTATGTGTGTATGTGTGTATGTGTGTCAGTATTCTGTAATGAAGTTATTTTTCACAATTTAAATAATTTCGGGATTCAATGAAAATTTATTTGAAATTAAATAAAACGTTCGATTTTTATTTGGCTCACCCTATACATATTTTAAAATATTTCACGAGCTAACGCCGTTTAAAGATAGTATTGCGCGCGCCGCGAATCCGGTCGCTTTGAAAGGGATTTTTGCGTAGTAGGAATTCTTCAGAGCTTAGGTGAGAAATAATTTGAAATTAGGAATTAATTCTTTTCCTGCGATTCATTCTGAACAGTCGAACCGAAATATAGTTAGCTGTTTTTCCGCCGTTTAAAAGTATTCCGAGGTATAAAATTCTTAGTATTGTTTTCCGTAATTTTTCATTTGATTTTGCCGTGTTAATAAGATAAATTAGAATCGCGTTAATTTTGATCCGAAATCACATCCGTTTATTTTAAAAGATAAGACGCCGCGTCGTGATACTGTTTACCTACGTTTTTTTTGTATCGCTACGACTTTTTTTATCGTTTTGTTCAATTGCTTTGCCGGTTATTTTAATTTGAGAATAATTTATTTATTAGTAAAAGATTTCATTTAATTATTACAAAGAGTTATTTAGATTTTAAAAATCAAAATACCGAATTGCGTGAGATTTTATTTTAGTTCTCGTTTTTATTTCTTCAATAATTTGGCTGAAATAGTTTGATCATTTTTCCGGTTTTATAATTTAGTTTACTTATAATTAAATTTTCATTCTTAGTGGCGTACCTGGTTTAATTTAAATATCTGGTCACCGAGCTTCGCTCTTAATATTCAAATCTACATTTTTAAGCAGTCGAATGAGTATATAATTTAAGTATATTTATAACCTGACAAATTATTAATTAATTCGTGAAAATCACGGAGTGGGCGACATCTACTTGATCTATATAAAGGTAGATAAATAGAAAGTTGATTGGCGATTGGCTTGAAAGTAGGCGGGAAAATTAAAAAAGCTGTCAGTGTTAATTTTCAATTGGCTGCAGCTGTTGTTGACGTTTATCAACTGATTGTCACAGAGGTTAGTTAAATGCATTAAAGTTGCCTAGTTTCTGGGGATTTCACCCTTTTAGGGCAACTTCTACTGACGCTTGATCTTCGCGAATTGTCACGGTGGACAGGCCCCGTTTCCGGGACGGGCAACAGCAGCATGTAGGGCACACGACCCGTCAACAGAAGATATAAGAAAAACTCTATGTTCAATTTTATTATTTTTTGATCTGCAGTGAAGGAAAATTATAGGTCTGATATTCATACTTGGGTAAAAACCTCCACAAAAACCTGTGACCAGACTCTCGACGTGTGGCAGATATTGATATCATATTTTTTCAAAAATTCTTTCTCTCTCTCTCTCTCTCTCTGATCATGAAAACTTAAATATTAAAACTGTCCGCATAATAAAATAGTAGCCGTAAGGGGTAGTCTCACACTATCGGGGAAGGGAAGACAAGTGTCCATTTTAACAGTGTTACTCAACGTTCCTATAAATATTTACCTAAACCCATGATTTCTGAAATTGAATTGGCAACGTTGTATTTTCAACTTTGAATTAATAAGATGGCTGTCATTTGACAAGCAAATTATTTATGTCCGTCAAATGAACCTTTCCTTTTTTATATAAAGCGACAAATTTAAAATTGAATTCTTTCTGATTAAAACGCCAGAAATTAAATAAAGTCAAACCTTTTTACTACTATACTATACAGAAGAAAGGAGTGCAGTATTTAATTTGCAGAACGTAGTACAGGTTCAAGAGGTAGAAATTTTATTTTTACCTCATCCTTCAATGCTTATTTGTAGTTAAAATTTAAATTTTAATACATCTGATCGGCCTAATATAGTTTTTGTCTAGATTCTTGTTTCCATGGTTTTTACTGTAATAAATTTGTTCTTTTGACAGATAAGTCAGACTTTATTTATTCATAGCCGTATCGTATGTATTTTAATTGATTCAGAATTTTGTATTAATATATATTTCAAAATGGCTTCATTCTAAAAATATTATCAGTCCTCCTAAATCCTTGAAGGCAGAATTATTAGTAATAGCAAGGCAACATAAAAACAAATTCAAAAAATATATTATGGATGAGATGGCCAGAGAAAAAGGAATTAAAATTCTCAGATTTCCTCCGAACCACGCAGAGTTAAATTCCATTGAACTGATCTGGTCACAATTATTAAAAGGTTATGTTTCTCAAAACAATAAAACATTTAAATTTCCTGATGTGCGAAATTTGTTTTTGAAGGCAGTTTCAGATGTAAATAGAGAACATTGGGGAAAATGCATTGATCATGTTAAAAATGTGGAAAATTCATTTAGGAAAGTGGATATATCAATGGATAATTTAATAGAACCGATAATAATAAACCTCAGAAAAGACAATTATAGTGATACCAGTAGTTTTAGTGAAGACAGTGACTTTTAAAGATAGTTCTTGAACTATCTTTTTTTTTAATCTTTGAGTTTAGGTAAGTACTGAAGCGTTACTTTTAATGCCAAGAGATTTAATTTAATCCCAACATATAATCCTCCTTGTTATTTATTGGTTAAATTTAATTCGTTCAATGTTAAAGTGTCGGATGCATAAAGTTTATTTTTATTTTTTGTAAATAATATAACTTCAAAATTCAATCTACGAAGTGCGTATATATATTTTATATGCTGTGCCCTTATTTATATTATAGAAACTTATTTTGCAAAGTACGCCTATAGAATGTGACGTTATATCCCCACTTTGACTGTACTCATCTATCCTTTATAGTATATATTACTATAGAAACAAGTTATTATTATGTGCCGTTGCTAGGAAATAAAACTAAAAGCTTAACTTTTCTTGTAAATATCACGGAAGATCGAATTTTCACAGACATGAGACCAATATTTTTCGCCGATTTAGATAGGAATTAGTCTACCCTGAAAGTTTCATTGAATTCTGACGAGTGGATTTCGAGATCCTCTGGACACACACACATACACATACACATACAAACCTTGCTCGTTTAATAGTATTTGATTTTAAATGTCATTATTTTTCCGAATTAGTAAACAGGAATAGTTTATTCATTTTAGGGACCCGTAATTATTTTAAAGAGAGTTACTTATACTTTCATTCCAATTTCATTTTTAATTTTGTTAATTATTTTAATTTCCGAAAAATTAATTTAATATTGGTTTCTTTTCGTGGCCGAATTTTAGGAGAGTTATTTAAGTTCTCAGTTTAGAATTTTATTTACGATTACATTTCTAATTTTGTTAATTATCTTTTCCGCTAGATTAACCGAAATTGATTCATTTATTGATGGTTTTCTTGAGTTAGTTTGTTTTTAATTAAATCTCAGTTAGCTTTGGTTACCTTTTTCACGTCCGAAATTAAATATTAGTTACCGCATTCATTGTTCCGACTGTCGCTTAAGTAATTTAAAAGCATTGGGATCAGATCTTATCTTCGTGGTGGCTTCGGCAAAAACCCTCAGACGATATCTCCCCAATTGCAGAGTTGGTTCGCCGTGAAGTAGTAGCTTTGGGATCAGATCTAATCTTCGTGGTGGCTTCGGCAAAAACCCCCAGACAATATCTCCCCATAGCTAAGTTCGCTCGCCGGGTAATAATTTTCAACGCTTTGTCGTGAAATGATTTAAAAGCATTGGGATCAAATCTTATCTTCGTGGTGGCTTCGGCAAAAACCTCCAGACAATATCTCCCCAATTGCAGAGTTAGTTCGACGTGTAGTTTCCGAAATCTTAGGACCAGATCTTATCTTCGTGGTGGCTTCGGCAAAAACCCCCAGACAATATCTACCTGAGTTTCGGCCGGTCTGTATTAGTTTCACAGCTTCGGGACTGATCTTATCTTCGTGGTGGCTTCGGCAAAAACCCCCAGACAATATCAGATTCTGAATGCTTAGGTCCGTAAATTCAACCCCCGCGATTACCCTGTTTATTCCGTAAAATAAGAAAGCTAACTAACTCACCCGATTTAAGTTAAATAATTTAATAGTATTAATTTACGTTGCCGGTTAATTAGCATTTTTAGAAAGAGAGTCATAAAATAGTTGCCGATTTTAATTTCCGAATTTGACAAGTAGATTTAATAATTAATAAGGTTAGATAACTCTCCTGTTTTAATTTAAAGTAATAAAAGTAATTGAGAATAAATTTATTAACTTTCTTGTTAATTTTGGAACATAAAAAATTTTGACAAACCCTGCCGATCTATTTCATAAATTAATTAGGCTAAATAACTCTTTCATAGTGATTTAGATATTTAATAGAAGTTATTTTGTTTTTCCGTTTGCTTCCGTAATTTGATAAATTTAATTAAAGTCTAATTGAGTCACTCCGTCACTACAGTCACTATAAGGCCGAATCGAACGTTTCTTTTAAACGTAGTATTTTTTTGTTCGGGGTTAAATAGGGTTGGGCTTTGAAGTAGAACGAATTTTATTTTGTTACACTAGCTAAAAACAATATATGTGTCACGTTTATTTCCTGGTTTATATTCACCAACCTTACCTCTTTTCAGGGATATTAAAGGTATCTAATAAAGTAAAAATAATTAAGTCTGAAGTCAACTAGACCCCTGGAGAATACCGTATCTCCATCTGAAGTTACCTGTGCCCCTAAGAGGCCGTTTCTAAGGGTTGTGGAGCATACCACATAAAAAACTGGCGCTCGAGCAATCTCCGTAGTAAAGCGTCATCTTGTAAGGCAATATTTTTCTTAGTGGCAAGAAAAAGCCTTACAATTCTTCCACGATAGCGTCCGCACGCTTAATCCGATTAAGTTGAAATTTGGTATATGGGTTTCATGCGATTGGGGATTGACCCCATTTTTGGTTGAAATCGCCCCACCAGGGGGCGCAGGAGCCATATGTACATCGCGAAAAAAATAAAGATTTAAAGTTTTTATTTGATATTTAGGTGCCTCTCTGGCTTGTAAATACATCCTGAAATTTTCATTCCTTAATTTTGAACCTAACCTAAAAAATTTTTTTAAACTCAAAAATTGCAACACGTAGCGTCCAAACGCTTGGTCCGATTGAGCTGAAATTTGGTATGTGGGTATCGGATCATCCCAATGTAAACCTAACTTAATTAATCAATCAAAATAACCGTCACATTTGTCAAATTTGTCAAAGCGCATATCCACAATGCCAGCCCATTTAAGTAAGTTTCATCAAATCCGAATAATTTCCAAAATAGCTTGGCAGAAGATGAAAATTTAATAGTAATGGAGCTATGACAAGTTATTAATTATTGAATTGAAATTTTTAATTTCTCCATCTCGTTTTATTGCAGTGAAACATTTAATTTTATCGTTACATCTACTAAAATTTTTGTTGACCTGGCATCACTGCCCTAGAAATTATAACATAAAAACTAGTTTAGTATTGACACATTTTAAAAGATGCATTTACACAACTAGAAAAACACTATTTTCGATTATAAGAGTTGTACCAGTTTTATATGACGCGCAGTGTACATTAAAAAAAAAAAGAAGCTAAAGTTTTTATTTGGTATTTAGGTGCCTTATTGGCTTGTAAATACATCCTCAAATTTTCATTCCTTAATTTTAAAACTAAGCAATGGAAAAAAATTTTAAAATTTAAAATCCAAATGACATTTGACATGTCAAAAAAAAAGTAAGCTAAATTCCGACCCTAAAAAATTGTTTAACTTTTTTTTGATACGTGAAATATTCGAGCGCTCTAAATAAACGCTCAAGATAATTCGAGCGCTATAAATAAACGCTCGAGATAATTCAAGCGCTATAAATAAACTCTCGAGATAATTCGAGCACCCTAAATGAACGCTCGAGAATATTCGTGCGCTCTAAATAAACACGATCGACATAATTCGAGCGATATAAATAAACGCTCGAGACAATTCGAGCACCTTAAACAAACGCTCGAGAAAATTCGAGCGCTCTAAATAAATGCTCGAGATAATTCGAGCATCCTAAATAAACTCTCGAGATAATTCGAGCGGGGCCATATTTTCTTAAATAAAAAAGAATACCTACATTTTCAATATGTTAAATGAAATGAGGAGAATTTTTTAAGAATTTGTAAAATTGTTCAAAAAATCTAATTGAAGAAATTAAGTACGCTGTTATAAGTCCAGACTTTTTGGCACACTGTATATGGCTATAGGTAAAGAGTACGTAATGCGTGTTGTAAAGCAATTACGCTTGGTGCGCAATTTTTCCATTCGTGCGTAAAATGCTATTTACAACACTTATTACATAATTATCCATCTTTTGTGGCACAAATTTTTGTCAAATAATGTGCAAAAATATGTTTCATATTGCCTCAAATCATTTTGAATTTCCTCAAATAAACTAAACACCTGATTACAACGAATAATTTGAATGTATAATTATATTCACATAAGTAAAAGTCAACACAAACAAACATAAACGTTTTAACATTTATACTGAACATAACCACATTTATTTAACGTGCACGGTTGAATGTCTCAAACGCGGTAAATCGGTGCACGCTAAAAGACTACGTCATGGACAATGATGACGTTTTAGCATGTACCTTTAATCAGAAAGGTTTGAAGATTTTTCACAAAATTTTCAGCCATTCGAGCGGAACGTTTGGGGGTTCTTTAGCAAGTCTTTCCAACACGAGTCTCTTCAATTACAAAACGAAAATTATGCAATAAAAAAATTAAAACAAAAGCTAAATCAAGAGATTCCGAACAAGTCATAGGCATCAAACGGAAATGCACTAATAAATAATCTCGTCCGATCATTATTAATATATCTAGGTACCTATTAATATGAATTTCATAAGAATAAAGTTATTGTTTAATTACAGTGCACGATGTTAATTTTGTATACAATTAAAGGTGCACGCTAAAAGACTACGTCATGGACAATGATAACGTTTTAGCGTGTACCTAAGTTTTTTATTTTGAGACACAGCGTTTTGGAAAACACTATTCATCCATATACGTGTTTTTTCACATCCGCATTAACTTTATCAGAGCTGGATAAATTCTATAAATTGCCTTTAACAGAATTATCCCGAGAAAGATAAATAAGAAGACCACGAAATATCTAATTATTTTTTTGCGCAAAAACATATTAGCCGCAACGTGTCATTTTCTGTGTAAACTCAACAAATCAATAATGTTATGGATAGTAGGTATAATTGTAAACTTATACTTTCTCTGTATCGGCCATACACCTTCCGTAGTTGCAACAAGTGAAAGTAAAACTAAGCAAAATTTTTGCTATTACGCAGCATGTATAATCTAGTCGATGGTTAGGTTTGAATAAATAATTAATTATAGTTAATTCAGTTAATTCTAAAATGCCGAGCCCGTTTGATTAGTTAGTTAATAAACAGTGTTCAGAATACAAAGTGCCGTCAAAAAATGTGCAAGGATATTTTGGTCAAAATCCAAAACAGGTAAATATCAAATCAAATCAAATGTGTCTGTATTCAATATACTAAAAGTTTGCCCAAGTAATATTTGATTGGAGATGCTAAATTAAGCATCACATTGATATTAGCCTGGTTTTAAAACAAAATTATTACTATACAGCAACAAATTAGACGTTGCTAAAACGGGCCAAAATAAGATACAATTTTTCCTAAATTGCAGCGTTTCGGAAATATCCAATCCTAAAGGTTACTTCCACTTTTAGATGTGCTGCCATCTATGATTAGAAGAGAGTATTGACAATTATTAAAAGCAAAAAATTCCCGGTGTATTGGGGTTGCATACACAATTTGCATTGTGTGTTGCAAAGCTTTTATTTGACTGATTCTAGTCAAAATGTCACTCTCTTCTTTCGTATCCCTTTCAGAGATTAATACAAAGTTAGAAAACGAGTAAGGAATTTAATTTATCAGATTCGACATCCTAAGACCGGTTTCTGCCTTTCGGCTTCGTCAGTTAGGCTTTTCGAATCCAATAAATAAAATTGCAAACTCGTACAAGTCAGTAGCTATATCCGCTATAAGATAAAATTTTTAGATGTGCTGCCATCTATGATTAGAAGAGAGTATTGACAATTATTAAAAGCAAAAAATTCCCGGTGTATTGGAGTTGCATACACAATTTGCATTGTGTATTGCAAAGCTTTTATTTGACTGATTCTAGTCAAAATGTCACTCTCTTCTTTCGTATCCCTTTCAGAGATTAATACAAAGTTAGAAAACGAGTAAGGAATTTAATTTATCAGATTCGACATCCTAAGACCGGTTTCTGCCTTTCGGCTTCGTCAGTTAGGCTTTTCGAATCCAATAAATAAAATTCCAAACTCGTACAAGTCAGTAGCTATATCCGCTATAAGATAAAATTTTTAGATGTGCTGCCATCTATGATTAGAAGAGAGTATTGACAATTATTAAAAGCAAAAAATTCCCGGTGTATTGGAGTTGCATACACAATTTGCATTGTGTATTGCAAAGCTTTTATTTGACTGATTCTAGTCAAAATGTCACTCTCTTCTTTCGTTACTTACACCTTAAATAGGAGTTTTTCCTAGTAAAATCTTTTATAAATATAGGATATAACTGAATTTTTAAAAAAGGCCTATAGAAAAAAATGCATTTGATTTTACATTATTCGATTTCAACTAATTTTTATTTTAGCCCCGAGACAATGTGCTAGATTGTTTTTTTTTTGTCGTTATAATCCCATATGAATTGTAGCCCAATCCTTTTCTAAAACTAAAGAGTAGTCCAATCAACCTGTCACGGCCCAATGTTAAATTTGACAAAATTCCAACCCGAAAACAAAAAATAGGGTCGTATAGAGAAAAAAAATAATATGAGTTTCTGTTTCATTAAACTCGTTTCTAGTTGGCGAAATTGCCTAAAAAAATTCGCAAAGTTCGCAAAAACGATTTTTCGTGAATTAAAGAAAAAGTCGAACTCCAATAAAAACAGTTAACGAGAAAGTTGTAGATAATAAAAATATCTTTAGATTCATTTTGTATAATTCTCGAGATATATCGAAAAACCCGTCCAAAATCGCATTTTATACTTGACAAAAATGTAGCTCGTGTCTTGTAGACTTCCAAATTTTTTTAAATATTTATTAGTTTTCGAGTTATTTTGATTTTTCGAAAAAAATGCACTAGCGAAAATCGGCTACTCTTGCTCGAGGAGTGATCGTAGAATTAAAAGTTTCTTTAGAAAGACTTGTACTTTCATCCAAAAAAAAGTTTATAGCCATTTTTTAAATTTTAAGTACCAAAAAATGACTTTGAAAATTTGGTTTTTTTGTAACTTTACAATAAAAATTGAAAAAGACACAGTTAAAAATAGCGTGTGGTGCTCGTGTCTCATTTTTACGAGCACACAATATCTTTACATGTTAACATTATTTTTTAAGTTTGACAGTTTATGTCATTTTATTTTTTGGTTATATGCAATTCTTTTTAAGTAGCGATCATTTGGTCTCTTCTTTTTCAGTGATATTAATATCATTGATCAAGATTCTCTTCCTTTTGGAAGGCTCCATACGTATGGAGAAGAAGATCGTCGTCGTGGGAACGCGTTGCTAAGAAGAGTTGTTATTATTTTTAGAATTTTTTTTGTCATTACATTTTTTGGTATGCATTCAGAAAGACGTATTAAAAAATATACAATTTGAATTTATATTTTTATTTTATTTAGTGTAATGATCCATCCATTACACTAAATATTGGTGACCCCGAGTCGAACACCCCCTAGCTACGCGAAGAAATATATTAAAAATATTCAAATATTTATTAAGAGACTTTTTCGGACTGAGATCTGAAGACAAGGACTGCTGCAGAACATTCCCAACCAATACAACCAAAGGAACATCTCAAAGCGGAATCATACGGATAGTGGTGTGGAGTTTTCTAAGAAGAATCGAATAGGTGAGCCATTTGATTTGCCGCTTATTTAAGAAATTGCATATAATCGTTTTCTTTTGATATATAAAAAATTATTGACATGTCAGAACCAATTGCCTCTGTTACCGAGAATATTGATTCTATAGAAAATTTAAAAAATATTAGACTCCCAACTTTCTGGTCATCAAAACCAGAACTTTGGTTCAAACAATTAGAAAGTCATTTTTTTATTTTTAATGTCAAAGCCGACAAAAGTAAATATCACATCACTGTAGCACACTTACCACCAGAAATTTTTAGCGAAGTTTATGACGTAATTAATAAACCTCCAGCAAATGATTTATATAATTTTCTAAAAGATACCATTTTGAGTAGGTTAACGTTATCTGAGGAAGAACGTTTAAATAAATTGCTTTCTATCTCAGAATTAGGCGATAAAAAACTCTCTACATATCATAGAGAACTTATGCAAATCGCCGGTGATAAAACAATTGATGAAAAATCAAATACTATTAAACGAGCAAGGTTTGTATGTGTGTGTGTGTGTCCAGAGGATCTCGAAATCCACTCGTCAGAATTCAATGAAACTTTCAGGGTAGACTAATTCCTATCTAAATCGACAGAAAATGTAGGTCTCATGTCTGTGAAAATTCGATCTTCCGAGATATTTACAAGAAAAGTTAAGCTTTTAGTTTTATTTCCTAGCAACGGCAGAGATAATATAACTTGTTTCTATAGTAATATATACTATAAAGGAGAGAAAAGAGCAGTAAAAGTGGGGATATATAGGCGTACTTTGCAAAATAAGTTTCTATAATATAAATAAGGTCACAGCATATAAAATATATATACGCACTTCGTAGATTAAATTTTGAAGTTATATTATTTACAAAAAATAAAAATAAACTTTATGCATCCGACACTTTAACATTGAACGAATTAAATTTAACCAACAAGGATGATATGTTGGGATTAAATTAAATCTCTTGGCATTAAAAGTAACGCTTCAGTACTTACCTAAACTCAAAGATTAAAAAAAAAGTTAGTGCAAGAACTATCTTTAAAAGTCACTGTCTTCACTAAAACTACTGGTATCACTATAATTGTCTTTTCTGAGGTTTATTATTATCGGTTCTATTAAATTATCCATTGATATATCCACTTTCCTAAATGAATTTTCCACATTTTTAACATGATCAATGCATTTTCCCCAATGTTCTCTATTTACATCTGAAACTGCCTTCAAAAACAAATTTCGCACATCAGGAAATTTAAATGTTTTATTGTTTTGAGAAACATAACCTTTTAATAATTGAGACCAGATCAGTTCAATGGAATTTAATTCTGCGTGGTTCGGAGGAAATCTGAGAATTTTAATTCCTTTTTCTCTGGCCATCTCATCCATAATATATTTTTTGAATTTGTTTTTATGTTGCCTTGCTATTACTAATAATTCTGCCTTCAAGGATTTAGGAGGACTGATAATATTTTTAGAATGAAACCATTTTGAAATATATATTAATACAAAATTCTGAATCAATTAAAATACATACGATACGGCTATGAATAAATAAAGTCTGACTTATCTGTCAAAAGAACAAATTTATTACAGTAAAAACCATGGAAACAAAAATCTAGACAAAAACTATATTAGGCCGATCAGATGTATTAAAATTTAAATTTTAACTACAAATAAGCATTGAAGGATGAGTTAAAAATAAAATTTCTACCTCTTGAACCTGTACTACGTTCTGCATATTAAATACTGCACTCCTTTCTTCTGTACAGTATAGTAGTAAAAAGGTTTGACTTTATTTAATTTCTGGCGTTTTAATCAGAAAGAATTCAATTTTAAATTTGTCGCTTTATATAGAAAAGGAAAGGTTCATTTGACGGACATAAATAATTTGCTTGTCAAATGACAGCCATCTTATAAATTCAAAGTTGAAAATACAACGTTGCCAATTCAATTTCAGAAATCATGGGTTTAGGTAAATATTTATAGGAACGTTGAGTAACACTGTTAAAATGGACACTTGTCTTCCCTTCCCCGATAGTGTGAGACTACCCCTTACGGCTACTATTTTATTATGCGAACAGTTTTAATATTTAAGTTTTCATGATCAGAGAGAGAGAGAGAGAAAGAATTTTTGAAAAAATATGATATCAATATCTGCCACACGTCGAGAGTCTGGTCACAGGTTTTTGTGGAGGTTTTTACCCAAGTATGAATATCAGACCTATAATTTTCCTTCACTGCAGATCAAAAAATAATAAAATCAATTGAACATAGAGTTTTTCTTATATAGTGATAAATAGAGTGAGCTGAGCGATCTTCTGTTGACGGGACGTGTGCCCTACACGCTGCTGTTGCACGGGGCCTGTCCACCGTGACAATTCGCGAAGATCAAGCGTCAGTAGAAGTTGCCCTAAAAGAGTGAAATCCCCAGAAACTAGGCAACTTTAATGCATTTAACTAACCTCTGTGACAAGCAGTTGATAAACGTCAACAACAGCTGCAGCCAATTGAAAATTAACACTGACAGCTTTTTTAATTTTCAAGCCAATCGCCAATCAACTTTTTATTTATCTTTCTATCAGTAGTTCAAGTAGATGTAGCCCACTCTTTGATTTTCGCGAATTAATTAATAATTTGTCATGTTATAAATATACTTAAATTATATACTCATTGGGCTGCTTAAAAATGTAGATTTGAATATTAAGAGCGAAGCTCGGTGACCAGATATTTATTAATTAAACTATGGAGGAGACAGTTACCGGATGCAATTGAAATTGCCCTAACTTCTTCTAGTCAACAAGATCTCTCTCATTTATTAACTCTCACAGATAAAATTTGGGAAATACTTAGGCAAAACTCGGTCTATGAAATTCAAAATTCTTCTAAATCAGACGATATCTCTAGTTTGAACAAAACAATCACTACCTTTATGGATCATTCTCAAAACATATTTAAAAATATTTTAGATAAACAAACTGAATTCGAAAAAGAGATTTCCTCTCTTAGAAATAATTTTTCATCAGACGGTTACCACAAATGTCAATGTCAAAGTTACAGAAACGAATCAACTAGCCGCGATAGACCAATAAATTCAAATTATCATCGAAATAGAAGTCGTGATAAATCAAGCAGTTTGTGTTACTATCATCAACATTTTGGAAAGAATGCCCAAAAATGTAACGGTCCACCTTGTCTTTTATCAAACACTTTCAATAAAATTGATACAAATTCAAAAAAGATAAATAGCTCAACCGTAAATAATTGTAATTGCTCTTATGTCAAAACGCCTTTTTGTTTACGATAAAACTAATAAATTAAATTTTCTCGTTGATAGTGGAGCAGACATCAGCTGCCTTCCTCACAATATATTTAGCAATCATAAGAAAGATAAAAATATATCACTTACTTCCGCTTCAGGCAATTCTATTTTTACTTATGGGAAAAAATTCCTGAACGTAGACCTCGGTTTACGCCGAAAATTTCCTTTTCTCTTTACAATTGCAGACATAGCCAAACCCATAATAGGTGCAGATTTTTTATCTAATTTTAGATTGCTACTTGATTTAAAAAAACACAAATTAGTAGATAACGAAACTTTTATTATTTCCACTGGTAGATTACAAAATGTCAATCAGGAACTTCCATCGAAAAAAAAAATTTTTCAAAAACTTGTTTGGTACTTAAAATTTAAACAAGTATTAACGGCACCCGCTAGAGAGCGGGAACAATAAACTTCTAAACTAAACAAAAAATTATTTATTAAATTTGATTATTTTTTTCATCTGTCAAAACAGTCAGATTTTGTGGTTTCAGCCAATAACAACTCAGGATTCTAACCAATCATTGTGTTTTATACTGATAAAACCGCTTCGTCGTTTTTGTTTTTTGATTAAACTGTGTTTACCTATTTGAGATGTCAAATGTACACATTTGTCAATTATTATTATACTAAAATGTATTGCAAATCTATGTTAATAACCAAATTTCAAAATATATTTGTAAACTAACCTGTTTTTATTAGTTTATTTCAACATTCATTTAACATTTTTAGATACCTCACTTTAACAATAAACTTAAAATTAATTAAATTAAGAAAGACATCATTTCATTCTTCTTCTTCGCTTTTATTTAAGGCGCCGTTTCGCGGGGTAGCCAGTCAAAAAATCGCCTTGGTGGCCCTGTATGTAAAACTATAACAGCTCAGGTTTCAATTTAAATTGGTAAAGAAAATTTTCAATATTTGTGTGTAAAGTGTCGTTTGCATAAGTGACTATGTTCTCTGTTTTTAATACAAAATGATTCAAAAAATAATCCTTTCAAATACGACTCGTCCTCTGAAATTTTATAAATTAAATTTTTGATCTTCATACTCAAACGCCTTTATTTTAGGCAAAACCACTCAAACAAACTGATTGATAAAATCACGAGTCCGCAGGACGAGTGATTTTATCTTAAATCGTCCTGCGGACTCGTGATTTTATCGATCAGTTTGTTTTCGTGGTTTTTCCAAATAAAGCCGTTTTCGTGAAAACCAAAAATTTAATCGATAAAATTTGGAGGACTCGTGGTATTACCTTTGAAAAAAAATCTTAAAAGATACATCCTTAAAAAATGTTATTTACTTAATCGTTTCATCATTACTCGATCTTTGGTAGGTTCATGACAAGTGTCAAAAAATCAAACCTTTAACATTTAATGAAAAAACATTAATATTTATTTGTTTTCAAACCACACAAAATCTATGTTTTTAACAAAATTATTGCTATATACAACGTTTCAATTTTCTTTCTTTTCTTATATGTTTTAAAATAATATACCAGATGTCTCACAGGCGCGCATCAAGGATTTTTTCTTTAAAAATTCACTTTTCTTCGATTTTATCGGAACTGTGACGATCAAAATTTTTATTTACAAATAATAATATAATAATAATAATATCGTCTTTATTGCTCTCAATTATTATAAACCAAGTAATAATTTACAATATACATATACAATAATAAACATAAGAGGAGCAAGCCCAACCGTTAAATTTGTACCAATTTTAAGTTAATTTGGTTAACGATCCAAATTATTTTAATTTTACTTTTTATTTTACTAGCTCAGAATACTTACTTTTTTTTAAAAATGATTTATTAATAATAAAAGAAAAAAATTGAGCCTTTGAAACTTTTACTTTCAGGTGTGAGTTCCAGCTTTTCTAATAGACATTTAATGAAGTATTTGAAGGGTTAGAGGGCGCCAATAATTATATTTTAATATTTTTCAAGCTAGTTTAGAATTATAAATATTTTAGCTTTGATCAAAAATACAGAACTTTATCATCAATGCAAAATTAAGATATTTTAGAATGTTGTCACACCGCAAGGAAATATTAAAGAAAACTTAAAGATAAAAAATGATTTACTATTTATTAAAATTATTTGTTGAAATATAGTTTACAAAAGTTTTACAATTTTATTATAGCTTGTAGCTACGCCATTACAAAAAAAATACGAAATACCAAAATATAAAATGTAAGAATACAAGTGACCTCAAAATTTCTTAAAAACTAAATCAGTTGAAAAAAAACCCAAATATAAAACTGACTAAGATTTACCGACATTTTCACAGTTTTTGGCCAACGCTGAAGAAAAGTCTACATCGACTTTTATATATCGGCAGCCATTGGCGGATCTGAGGGGGAGGCCAAGGGGGCCATGCCTTTTAAACAACGTTACGTTCATAAATAATAATTTTAATATAAAAACTACTTCTTACCTACATATCCAAATCAGAATCGAAATCAGAAGATGAACTGTCGCAACCAATATTTACAATGAGTGGCTCGATCATTTCATCAGTAATATTGTCCAACTTCCACATTTTCTCTTCTTCTTTAATCGTATGATTTACTGCCTTTTCCCAGTTTTCAGGCTTCACATTATTTACAGCCTCCAAAAACAACATCACTCATTTTAAAAGAATTATTTTTTCTTGAAACTTCTCCCTTTATCTGTGCCCATATCAGTTCAATCGGGTTTACTTCGCAATGATATGGTGGTGATCTAACCACCGTCATCCCACGATTTTTTGCAATTTCATCAATTTCATATTTTTTTAATTTCTCTTTATGAAGGGAACACAAATGATACAGTTCCGGGATGGAACTTAATATTCTTTAAATTTAGCCAATTCTGTAAATCTTTTTTTAACCACTTGGTTGTGGGCATTTTTTCTGTAAGTCTCGAGTGATAACTTGCATTATCCATTACTATTATACAGTTCCGAGGAAGAAGATCTATCATTTGTTCGAACCACTCTTTAAAGACATCAGCATTCATGTCCTCATGGTAGTCACCGGTACGAGTAGATTCAAAAGTCAATAAACCACCTTTAACAAAACCGTTTGAACTACCGATGTGTACTATTATCAGTCTGCGCCCCTTTCCTGATGGTGGATTTAAACCAGTAGATAAATTATTTAAAAAAGCCTGTCTTCGACTTGTAACAGTTTCATCTTGCCAAAATTTATTTGGTGTATGTCCCTCGTTGATCCATGTTTCATCTAAATAAAATATATTTCTTCTTTGGTTTCTCATTTCTTTTATAGCCTTAGGTAATTTCTTCTCCATACTACAATATCGCTTCTTTCTATTAAAATAGACTTTCTGGAATGCTTTTTCCATAGAAAACCTATTTCTTTTAACAGTTTCCATAGTGTGCTTCGACTCATTTCAGGGTAATCCTTATCATCTGGAACCGTGGCAAGAACTTTGTCTACTGTCGGAAATTCTTTTCTAAAGAAGAACACTTTCCTTCGAAGTCTTTCTTTCAAATGATTTTCTATTTGAAATTTTGGTTTTCCTGGAGCTTTACGTGCTGTTTGAAACTCGCCACATTTCTCTTCTTTAACAACTGTGTAAATCGTAGATTTCCCAACACCAAGCGTACTACTAACTAATTCCACTGTGTCATCAACACTTTTACATAAATGTTTGTCTGTAAATGATTTAAAACAATTAAATATTAATGTTTTTTCATTAACTGTTAAAGGACCGATTTTTTGTCGTTTACGCGGTACTTCCAAATTTTCCATGATCACACTAAAATTCACAATAGACTGCACACTGCACCTTGCATGTTGCAACTAAACGACATTTAGTAAGCTGTCAAGAATACACAACTGGACCTCCTTACTAAATGGAAAACCTACAATCGCATTTTCGGTGAAATTTGTTGGTAAGGGATTTATCTACTTATAATTCGATAACTGTAAGAAATTCTTGGAATTAAAATAAAACAAAATTGGCAAATAGGTACTTATTGAAAATAATCTTAAGATACGGCTATGTTATCTTTAATACACAGGGCTTTTAGCCTGTCCAAACCTTTTTCTATTGTTCTGTACAGCTTATGGTTATAAAAGACCCAAAACTTGTATTAGCTCAGGTACATTTATGACAATTTTAGGAAATATTTAGATTATTCCGTAAAAATATTTAAAATGACCGTACTAAGTTTTGCATTAGAAATGCTGTTTTATTACTCTCTCATACATAAAAATAGACTATAGTAGTCCAATAAACGAAGGTGCCAACCCGGGCATCAGGTCTGTCCGGCACCATTTTTTTTTAATTTGCAGGTATTCATGGGCACATTCACCCCCTAAAATCTCAGCTGTCTGAAATTTGTGGAAGGGAAAATGGCCCATTGGTCTCAAAAATGTGTTTTTTTTTCGCCTATTTTCGCCGATATTTCCGAAAATATGACACTTAGAGAATTTTTTTTTGGACGAAAATGAAGATGAGTTTATTACCTACAAAAATGATCATCAGCTTCAAAGCACGCTCTAAAGGAATGACACTCCCAAGCGGAATACAAATTTTTCAATAAATCACGTAAAAATTAATATTTTTTCATGATTCAAAGTTCAGTTCAAAGAAAACCTGTAGCTATAATATCATGTTACTTCTCCTTTTATCTATTTCTCTGAATTATTGAAAAACCGAGCCAATGTTTGTTTTTGCTCGATATTTTGACTCTCCTATAAATTTATTCATAATTTTTTTATCAAGACTAATTTGAAAAATATGAAAAAAAAAGAAAAATGCCATCGACAAAGGGACAAGCTGAGCTTTCTAATGATGTACGTTGAAAACCGATATGGTCCATGATTATCTATTAATTCCCGATAGACCCGAGCATTTTCGAAAATTCCGGAAATCCAAAAAAAACGCCATAAAAAAACATGTTGTTTATGAAAATACACAAAAATAATTTATTGAATCTTTCTGCATACATTTAAGGCCTTGCAAAGCCCCATTATCCAAAAGGATTCGGTGAAATTAGTCTTGATAAAAAATTATGAATAAATTTATAGGAGAGTCAAAATATCGAGCAAAAACAAACTTTGGCTCGGTTTTTCAATAATTCAGAGAAATAGATAAAAGGAGAAGTAACATGATATTATAGCTACAGGTTTTCTTTGAACTGAACTTTGAATCATGAAAAAATATTAATTTTTACGTGATTTATTGAAAAATTTGTATTCCGCTTGGGAGTGTCATTCCTTTAGAGCGTGCTTTGGAGCTGATGATCATTTTTGTAAGCATGGCCCCCTTGGCCCCCCCCCCTCAGATCCGCCAATGGCTCCCGATATATAAAAGTCGATGTAGACTTTTCTTCAGCGTTGGCCAAAAACTGTGAAAATATCGGTAAATCTTAGTACCGACATTTTCACAGTTTTTGGCCAACGCTGAAGAAAAGTCTACATCGACTTTTATATATCGGCAGCTACCAGGAATCGGGATCAATTCCAGGTTCTGGACTTTCGGCTGGTTTAGTAATTGAATGTTACTAAATTCCCAAAAATAAACAAGTGCAGTGGCCGACGCTGTAGATTTAGTTCAGAACAACAAATGAACTATCGAATGAGTGAAGAATGAACAATGAATGGATGGATGGACTGTGTGAAATCCGCCTCAACTAAAGAAAAAATAATTTTTGTTCTGACTATGGCCTTTCGATATAAATAATATTTTGTAAACCGGAATTAATAGTACAATAAAGATATAAAAAACTCGAAAACATTAATAAAATAATTTAAGAGAAATTACTAAATTTGTGTAAAGATTTTTAGACTTTTTTACAAATAACAAATTAGAAAAAATAATGTGCTTACCAGGCTATATCACAGTGCACTAATTTTAAAGAGACTTTTCAAACTAAGTTCTCAATCGAAAGTGAATAAAATATTTCCTAAATTCGAATTCGAAGCCTCTGTTATTAGATGATTCTCCACTATTCAATGCGTAGAATCGAAATTAAACTGGAATTTTGTGATATACAAAGTGGCCCAAATTTAAAAATAACAATTTTAAAAATGTTACACTTGTTCTACCACTTAACCCTAAAGAATAGAAAACTAAACAACAAAAACAGTGTCTATTTAACAAATAAATAAATATTTGAACGATAATCTTAACAGTAAATAATGTGAAATATTTAGGCAACCTTTTCCATAAGCATGCAAAAAAAACTGTCATCAACGATCAAAATTCAACAAAAATGTTTTTAGTTTACTTTTAAATAACGAAAAATTAAATTGTTTCTATTCCCGCGGAATGTTATTATTAATGAAACATATCTGGTAACTAAAGCAGCGTCTAAAAAATTCTGTTCTGGTGGAGTAACAGATCCTTTGTATCTGATGTTAATATTGTGAACATCTGTACGAAATAAAATTGTTCTGTGTAGATAAGCTGGCGTCTTACTAGATATTATTTTAAAGTAGAGAACAGCAGAGTGTAGGAATCTTCTGCCTTCCATATTTAACCATCCAGAGTTTTTTAACTTGCGTGAAATTCGATGACGTCGTTTTATTCCATAGATTAATCTTAAACAAGAATTCTGGACTTTTTGTATCTTATTCTTAAACATATTAGATAAACAATGACCATAAACAGAATCTGCATAATTAAATTTAGAGAATACAAGTGTTTCACAAAGAAGAAGTTTTACTTTCAAGGGCAGGTAGAATCTAAAACCATTAATTGAAAGATTAAAATTTTTCCTTACGTAATCTGTTTTCGATTTAGGACCAAATAGTAAAACATTAGACTTAGATGCATTGATTAATAAGCCATGATCAGTTGCACTCCTAACAAACTTATTTACATCATCATTGATGATCACACTTGCATTTTACATTTTCAGGTAAAAAACTAAAATAAATTTGGGAGTCACCTGCATAGTAATGTGTTTTTGCACTGCTTTACACATTTAATAAGATTGGATGAGTATATAGAAAATAAAATCGGGCCTAGGATTGACCCCTGGGGAATCTAATTACATGGCCACAAGTGAAACTAAAATCAATATAATCATTTTTTTTTAAATTTTACTCCATCTATCTTATGTCCGTTTTAAAAAATATTATTTAGTATTTTTACTTTCCCGGTCCCTCGCCAAGGAAAAGTATTGTGAACGCGCTAAAAAAAAAAATTGAGATAACGACGGAAATATCCATTTTAGGTCCCCTGAGACGATTAAAACGATTTCCAGATGGAAGTCTGTCCGTCTGTATGTGTGTCTGTATTCTTCCACGATAGCGTCCGCACGCTTAATCCGATTGAGTTGAAATTTGGTATATGGGTTTCATGTGATCGGGGATTGAACCCATTTTGAACCTAACCTAAAAAAAAAATTTTTTTAACTAAAAAATTGCAACCCGTCGTGTCCAATCGCTTGATCCGATTGAGCTGAAATTTGGTATGTGGGTATCGGATCATCGTGGAATGAATCCGTTTTTTTTTTGTTGAAATCGCCCCACCAGGAGACGCATTAGCCTCTATGTACACTGCGCGTCATATAAAACTTTTTTTCCCAATGTAAACCTAACTTAATTAATCAATCAAAATCAAATTTGTCAAAGCGCATATCCACAATGCCAGCCCATTTAAGTGAGTTTGATCAAATCCGAATAATTTCCAAAATAGCTTGGCAGAAGATGAAAATTTAATAGTAATGTAGCTATGACAAGTTATTAATTATTGAATTGAAATTTTTGGTTGAATCGGTTGAAAAATGAACGAGATATAGGCATGGCCCTAGTCTCATTGTCACCCGGTATAATAGGTACAGCGTCAGAGTACCATTGGAGCATCGCCGTCCCCTAATTTTTTTCTTTGACTGTAGAACAAAAAAATCACAATGGGTCTAACGTGGGAAGGTCAAAAAGTCGACTATTTTGCGAGTACTTCAAGAGAACTTAAAGCTCTCCACTCTGAATTGACTGTGTTTTGGTTTTCTATCAACTTTTAGATAAAGATGCAACCATTTTCTTACGAATACTTCGAAATTTTCTCACTACACTACAGATTGCTGCTTTCTTTTTGGATCATAATTTTATATCCTGTGACGCTAAATTGTTGTTTGATTTAGTTCACTGAACTTTATGCGGTTCGATAAGTATTTTTTTTTTAAATAAAAGTGTTCTTATCAGGGCTAATCAAAATTACCCTTTACAAACCTGCATGCGCGGCTGCTGTTCGTCTGGTGAGCATTAGGTCGACGGTTTAAGATTTCAAAAGTGAATTTAGAAAGTTTGTTAGGCGCCACTTAATTTTTAATTAAAATTAAGAAAAAGGTATAGATTATAATTAATATATTATTATAACAAAACTCAATTTATAGTGAATTTAAAATTTGCTAATCCTGAAAATAAACAAAGAATCAAACAATATAAGTTTTTTAACAATATATTACTGGTTGAGGTGTTTTTTTTTTAATATAAAAAGACTTCACAAAAAAAAATTCAGACATCAGTAATTAAGTTTAAAACTAAAAATTACCCTATCAAAAGATACTGGTTGAGATGTTTTAAATTTTACAAAGATTTCACCAGATTATCAGACATCAGTATAAATTTAAAATTAAAAAATGGCCTCACAAGAGGAGTTTTCCGCAAACGTACCAAAAAATATAATTGTCTAAATTGAATAGATATTCAACTGATAAAACAAAATTTCTTCAGGATACTGATTTACGTCCTAGATTTGATATTTCAAAAACGTAGCTTATCAAAAAAATTACTCAACGAAAAAAAAAAGACAGAAAAGCTTTTAAAAGTTATTAAAAGATTATTCAAAGATTATTCAGAGCTCAAAAAAAACGAAGTTTGTAGGTATATATAATCACTTACAAAAAATAAAAACATGATTAAATTTTGAAAGTTGTCCAAAAAATATTAAATTAGATTAAACATCTGACCTGGTAATTTATTTGATGGGAAGTGTGTAGTGTTCCTTAAACATCGATGGTACAAACTATCGATAGTTATCGATAAAATTATAAAAAATATCGATAGTATCGATACTATCGGGTTTCGAGTCATTTCTGAAATAAACAAATTTCATGGAATTAGATCACCTCAATATTTTGATTTTTATTGCTCTTGCTCTGTGGTACATCCAAACAAAAAATAAAAACTTAAAACAATGTAAAATTCTTTCTTTAAAACGTTTGTCATTAGGGAGGTTTTAAGCCACCTATTTCAACACCAATATACTTTAAACGTTATACATCGCATGCGCAATAGCGCTAAAATAAGGGAAACTTTATTAACTGATATTGTTTTACGTTATTAGAGGTGAAATAAGGTTCCCTTAATAACTGATATTGATTTCGCCATGGTGCCGCCTGTAGAACATTTATATTTAAGTTTTATCGTGAACTCCAAATTTTATGATAAATACATGTGAAATTTAGAAGATTTGAGTAAGTCTATAGTTTTCACCATTCTTACCACTTTTTTTCTTAAATATGAAATGAAAACATTTCATAAAATTAAATGTTATGGCAACATAGGATATGGATATTAAAGAAATGTCGCAACAAGTCTGTTACCTAACCTATCTTTTATAGTATTTGTTTCATTCTGGCTTCATTTAAAATGATTATTTAAACTATCACAAAGTGAGGGTTATTATTTATAAGGTTATAAATGTTTCTGGCATCTGTCACGTAAATAACGGAAGAGTGGGATGGCTTAAAAACTCATTTTCGAAATACGTTATTAACGTTCTGTGTTTACTTTAATAGCGGATAAAGGGATATAACGTATGACGCTCAAGTTGTGGCTTAAAACCTCCCTATTGACATTATGACAGTAAATTAATTCTTGATATACAATTTTTCGATGTAGTATGTAGAGTTCTCGATATATTTTTCGATGGTAGGTGTGCATCGATAGTAACGATGCACAGTTACCATCGATACTATCGATAGACTATCGATGTTTAAGGAACACTAGAAGTGTGATCTGATTCAAACCACTGGTCGCCATCTTGTGGTTTCAAAACAAGGAGTCCAAGAAGGAACAGGAACAACAAATTTTGCATTACCACATCCGGCAGGCGGTCACAGGAATCATAGTCTTTAACATTTCGAAGCGGGCTCGAAATACACAACATCTTTTCTCCAAACCAGCAGAGAGTTTCGGTTTCGGACTGGAAAGTGTTCTTCCAAAAAATGTCACTATCAGGTAGGAATGCTTCACCACCGGCTTCGTTTCAAACAAAATTATGAAACAAAAACAACGTGCCCAAAAGGTTGTTTCCGAACTTCGTTACTTGTTTTGGAAAGGAAAGCTCACAAAAATGGTATCCAAAATCCAAAAAGCCGAACCAAAAAAAAATCTACTTTTAAAATGACCAACTTAACTCAACAACGGTCAAAAGCAGATCTATCTCAAAACTAACGAACGTATCTCGATTCTCGAGTCCAAAATCAATGAATCGATTAATTTAATTTAGTAAAATAGTTAGGCAACCAAAAAGTCACTTCAATGAAATGTGGGTGGTCTATACCTAGTTATTAAAAGCTAATACCTAAATTCTTAAATTATTTTAACTGCAAAATTTATGGAACTTATATCAGTATCTCCGAAGAAAAAATGTTTTTAAAATATTTAGAAGTAGCGCAACTAAACATCATAAGTCAGGAGGAAAAGTCAATTTTCATGTTACAATTCATGAGCGACAAGACGTGTCTCAATTTCTTGAAACGATATTCGACGATCCAATATAGTCATTTTTTTAAATAATGGTTGTGTTCTTTTAGTTTTAGAGTTTAGGCGTTTTTCTCGTTTTAACCACATATTACAGTCATATTAAATCCTAGCTCTAAAAGCTTTACGTTGAAGCTCCCTTGCTCTTTATACAATTGCAAAAACACCTCGTCTTTACTCGCTCGTTGCTTACCTAATACTAACACCACAGTAGATACAGTAGTTCCACTTAGCGTCGGCACCTTTGATATTGGTGTCCAGCAGTTTCATTTTTTATATTCGCACTGGTATTGACACTATTGACAGTAATGACATTTCTCCCCGCCGAGATCCCTAACAATGCTCATATATACACTGCTTGATATATCAATTATTGATATAAACTGCTCGCTAAAATTCAGTCTTTGCAAATAAGGTTGGAAACATGGAAAAGTAGTAAAAATTAATTATGCAGTTTTCAATGAGGTAAAATTCATTTAATCGGATGCACCCGAGATAAAAAAAAATGTTTGGTGATTCTTACGTATTTTTGTCTCCTGAACAAGAATTTGAAGTCAAAAAGCGGAGGTCTCGAATGCTTTTTGAGATATAGGCCCGAAAAGTATGAAAACTTGTTTCTAATCTCACGATTATCTTTATTGCCACACTTATGTTAACTTCATCTATACGTTTATTAGTACAAATTTGAACCATTTCTAGTCGAGTTGAGATTTGGCATATATTTGTATATGATTATGGGTCGATGCTATTCAAACGTGGTTTAAAGGAGTTTTTGGGAATGGAGTTTCTGCCAAAATTCAATATGGCAAATACAAAATTGTGGTTGAGTTGTGTGCTTATATAGTTTGATTCTGTTTAAAAAAGTTAATACAGCCATTCTATATTCGTTGTTAAAAAAATGCAAGAGATTATTACGAAAATATTTATTTTTCCCATTTCAGTTGACATTTCACATTCCTAATATATAAGAAAGAAATTTGTTGCATACAATGTACATAGTCAATAAAATTTTTTTTAAGAAAACAAGAACCAAGAATGCATGACATCTCATAAAAACATAGATAGATAGATATTTATTAATATATGAATTGTTAAATTATCATAATTCGAGATGCTATTGTAGAATTATCACAAAAACGATCAGTTTTCAATGAAATAAGTGGAACATACATAGGGATTAACGCCTCATTGATAAAAATTCCTAAAACCAGAATTTGATGAAATAAGAGACTACTTACTTTATGAAATGTTTATAACACTTCTAATATATTACACAGTAGATTGGATGAAATTTTTTAAATCCGGCAACTATGGAAGGAGTGCCGGTCGTTCTTAAGAGGGGCGTCGCGACAGGTATGCCAAACTACAAACACCAAAAATCCCCATTTTTATCTTTATCTTTTATCACTGTCTTTCTGCAATAATGAAGAGAGATAGATATCTTAAGACTTCAGTGAATCTCCTGTATCCTAGGTGGCGCTGCTAGTATTAAAATATAATATATTATTTGGGATATCTAAGGAATCTGAGAGAATAAATTTTCTTTATTTTCACGATTGGTCTTGCCGCAGAGAGCGCTAATAATCCATTTGTCATGAGTTCGATACCGGCTTCAGCCACGACAGAAATTTTATTTTTTATTTTTAGGAAATTTAATTTTTTTTGTTTACTATTTTTTTCCAGCATCAAAATAGAGTTTATATTTTATAATTTAATTAATTTTCAATTATTTTCGAATAAATCCGTTTATTTTAATATGAATAGCGCTGCCACGCGACTAATCTCTCTAAATACATCAGATAGGAATGGAGCTCGGAAAATAATATTTCTAACATAAAAAAAATATTTAAACATGAATGGATTCATACGAAAATTGAGAATTATATAAATGTATAATCTTTAAGGTGAAGCAAGAATTTTTTTAAAAAATGAATTAATAAATAATTGGCGGCCCCAAACGCAAAATGTTTTTATCAATATCTATTTGTTTAAACAATTGCAGAATACATGAGTTATCGACACAAAAAACTGCGTTCTATGAACAAAATGCAACATTGTAACCACAATAAATTATCTGCAAGTCCTTTTATAAAAAAAAATTGTTAATGTTGGAGCATTAATTTGTATATAACAATTGAACGGTTACAGATAAAAAATCGCTGCAAGTCTTAAACCATGGGTTATGATAAATTGTTCATGTTTCATCCCTTGAAATTTTTTTTGTCCGTGTCACCATTTTCGTTAAAAAGTCCAAAAAATAGGGTTAAAAAATTAAAATGCTCACAAACGATCGCTTTTAACAATGAAGACGGCTATTTATAAATTTTTTAATGTCACCATTGTATTCAGTGTGATTTTTCATATAAGAATAATATACAACAATAAACCTACTTTAAAATTTTACCCAAAAAACCAGTGACACGTATTTAGTATCCATTCTAAACTTTATACTTTATTTATTTACCGCAGCATCAGAACAGTGTCGAAAATACCTAAGTAAATACATTCAAATAGAAATTAGTTTTTTTTATTCTTTTATCTTTTAGAATGCAGTCTATAAAATTGAAGTTGAAGCCCATTAAATATTAATAGTAATTGTGACCCTTACATACCTAAGTAAGTACATTCAAATAGAAATTAGTTTTTTTTTTATTCTTTTATTTTAGAATGCAGTCTATAAAATTGGAAGTTGAAGCCCATTAAATATTAATAGTAATTGTGACCCTTACATACCTAAGTAAGTACATTCAAATAGAAATTAGTTTTTTTTTTATTCTTTTATTTTAGAATGCAGTCTATAAAATTGGAAGTTGAAGCCCATTAAATATTAATAGTAATTGTGACCCTTAGTAAGTACATTCAAATAGAATACTTGCATTTATTAATCATAAATTTATTTCAGATTTTCAGTTCGACTACTTGCATTTATTAATCATAAATTTATTTCAGATTCTTAGTTCTAATATACTTGCATGTATTAATTGTAAACTCATTTCTTTAATGTTAACTTTATTGTAAATCATTAAATATTATAAAATCATTTTTGTAAGAAAATAAATTGAATAATTAATAATTATTTCTTTATTTAAAAGTACCTAATTACAGTTATTCACTAAAACAAAAACAAAACAATACACTATGAAAAAACTGCATTGCTTTTTAGCAATGGACAAAAGACATAATAGCAAATAAAATGTGTAACAAACCTACATCAAGAGTCCCATGGACGGGTTAATATGTGAGACATACTGTAAATATTAATTTCTGCAAATGTCTGTGATTCCCAACTATGCAGGCACTATTTTGAATGCACGAATAAAAATCACAAAAAACTGTTATAGTTGAATTGCACATTCTCCATATTACTAATCACTCATTTTTAACACTGACAACTTCCTTCGAATATGCATAAAAATTGAAGATTTTTTGAACAGCCTCTCGAGAATGGAATTTTTGTTCGTGGAAATATTTTTACCCGTTATAGCTTACACCTTGGAATAGGACATCTCCATTTTTCAACAAATTTTAAAGAATAATAAACATATTAATCATTTAGTGGAAGGTGTGCTTTTGACAATTTGTGATCACCAATTTTAAAGTGAAACATGCCCTACATGAGGTATACGGCATTAATTGAAATACTTTAAACTGAAGAACTGGTTTTAGTTAATACTAATGTACTCATTAAACAAAATTGCAAAACAGACGAATAAATTAGCCAACATAACCTAAAATGTCAGTTCTAAACATCTAAACTTTCTTCGTATTCGTAAAACTGGTTGCATACATCGTTCAAAATAAAACCAAAAAGCGCCACTGTCTCAAAGTGTGAGGCGGAAAACGCCTGAACTATGGAAAGAGAAAATCTTACTGGGATATAGGCAACTTACATAAATTTTTTTTTTCTGGAGAGTTAATCTCAAAAATTATAAAGTTTTGCGAATTGGTATTCTCGGAAATTAATTCTGTATCCTTCATTTAGGACATCTCCTTTTCACGTTAAAATTGGTGATCACAAATTGTCAAAACTGTCAAAAACACACCTCCACTAAATGGCTGATATCTTTTTTATTAATCCTTAAAATTAACTCAAAAAAGGAGATGTCCTATTCCAAGGTATAAGCTATAACGGGTATAAATATTTCCACAAACAAAAATTCCGTTCTCGAGATTAACTCTCCAAAAAATCGTCAAATTTTTATGCATATTCAGTATTGCCAACTGAAAACGAGGTCGGCAGTTGCAAGGCCCCTCTTAAACTCGTCGTTTGCGCATTAGCCAGGAGTCGCAACACTCGCAACTCCTGGCTAATGCGCATTGAAAACTTACAACCAGAAATTGGCCGAAGTGGAATTACTGTATATACTGTGCTAACACTATGTACGCATAAAAACTCATTATTTTCGTGTTTTCCATTATTATCTTTATTCGGGATAAAAGCATGGATACTTAAATTTGCCGATCGATAGGAACGGTTTTAGACAAACAAGAAGATCGCTATAAAGTTCGGTAAACACTGTGATAAATATGAAGGACTAAAAATAACAGGATTATGTCTGCTTATAAACAAGAAATTGATGAAATTACAAAAATTGAAAATTAACATAAAAATTTACAAACTTGCTCATCAGCAATAATAATAAATGGAACTTCGAGTAGCAGTAGCTGTTAGAGGGTAATGCAGATTTATTTGTCCAATGTTAAGTCCTTTTGACGCTATGCCGCCTAACATCAGGGATTATTCGCCACCGGAGTCGGTATTCGTTAAGAAATACATTAGCTGGCGTGCCTATACTTAACATCCTGGTTATGGAAATGAAGGTCTTCATTTCAGTCAATGAATCGTCCTCTTTCTGTTGCGCTTGCTTTATTTGTAAAGCGGGCGCTGAAACGGCAGCTTTTAGAGCTTGGGAAACTGGAGTCACAACCATTGTTTTCTGCGACTCCAGAGCCCTCATTTTAGAGGCTGTCGAAATTTCCGATGCCACAAACAGTTTTTCTGGAATCCGTAGAGACAACTCTACGAGTACTCATCTATTTGACTATTTCCAGTAAAGCCCCCCTCCCGTTGGCTATCGTACATCGTAATAACCCAAGGGATATATTATCCTAGCAGGTGATTCTAAGAATCTCCCCCCAGTAACGCATTTTTCTGAATAGGTACTCATTTAGTTTTTCCTGGATCAAATAATTTTTGGACTGTGTTGGTTTCCCTAGAGCAGCGGTTCTCAAACTTTTCAAATTTTGTACCATATAAATATGAAACAAAAATATATGTACCACCAGAGAAGCATTTCGCCATTAAAAATCAGTGTGTCGTGAAATTGCTCGAAGCTAGGGCCTAAAAGTCGAAAATTGAAGAATATATGTGTTTCTGAATAATAAATATTAAAACAAAATGTAAAAATTGTGCCACTAAAATATTGTCTTTATTTATTTGTGATGTATTGTTCGTCCATTTATACGCGTCCTAAGAATCTGAAAAAATAAAGAGGTTAAAGAAGCTGAAAAGAGTGGAAAATTTGGTAATTTAAGAGTTTGAAATTAAAAACGGTTTTTCATGACAACTTTATTTTACAGGGCGGAATCACCTTTTAAAAGCTAAGATTTTCTAACAGTATACAAGGGGTTT